>OZ026624.1:6236575-6609075 GCA_964020975.1 Hermodice carunculata | reverse complement strand
CAACTCCTTTGGTCTTCAACAAGGTGACCTTGATTCGTCTTCAGTGACTTTGCCTGAGCTCAATTGTTCTCTAGTAAATACTCTTAATTCTATTTCTATAACAGATAAGTTCTTGAAATGTTACTTCGCTTAGATACTTCCAAAGCCTCTGGCCCAGACAATATTAGTGCTAAATTTCTGTAAAAAGCTGCACTTGTTATTTGCAAGTCGCTTACAGAAATCATATAATCTTTCTTTGAGTACAAAACAATTTCCTTCCCTATGGAAAAAGGACAGTGTTACTCCAATCCATAAAAAAGGTTCTCAGACCTAATGTGACAACTACCGCACTGTCTCCTTACTAGGTTGTGTGGGAAAAGTCTTCGAAAAGGTAGTTTTTAAATACACCTTTAATTTTTTCGGGACAATCTTTTCTTTTTCTGCCCATTAATCAGAATTTACCCCTGGTGATTCTACTTTTAATCAGTTACTAATTTTATATCACCAGTTATGCCTTACTGTTGGTTATCAAAAAGAAGTGCGTATTGTGTTTTCAAATATCAACACGGCGATTGATAAAGTTTAGCACTGTGGTCTGTTTTTCAAATTAAAGAAGAATGGTATTCAAGGTGATTTACTTAGTTGGTTCACTGATTATCTGAAAAACCGACAACAGCATGTTGTTATCCAAGGCCAGTCCTCACTCTGGGAGCAGTTCATGCAGGTATCCCCCAGGGTTCCGTTCTGGGGCCCCTTATTTTTCTAATATTTATTAATGATATTGTTGACATCGTTAATTCAAATATTAAACCATTTGCAGACGATATATATATCTCTATTAAACTGTGGATAATCCTGAAGATACTGCCGGAGCAATAAATGCCGATCTTTTCACTTTTGTCGAGTGGTCCAAGAAGTGGCTTATCACTTTCAATGCATTAAGAACTGACAGTATGTTAATATCACACAAGTCTACCTCACCAGATCACCCACCCCTTATATTTCAAGGCCATTCCTTGCAAAACATTGACAGTCATAAACATGTAGGCATTATCCCGCAGTCTGATTTGAGATAAACTGATCATGTCAAAGACATTATTAAGTGTAAAGCAGAAAAATCATTCAACATAATGAAAAACTTGACTTATCGTTTGGACCGACAAGCCCTTGAAACTATTTACATATCTTTAGAGTATGGAAGTCCTGTTTGGGACGGATGCGCAGCAGCAAAATGCTGAGAAACTTGAGGGAGTTCAGTTGGCGGCTGCTGGAATAGTTACTGGAGCATTTGTTGGTACATCGAATGCCTAACTATACAAAGATCTTGGATGGCAAATCCTAGCCAAGCTGAGGGAGAATGTAAAATAGCACTGATGTACAATATAGTAAATAATAATAATTAATGTCCCATACCGCTCTGGTAAGAGTACTCTAAAAAAATATCCAAATTTTCTTCGTTATTCAAGATTATATCATTTCAAGTACGCTATTTTCATCAGCTGGCATTGGTTAAATTTTATAATGTCGTATTTATTTTTATGCTGATAAAATTGTGTTTCTTTGGCATATATATATTTAGCTTATAATGACGCCCCTCTGTCTGTCCTGGTTCAGTATCTGTGCTTTTCGTAGCTGTGTTTCCATGCATCATCGGTCAGAAACAAGAAAGGCCTGACTGAACGCTAGAGTGCGTTTTGTAATATCCCGTGTTCATGTTGTCCTTTTTCTTGCAGAGATGGATTAATATAGGACTCCGCCCTTTTTCCAAATTGGATCATATTCATTTCCACAATTTTGCCATATCATTATAAATAAAAAAATGTGTTTTAACCAAGTGTATGCTGGTCGCGAGCCACAGATTGCACTGTAATTCTCAATCCATTTGTCTCCATCGGTATGAACGGCAGAACGGTTATCAAACCAAAGTGATGCAACATATAACATCTCATTCATAATCACAGAAGTTCAAACGCTCATATAAACCAAAAAATGCTATAATGCATTCAGTAGTCGAAATATGTAGTGAGAACTTCCAGAGACAGTTACAAATAAATTAAAAGGGGAGGATATGAAAAGCGTCTTCAGCTTCAAGTCATGAGTAATGAGCATTGTCTTTCGTTTATCAACACGTCTGAGTCAATATTTGCCCAATGTAACACATGTCCATGTGTTTATGGGGCTTGGCTTGACAGATAATGGTGACAACGGTTTCCCAGGGCTCCAATTTGTTACTGCTGCGTGAAATATCAGCACCACTATGACACATCTGCAGGTCATTTGCAAAATGAAAAGACACCCATGATTTCTTCTCCACACAATATGACTGATGACATTGGCCTTGTGTGCGCTGACATATGCTGCGTACTCTGCAACGACACCCACACTCCGTTCACTGTCAAAAATGTATTGTAGAGACGAATGTGTTACGGGTAAGAGAGACAGAAAGAAAAAGGAAGAAAGAAAGGATATTCTGATAACTTTAGGTCCTATGATGTACACCTAGGCTCTATGTATGTATGTATGTATGTATGTATGTATGTATGTATGTATGTATGTATGTATGTATGTATGTATGTATGTATGTATGTATATGTGTATGTATGTATGAGACCGACTCGGTTCGGTGTACTTGCTCCACTCAAAATATATCAAGAAAAGCCAATAAACCTAGAAACATTTGCATCCTACTTTGCAGTAAAACACCCCAAGAGAATGATAATTTCAAGCCGTTGTCTGGCACATAACCTGTCGTTAGTCTGAGGACTTTAACATGTAGCGAAAACAGTTCCGTAGCTGATAAATTTATATATTTTGAAATTAATCAAATTATAATAATCATATATGATAGTGTTCAAAAAACATGTTTATTTAGCTTATAGTAAGGTTTTTTAACTTTATATTTTAAGATAAATTTTATCATAGAATGCACCCGAGAGCGCCATTTCCCTTTCTGTTTTGTCAAAGTTCCGTGGCGAGGGCACAGTCCTCCACAGTCTTCCCCATTTGATCGCCGCTGTCAATTCCGGTCAATACACATTCGACCCCCTATTAAAAAGCGTAGATCCGACCCAGAGATGAAAGTGGCCAGTGGATCCTTTTCAAACTGACCTACCTATGCAACCTCCTTCGTATAAGTAATATGCATAAATATAATATATACACACAGACATATACATACATATATATATATATATATATATATATATATATATATATATATATATATATATATATATAAAATTATAAATTGACCTACCTGTGCAACCTCCTTCAGTAATATGCATAAATATAATACACATACATACAAACACATATACATATATATATATATATATATATATATATATATATATATATATATATATATATATATAGTATTTGTCTGTTTTTATCCAGAATCACTGCCTAGTAATGATTACTCTACGCCGCAGTACGAACTCCTTACTCTGCATAAGCTAACCTGTCACTGTTAACCTGTATAAATATGGAAGTACTATTGTCCATACTGCACAGGTTCTTCTGTATAATTTTTGACATATATATTGGCTGTATTAGCCCAAATAAATTTAAGAGTCTTCAACGGGTAACTACTCAGAACTTGTTTCGGAGGCTGTACCAGTGCATATCTGTCTGAGTAGTGGCTCCTTGTCTAAGAAGAGCTAAATATTCAGCAAAGACAACCCACATCATAATGAGTAAATATGAACATGGCAAATGGTGAGTTACCTAAACAAGTGAAGTTTTGCCTATAAATTCACAGCTGCATTATGAATAGAGAATACCTGTCAAATCAAACATAATTACTAAATTTGAATGCGACCAGAACATTTCAATCATCAACAAAAAGTTCTGATAAAAAATTGGCGGGCATGAACAGATGGAGTTGTACAAAATCGCGAATAATAAATCATTTGTTGATAATCACACAAAATACAAACAAACCAAAAATGCTCTTTGTAGAATCAAAATATTTTCGGTTTAGTCTCAGCCGGTTGAGATCTTGTTGAATCCCCCCAAAATGGTATCTACAATAACTTTTTTTTCTACTGTCTTTCCTAGTGGGACCACGACAAAGTGGCATGTAAATTTGCTCATGTTTCAATGTTCTTCCACCTCATTTCGTTATTTGTACAAATGTGTATCGGCTGTGTTACTTGATTAGGAATTGTAGTCACTGTATGTTACCATGATTCATACGTGTATACCTGGCAGCGCTCTATTGGAATTGGATATGTAAATGGGTCTAAAACCAGCAAGTATCGACTCTAATTTGATTTGGTGACAATTTGAAAATCTTGTGTATTATGTATAAATTAAGTAACTTACTGAAACAAAAATCTTGTGTCTTTGGATAGTGCTGAAAATGAGGGCCAGTTCTCCCGTTACGTACTACTGTTTAGGCCAATGCTCCTTTTCAATTGAAACAAATGGTAGACCCATTCGGGGTAATATGCCAAAGATGGGGAACTGAATCTTACCCATATTGATAGGGGGTTGTAATGCCATGGATAATATGCCTGTGAGCCGGAAGTTCCGACTTCGACCACATTGATTTATATTGCTAAAGGAAAATATACTGTGCCGGTGGACAATATACCTAGGAATAAGCGCCTATAACCCCATATGAATACGGGCCAATGACAAACGGAAGAGGCAGAGGCCAGTTACTCAGTATACAGATGGCATGATATACCTCCGCATGGGGTAGCCCAGGAAAGGACTGTTGCAAATTTCTATTTCTTGGAGCAGCTTTATTATTTAAGGAGAGTTTTGGGTGGGTTTTTTTCTGTGTAGTTGTGATCATGTTTCACCTGTGCAATGTGCGTTTTGAGTAGCATTGTTTGTGGATAAACCAACTTGGACGATAATAACCAGAACTACAACATGAGGCAAGTCTGACGTGCCCGATATTGCTTTGTCTGGGGTATACTGAAACCTTGACGACCCCGTCTTGTTGCGCTGACCTTGCAACAGCAGGTTTTGTTAAAGTACCGCATATATGGGCTAATGAAATGGTGGTATCATTATGGTTGTCTTTAATGTAAAACCAACAGAACCATAACAATAATTTGTAACAACTTATCCCTGTGCTATCTCATCCCTCTTCTACGAATGCACGTGACTCTAGGCTCAGTACCCCAGTCTTAAGACCACGTACTCCTAACGTTGGGGTAATATGGCCAAGCCGCTTGTCTTTTTCTTCATTTTTGTTTTGTTAATAGCTTACAGCAGTTGTCTGACCAAAGTTTGCCTGGAAAGAGTGTTAGTCATTTTTGCCAAATCATGAAATGTATGTTTATTAATGTTGCCCATTGGCAATGGAAAAAATGCCTAGAATGAACAAATTACCCCCCATTTATCCTACCATGTTTCCCATATTTTTGAGAAGCATTCATAATATAACTTCGATAGCATGAAAGAACAGATAGATATACTAGGATAAAAAATACTACTATTGATTATCTACCTCCTTAGATAATACGAATTTTAAATCTATTAAAGGCTGCACAATGGGTTCACATGTTTATGACCAGTGTAGAGAAAAATAGACATTTGGGAATTATGTTGCGTGAAAACATAATCGCGTTCGAAGACGGGTTCTTGGTTGGTAAGTTGGTTGGTTGGTTGGTTGGTTGGTTGGTTGGTTGGTTCGTCCGGTAGGCAGTTTTCAGATGGAACAAGGGGCGCAGATAGTGTCTCTATCCTCCTTGGACGGATAGACTGCTACCTCTGAAGCACACCATGATTCCATGCCAGTTGACAAAGCGATTAGAAACATGGGTATGAGGGCGGGCGGACATCCCGCAAACAGACAGACGGACGAAAGAAAGAAAGACAAAGTCTTGCTTTATGGTATGTATTTTTTATTAATGTATACAAAATTCTGTTTGATAGAACTGGGACAAATACATGTCCGACGCGCTATCTGATTGCATTGTCATCGTTCGTTGCAATTGCCTCTTGCAAACGTTGGATCAAGGCAGACAAACCATTGACGAATTTCAAGTCAGGATTACTATGCAAATTCTTGAAACCAACCATGAAATTAGATTTGTGCCCAGGCTTATCTTCGCCACATGGTTCCGTAACTTTAGTTCACGGCTTCCCACCGCGGATTGCCTACTGCTGCTACATGTCGACAATTTAGATGTATAATGGAAGAATTGTTAACCCCCGACCCATCGTAAGTATCTCCAGTTTCTATGGACTGATTGATCGATTGATTAATCGATAGATCACTTTCTTAATTTTGGACGATTCTGTCTGAAAGTAAACACTGTGAAACTCCTTTAAAATCGGAATCCCCATGGAATCATGTCGCTGATGTGTTACTTTTAATATTACAAACCCTTATAGGCGGGTCATTTAACCTATCTTCCCCTTGCAATCGTCCAGAAACCCAATTTAAATATCAATTGTTTAGTTCCATTCTAACTCTGCCGCCCCTATGCCACAGCAAGGAACTTTAGAGGCTGGAGGGCAGATCCATATATTATCAAGCGCGGGCTAAATGTGTTTTTCTAATAAAAGTTGACAACTGAGAAGACGATGGGCTTAAGAAAAATTATGCACTTATTTCAAAACATACAGGAAGCTTAAAATTCTTTGATACTGCCATTTGTTCTGCACAAAAAGGTCTTATTTCCAGATAATTAGGTGGAATCCCCTGCTTATGTGTCCACATCCAGGTGGAAACACAGTTTTGTTGTGTAGCTAGCAACCCAGGCCTGCAAAACAGGGCATTGGTTAACATGAATATGTCCCGATGAATGTACTGCAAACACAATCCGTTCAAGTGAAATTTGAATGGCCCCTGTATCTATAAGAATTTTGAAATTGTTAAACATTTAAATCTCCCAAGTGTGCCTAAGTAACATAAATAAAAATTTTACATATTTCATTTTCATTTCATTGGATACACGCATAGCACAAACCTATCAGTTGAAGTTGCTTCGACACCCCAATCTATCATACTTTTGAAGATATTCAACATTTAAAATTTCCGATCGTGCCTAATTAGCATAAAATAAATTTCTGCAGCTTTCATTTTCAGTTCATTGGATGCACCTATAGCACAAGCCTATGAATTGAAATTGGATTCATTCTTCTATCTTGAGTAGTTTGAAAAGATGGAAAATTTAAGCTTCAACTCTCTGTTAATTGCATAATTTTGAAAACTTGAAAACGCACTAGTCATTAGAAATCAGGGGATTAATTCCAATAACAGTGCTACGGAAGGGCCTACGTCTGAATTCGGTATAACATACGCCAATACAAGGCTGAAGGAAGGGTCAGCTGAGTCTGATGTAATACCTGAAAAAAAATGAAACAAACTTTTACTGTGTTTGTTCCTTTTAGTCACGCTATGGTGTTTTTGTCTCGTTATAAACATCATTGGGTAAGTATGATGATGATGATGATGATGATGATGATGATGATGATGATGATGATGATGATGCTGATGATGATGATGATGATTGGAAACAAATCGCAACAAATTAAGAGCTCAAGATTCTTCATTAATTAAAATTGTCTAATTGCCCCACGCCCGTAGCGTGATTTCTTGCCCGGCGGCCGTTCATAAGGTGCTAGTGTTCCCAGCTACAATCCGTCTCCGTCCTTTGCCAAGCTACCAGCTACAAAAGTTACTTGTTAACCGACTCTTACACTTTTTTGTGTTTGGCTGGTGATCTGCCCTTTCAACAGCTCCTGGGGCCTCGGTCTGCAAAGGGAGCAACTAAAAAGACACAAATAAATAAATTGATAAAATAAAGGAGAGATGTGGTAATTTCTGAAGCGTCATTTTACCTTCCCTCTATTAAAGAGGGTCTCACTATTCTCGAATCGGTTCACTACTCAATAGCAAAAGCTGATCTTTGTATCGGCAAACCATTGGGCAGCTGGACTGCCACCCAACACATTTGATGTGGAATCGTATTTGTGTCTAGTGTCAGGACTGTTCGTGTTACAACTTTAAACCAGACTCGTCTTACGTAGCCTGGTGATAGTGTGCTAAGATTTATAATGTATTGAAAAATGATGATATAGATCTAGATCTAGCCTTTCGAAGCCAAACTATAAATTTGTTGCGACCTTATATGCGATATTGACTGCCATATAATCCCCTTCTTCCAAGAAATTGATGGCTGATATAACCTGTCCATACCAGAAAATAGTGCACATTAACTCAAAGCTTCTCAATGGAAGACAAATCTGGAATTTTAGCATGGCATGGTATAGGCTTTCGCGTCATTGTTATTCCACTTATTTGGAATGTTCATGACCATCAGTCAAGCATCGACCAAGGTAAAACACAAAAGTATAATTACCACAGAGATACCATGATTATACAAACATTATATCATGTGAAACCCGTTGAAAAAATGCATCAACAGATGCTATAAAATATGACTGATTTATGTCATACTTACGCATTCCTTTCCAATTATGTATTATACAAGCTTATTGTTCACTTAAAACAAAAGAGAAGCAATGGGTATCTTTCCAACAAATAAAATTCATTACTTTGCGCTCCATTCTTAGCAATGGTGAATCTTCATCTGGCATTATTTGGATTCTCAAGATGTCATCTTGTTGGTTTATTTTATTTTTTTTTTTTTTTTTTTTTTTTTTTATTTTTTTTTTTTTTTTTTTTGATACCCCCTCCATGATAACCCTGATTCCATATTTTAAGTTTAATAAAAAACTAACTGCGAAGAATAAAGAGGTTTCGCAGTTAAATTAATTAATCAAAGCATGCACTCCATGTCTATGTATCTTATGCATAATGTCAAATGACAAGCGTAGACGCAATGACTTATTTATCTCATTTTTATATCTTGGTAAGATATTTCCGATCACTTCTTTTCGGCAAATATTACAGTCATTTTCACCTGGGACTCTGGAAATGTTTGATTCAGTTGACATTGTATCATACATATATATATATATATATATATATATATATATATATATATATATATATATATATATATATATATATATATATATATATATATATATATATATATATATATCGTTCAACGAAGTTACTATCCGGCCCAGAGACAAGCTCTGGATTATGATGGACATGAAAAAATACGCTGCCGGAATCGTGCTTGGAAACGCTTTAAGCGTGTCTAACCCCAACCACGCCCTTACAGTTATGTTTATACCAAGATGGAAAAGCTCCACCAATTATACAAAAATCCAGCAACAAAGCACTCAACCTTAACCACCTTTCAATCCGCCAATACGTCTTTAAATTACAACAATAGCTGGATAGGACATTAACCCTAAACGATGATGGAGGCCAACGACTCCAAAGTTTATCAACTTGTCTGTACTGTTTACAATTTCTATAAGGGTATGGAACATTCCAAGGAAGCAGAATGGTCTTTGTAGAAGTGTCCAAGGCATTTGACAACGTCTGGCATCCAGGTCTTCTTTTCAAGCTACGCCAACTTGGCATCTGTTGTCACCTAGATTGGATTAGCAGTTACTTGTCACGCCTTCAGCGTGTTGTCATTCATGGCTAATCTTCCAGTTGGCTGCCAGTTGAAACCAGAGTTCCCCAGGGATCTATACTCTATACTCTCCCCTCTGCTTTTCCTGGTTGACGTAAATGATCTGGTAGATAACAAAACTTGTGATGTCAGACTCTTTGCCGATGACACCAGCCTGCTTCAAATTAATGCAAAACCCCATAGAATCCTTTCATCACTTGAGTACTAATCTTTCTGCCATTCACAACTAGGTGAAATCTGGCGTGTTATATTCAATGCTTTTAAGTCTTATCTGTTGTTTTTTCATCCAATGTATCCAAAACAAATCACCTACCCATCTATCGCGGTTGATCACTTATCCCTGAAGTAACAACAATGCACATCTTGATATTACTCTCAGTATTGGCTTGTCCAAGCATGTCACTTCACTCGTATTACCAACAAAGCCAGTCAGCACTTACCACTACTTCAGGAGTTCAAATGGTCTACACTTGCTAACAGACTTCAAGTTGATCTTTTTCAACAAAATGTATAATAACTCCCTACCTGCCAAGCATCTTATCTCCCCAGCACACTTGTCAATCAAGTGAATACTCCTGTCCCTGTCGAAATGGCCCTCGTTCAACATTCATGCAGTGGAGACTCTCTCTCTCTCTCTCTCTCTCTCTCTCTCTCTCTCTCTCTCTCTCTCTCTCTCTCTCTCTCTCTCTCTCTCTCTCTCTCTCTGCTCTCTCTCTCTCTCTCTCTCTCTCTCTCTCTCTCTCTCTCTCTCTCTCTCTCTCTCTCTCTCTCTCTCTCTCTCTCTCTCTCTCCGCCCCCCCCCACCTTCAAGTCTTCAGCTGTGAGCTGAAAGCCACCCTACATGCAGTAGACAATGTCCCTTATTTCTACTTGATTGGTAACCACCTCTCAAATATATTCCACACGCAAATGCGACTGGGGTTCTCTAGGCTCAACTTTGATCTCGATTCGGTCAACATTATTCCTAGACCTAGATGTGCAGATTCCTCTCCTTCTGAAAACCATAATTACTACCTATGGTCTTGCCCAAAGGTTTTGCAGCCGAGGATAATCTGTTAGATACAACCCTATCTATAATAGCCCCTGGAGATCATCCCAACAGGAAAGGTCAGAATTAACGCTTAAGTGTGAATTCGCCCCAATACACAACTTAATACACAAAAATTTGGAGGGCTAGAGCTGTGTTTTCCCATTTTATTGTATGTTAAAGCAACCTTTAATAGAGCAGTCACTTTTGCAGCTGTGGTCATATGATATTTGTGAGGTATTAAGTTATGCATCTAAATTTACTGTCTGAGATTTGGTGTTTCTATGTGCATTTTTCAAGTTATTACGTTGCAAATTACAAGGTAAAGTAATGGGAATGCACAACCCCAGCCCTCCATTGACTGCAGCGCCTTCTTTTAGGCAGTTCTTGAACCTTCTGTTGTTGCCCTCACCTATTGTATTACCCACGTTGAAAGTGACAGATTCGTCCATTTTTTTTCTCTATGGCAGTTATAACCTAATGGATGCATTAAATACTTAATTTTTTTAGGCTGAGCAAAATAACATGGCTATAAAAAGACAATAAACCTTGTAATCATTTTGTTCTCCTATCCAATCTTCGGGGGGGGGGTCGTTTTTGTTAATTTTTTTTTTTTTTTAATCTGATATATAGTATATAGCACTGTTTTGAATTTCACTTATTTCCATATTCCATGTCACTTTTCGGCAGTTATGTTCAAGTCTTGTCGAAATGTTTCTGATATTATAGAACAAACTATTTTTGCAACTGTATGTAACGTGATTTGTAGTGTCTGGTGCATGTTATACACAATTTTTTTGTGTCTTTCTTTGTCTGGAGAACCCATTCTATTAGTCTATTATTGCACTATGTGGCTATCCATTATAAATAATATTTAAATCAAATTCAAAAAACACCTCAAGGGACAAAAATAGGCAAAAGTAACTTCACATATTCCTCACAAAAAGATCAGATTCAACAAAACCAAGCTTCAGTTTCCAACTGGCCTTTTGTGGTGAAGAATGCAAATTAGAAAAGGTGGAAAAAATCTTGTTTGTTGGATGCCTGTCAACCTATGTCACAAAATTGCAGATTAAAAAAAATTGTAAGCAAACAATACCAGAGACATCTGAAAACAGAATAAATGAATGGGGTATCTCTGTGGAACTACGTGTCCATGATGCTATTAGTGATCTGCATGCTGCACATGCAAGATACCATGTTCATTGTATGTTTTAATTTATCTCAAAAGTCTACTGAGTATGCTTTTAAGCCCTAAACAAGTTTCCCTGAATCTGCCAATGTTTTTTAGTCTCTTGTTTCACACATACTAGAACACACAACACAAATATGGAGCTCTGCAGAATTGTTCAGAATCTACCAAGAGCATGGGGGAGACAAAGTCCACTGTCATCAGGTAGTCAAACAATTGGCTGCATGTTTTGGAGATGATATTTTAGTTTCAGCAACCCCAGGTACAGCAAACATCATTTCCTTTCAAAGTCGAGCCTCCAAGGTGCCCAGATTAGATGATATGAAAGAGGATGATTTAGACATGCCTATTGCAAGATTAAAACAAAAAAAACTTGACACGAAATCTATGTCAATAGATAGAACTTTGTACAGTGTAGAGTTCAATCATAATTCTGCTATGAAATCTATATAATGCACTGATGGAACTGCTTGCTAAGTTGTCACCTGATAGTTCAGAAAAACGTGACCATATTTACATATTTCAACCCAACAATGAGAGCAAAGTTACTTAAGGCAAAAAGGAGAAGTTGGATAAAACTTTGCCAGCTATTCTTTATTATCACGAGTTTGTTTATCAATCACTCTATTAACCTGCAAATTGCATTAGGTGTGCTGAATAAGGATCCCAAGGAAATCATAAACTGGACGCATGCATTTGGTGTCAGTTATTCCTATAAAGTTCTTAAGTTTAGGAAATCATCAGCCTTGGCAGTATCGGAGAGCATTACTTACTTTGTCAAGCTTGACAAATGCAGACAATGGATTCATCCATGCTCTTGCAGATATTTTTTTATGCAGATATTTCTTTTCAGAATGGCGAGCTATCTATTCACTCACTAGCAATGATACTGACACAAAAGAGCAGAGCAATTCTGGCATCTCCCATAAAATACCACAGATAAGAAACGAAACACGGCCTTGCCAAGTAAGTATGACATAGCCATTCAAAGATACAATGAGCACAAGAAACCAGATTTGCCCAGTACTGTCATGTAAAAATCTGAGATGGTTATCAAGGTTCCCTATCTCACAATGCTTTGGTAAGCAAGAGAGCACACAAAGTTGATTTTAACTTCTTGCAAAAAATAGTCACAAAATCTCAATGCCGTGAATTCAATTGGTACAGCACAGTTTTTAGTCAAGAACCAGGTCATATTCCCAAACCCAAAACCAAAGCTATCTACCTGGTCTTAATTGATATGACTCCATCAGACTCAGATACAATGATAACAGCATTGGCAAGAGCACAATAGCTAACTAAGGAAACAGGCCAGAATTCTGTACAGTTCACATGTAAATTGCAGCTGCATTGAGTTGCCCTAGACATGATATGCTCAAATTCAGGTTGATGTTCAAATATTATTATGAGGCATGGAGGGATGCACTCATTGGTGAGTTTTATGTTGGTTCAGTTGGCACACTTATGGCTCATAGTAGGCTTCTTGAAGTCATGAGTACTGTGTTTGTGGAAGTTCCAAAAAAGCTGACTTGTACAAAGCTTCCTGAGAATGTAAGAGCTCTGTGTATAGTTGTTGAGGAAAGATTGTGACGAATTATTCCTCTGGTTTCATGCAAGGAAGATCTCATCAAAATTCTTCATGAGTTGTCAAGTAGGAGCAAAATCACAATACTTTGGATTGGTCTTCTTATCAAGCCAGTGTTCATTATGGTGAAGTTCCCAATAGCAGAGAGGGCAGGAGATTGAGCATTAGAACGTGAAGCGATGAGCCACATGATGGTCATACTTTCTAGCTGTTGGCTATGTGCATTATATGCGATATGGCTTGTAGTACCTCAAGTCTATGAAATCTCCCACTCCCGCTACATTTCATGAAAGGTGAGCATGTTATAAGACACATGCTTGGAATATGGACTGGTCCACGCTAGTTCCTGGGAGGTTGATATTCATGACTGTCATGTCACATGAATTAGCTCCTATACCTACATTAATGTTCTGTGACACTGGAGAAATGAGGATTTCTACAGCTATGGCAGTCTTTAAAAACAGTTTCAAGTTGAAATACCAGCAGGAACTACAAAAGCACACATCATTGTTATTGATGGTTCTGCACGGCTGTGGATGATTCATTGTTGTGGATGATTAATTGGCCTTCAGATTTAACAGTCAAAGATTTTGTAACCAATTTTTAGGGGTACATTGAAAAACTTTTGGGAAAAGCTGCTGTTTACCTTGCTTTGGCAGGTACTTTGAGTGTATCTTAAAGAGTGTTATGAGGTGTAAAAGGTCTACAAATGCAGGCAGGGTGCATCAGCTAAAAGATAACACACAGTCACCACCACAAAAGGTACCCTTGACAGTCACAGCAAAAAGCAACAAGTCATTGGTATTATTTGCACAAAAACACACAGGCTCAGGACTATAGGTCAAGAAAAAGTTATTCAGATGATCCATGGTGGAGTTGTCATTCAATGAAGAAATTGATCCATGGTGGAGTTTTTATTCACCGAAGAGATAAATCTTAGATAACTCCTGATGGTTGCAAGACAAAAACCCCCTGGGAAAACTATCTTGTCTAATGGCACAGATGTCTTTATACTTCTTTTGCACTATTATTTTGAAGATTATCTGAATATGTTGGTTACAAGTGAGTGTCAATCAAGGGTGGGTGTATTGTGGATGTAGGCAAGACTGTGGACAAGCATATGAATATCATTTCTGAAATTCTGTCCACCCACGCGCTCTTAGGATATGACACCAAAGTTTTGGTGTTGGAAAGGGGAATGCTTCAAACGTTCTGAGATCTGGGTATTTGCTGTCACATTTGAGTCAGAGTGATGCTCTATTGTCTGCAGTCTACACACAGGCAGCAAAATTCATTGCTGGATGTTATGGCCACCGTCACTGCAATTCTGTGCAAAAGTCCATGTAACTTTTTATTACATAAAATGGAAAAGGATGGTATAACCGAAAATGTACTTCTCTGGTTCTCTGACTATCTTTCAGATATACAGCAACGAGTCGTCATTAAAGGCGAGAACTCTGAATGGGGCTTTTTCAATGTAGATGCGCTTCAAGGTTCAGTACTTGGCCCCCTCTTATTCCTCGTATTTATTAATGATACCGTTGATATAGTACATTCTAAAATAATTTTTTTCCTGCACGACACGACTCTCTATCTTACTGTCGATGATCCCGAGACAACATCAGTTCCCTTAATACCGATCTATCCTCTATTGATGAGTGGTCCAAACAATGACTCATTACATTTCATGCTTTAAAAGCAGACTCATTGATTATTTCTAGAAAAATTTAGTCTCCTATCCATTCTCCACTAATCTTTCAAGGCCATACACTTACTAGTGAATATAAGCATTTGGGTGTAACACTTCGGACCTATTTAAAATGTACAGATCATGCAAATCAGCTATGTTTTGAAGGCATCCAGGCAGCTAAACATTTTGAAGTCTCCACAATGTCGTCTCAATCGTGAAACACTAGAAGTGATTTATGTCTTCTTCATAAAACCACTGTTAGAATATGCTTGTATAGTCTAGGATGGCTGTGCGGAGTTTGACGTTAGTAGTTTGGAAAAAAATTCAGCTGGCTGCTGCCCAGGTAGTAACAGGAGCAATGAATACAACTTGATCGGCCAGTTTACACAAAGAAACTGGTTGGGAAACGTCAGCTAAATGTCGTCAAAAGGCCAAAATAATTCTTATGTATGAACAGTTCAAAACATTGGCCCCATTTACCTTAGAAACGTTTTTTCCATACATTCCAGGTGATGAGATGGACTTCAATCATGATACCCGTTGGAGACTAGGCATTCTTCATTTTAGAGCCCGCACCGACCTCCTGGATCGATGTTTTTCCATCTGCTACTAGATTGTGGAAGGTTCTCTCCTCAGAGTCTCGCAATGCTTTAAACCTCTCACAGTTTAAACTCAGGGTTAAATCTAATGTTCTTCGCCCAATCAAGCATGCTCACCTTTATTATGTAGGTAAAAGGACATCTGCAATCCAACATGCAAGATTAGGAATGGGCGGCAGCCAGATGAATAGTCACTTGTACAAGATCGGAATCAAAGATTTTCCATTATGTAGCTATGGTCAAGGATCGGTGGATGTTTGGCACTTCTTTTTTGTTCGCCCTATTTACATATATTACAGAAATTCTTTACATTCTTCCATGATTACTATTGCTCCTTTTACTTTGCAAACATTACTGTGTGGCTCAGATGACTTTTCTGATTCAGAAAATGAGTCAATTATTATTATACCGGTTCAGAATTACACTTCCAATACCAAAAGATTTGATAGCAGTGCCATCGTATGATTCTGACTTCAATATCTATCATTTGACCAAATATTTTCATGTCAATTATCCAATTTCATGATTCACAATGTTTAAATATATTTGCCCACTGTCTGTCTTGCTTTTGTTGCAATATCCCTTGTCAGTGTCATGCAAAAGGGCGTGTGTCACCATGTTAGCCTATATACATCTCACTATTATCATGTATTCCATACTGCCAGTCCTCTCCATCACTGTTTGGTAACGTTTTTGTCCTGTGCCACTTGTCTTTTCTACAAAAGGGATTTGTACAGGGCTCGCCCTGCTTCCCAATTGTTGAATAAAATATGTTTAAAACAATTCGATGTCAACAGCTCGATTTAAGCTTTGGGCAATTAAAAAACTGCCGGAGATTATATATATCAACACCAAAAATTGCGCTCCCTAAACATATGATCATGGTGTATATATTGATATTTAAACTTATTTTAATTTGATTTCTTGTAACTTAAAGTTTTTGTACCACCTCAAGTTTATGAAATTTCTCCCTCCCAATGTACTTCAACATTTCGTGAAAGATGAGCATGTTATAAGACACATATGGACTGGTATATGGAGAGACATACACATTGAAACCATTTGCATGAGGTATGGACATGGTCAGAGGCATGATTGGCATCACATTGAAACTTGAAGCACTCAAGACATGGGCTTTGAGTCTTAATTTTTACGTTTGAGTTTTTATTTTTAGATTTTTCATGAAGTAGTAGTAGTAGTAGTAGTAGTAGTAGTAGTAGTAGTAGTAGTAGTAGTAGTAGTAGTAGTAGTAGTAGTAGTAGTAGTAGTAGTAGTAGTAGTAGTAGTATTTGAGGGGAATTTTAAAAAAGCCCCAAAACTGCTTGGTTAAGTTCAAAATAGCATAGGGATTCTACTCTCTATAGAAACATACATTTATGTCACCAATAAATGTTAATCAAACGTGATTTTCTTATGATGGTAATCAGAGGGTAATCGTGGACGTAAATTTCACATTATGCAGACCTAACGAAACACTAGTCTGCAGTTCTTGGGAACACAGTTCCTCCCAGGGAAGCCCAACAATGTAAATAATTACATGGCGGAGCTTATTTTTAAATTTGTTAGATCTAACTAACTGCAGTTCCAACTTTGACAATCTCTTTTTCTGACTAAAAGGTATTTTGTTACTAAGTATCGAAACCTGGCCAGGTTTGTTGCTCCATGTAAATTTGGTGAAGGTTTATGGGGTGTTCGGGTTGATATACAAAATGCGAATGGCCACAAATACTACAGATGGTCTGATCTGAAGTTCGTAACTAACTGTAAGCGTGACCAATGATCTGGCTTAGGGCAGAGCATGTTTCTGTTGGGACTGCTATGCAAGTGTATGCATAATGATGCTTTCATTTCAGTCTTTTTTCCAATGGAGTTTGACTCGGTGAGAAGGAAACCGTGTACGAGATACAGAGTTCAATTCCAAAAGTCATATTTTACGACATAAAAAGGCAAATTTCGATATATTAAATCCTTTTTGAACGTTAATGCAGAACATAACAACGACAGAATGGAGCGAATAATGTGCGTTTCTCGTGAAGCGTTACATAGTATGTTTTCACTAACAATGACAATGACACTGATGTTTGAATAAACCCCACTTTCATGTGATGCCGCTGGCGTCACCTGCGTCATTCCTTAGAACTAAGACCATGTGATCATTATTGCAATTATATGCTATTCTTTATTTCATTTAAAACGGGCCTGAAAACTAGAGCGAGGTGAGTAAACCACCCTAATGAATGAAGTAGACTAGCACTATGAAATTCAAACTGAATGTACGGTAGATTCATAGTCATTTTTGATGAAACAACTGAATGACCTCTTATTTTCAGGTCACAGAACACTTTACATTTAAAATATATGACATAACACTCGGCTGCAGAAATAATTCGGGTTGCTTTGTAAATTTATACGAATTGCGTATCCTGCTTTCGACTGCAACATTACAGGATTTGGTGTGAGAGAGAGAGAGAGAGAGAGAGAGAGAGTCTTCACTGCATGAATGTTGAACGAGGGCCATTTCGACAGGGACAGGAGTATTCACTTCGGTGATTCTTGCCATGTGGACTGCAGAAATTAAAAAAGAAGACATCGGCTGAGAAATCTGCAGAACTCCATCCATCCACAGTACGGAGTCCCAGCTCCGTCGCTGCATGGTCAATACGCCAACACCAAGCGGCAACTGATCAAACTAAAATGCAAACGTTTTCACTCTTCACCACCAGTTGGCGTCATGTTTTGGGGAATGTAAATTTGCGTCAAATAATAACATTTAATTAAGTGTTTCGCATTTTTCACATAGTTCACCAGCTGTGTTAAATTGTTTTTACCACTAAAAAGAAATGGCCACACATCAAATTAAGGGGTATGTAGGGCTGTAGTCTACGCTATGCAGCTGGTTCATTCATATCATAACAAACTTCAGTATGCATGCGACTTGGTTCTAATGTCAGCAGAGGGCCTGCAACGTAACATTAGGCGTCTGGTGCCAAAGGTTGCAGGTTCGAAAAGGTTGCAGGTTCGAGTCCCGCTCGTTCCGAACATGAAATATAAACAAGTTAAGTGAACACTGTAACCAATGGAAACTTAGAATAAACGCAGAGATAACAAAAGTGATCATCTTTAATAAACAAAAGAGGCAATTTGGAAACAACTTTTACTTAGACGGACAAAGACTGGAGATCACATATGAATACAAATATCTTACAATAATGTTGACCGCAAAATGTAACCAATCAACAGCTGGAGAAAATATTTACACACGAGTATCAAAAGGAGCCCTCTTTAAACTGAAAGGGTAAACTTAAACTCAAGATTCAGCATGAAACATTTCGATCAATTAATCAAACCTATCTGCTTGTATCGGTCAGAAATATGGGGGAACACAAAAATAACGGAAAAACAGATGAAAAATCAGGAGTGGATGGAAAGAAATTATCAAAAAATATCTGGTTGAATCATTGAACGTTAATTTCTGTAAATTCCTTCTTGAAGTGAACAGGAAAGTGGCCAATGCCGTAGTTATGCGTGAACTCGGGAGATACCCCCTGGGAATATAAATAGTGCAATCAATGATTAAATAGAGAAACAGAGAATAAGGTATTAAGTAGTGCTGAGGAAATTTTAATTCAGTAAAATAGCGATAACAAGGAATCGTGGGTGGGCTTTTTTATAAACTGTAATAAAAAGTTGAATCTGGGGTCAGTTCATGAGGAAGATGATACAAAAATAAAAGATAAAGTGAAGGAAGAATACATATTATTTTGGGAGTCACAGATTGGTTGGCACTTGCAAGAAGAAGGAAAACTGTGCACATAAGGGATTAAAAAAAGAAAATTTAATATGCGGTTCGGGGACTCTTTAGAAAAAATTCAATTAAAAACCACGGAATTGCATTGACAAAACTGAGAATAATGTAATGATAGAATATGTAGATATTGTAATGAGGAATGCAAGTTAAAAGAGGCAGACAATGAGATACATGTCTGTAGGTGGAAGAGGAAAGATCAACTGTGTAACAATGCATGATAAAGGAATGTAAAAACTTCACAAATCTGAATAATACAGATAATGTTTTATATATGATGACATGTCATGACTACCTGTGAAGGGGATATGGTGGAAAAGACAGCAAATGTTTGTTACATTAGTCCAACTACAAAAGAACGAACATAAATCCAAACACTGCACACAACTGAAAAGGAGCTCATTGTAAATAATAAATAGGGTTAGTTGTAAAAAGTCTATTAGTAGCAGAAATATGGTGGCACAAAAGTGCCAACTAATTTTTTTCTTTCTCCATGAAAATGCAAATGCAAAAATAAAAAAACAGAACGGCGAAAACACGAATGCAAAACCACTTAAATAAACACGAATGCAAAAACACTTAATTAAAAAACAGGAAGGCGAAAATGCGAAAACACAACCGCGAAAAAACGACAGAAATTATGTCGTGTTTTCGCACTCGCATTTTTGTGTTTTCGTATTAGCGTTTTCTCGTTTTCTTGTTTTACTGTTTTCTTTCTAGCGAGCGGCCAACTCCCAAAAAGAGCTATATTTTAGGAGTTTAATTACCCCACCGTACAAAAATATACATGTCCTAAATTTATCTTTAGCTTCTTGAGATAAATTTCACATTTTCTGTGTATTGTACTGTATTGAAGCCATGAAAACCAATTTTAGAGCTTTATTGAAAATAATATGGTGATTTTATATTACAGTCACCACTATTGTAGAATTCCCTGCAGTCCCTAGTGTAACAATGGTAATATTTTCACATACCACTTTCATTTTTTTCTAATTTCGATAATTTGTTGAAAATCATTAAACTGACAACAGCATCACGCAGTGACCAAATTTGGTTGATATTAAGAACGGGTACATCCGTACTGAGTTTTCAGAGAATCTAACAAATGGTTTGGAAGCAAGAAGTCGAAAAAAACGAAAACGCACACAACTGCAAAACAAGAGGACTATGACAGTCCTGTGCTTAGCTGACCCTTCATGAACAAACAGGAGTGATCAATGCCACTTGGTAAACAGCTTTCTTTGACCCTTCCACAAGGAACATTTTAACCAAGTTTCAGTATGATCTGAATAACGGTTTGGAAAAGATGTCGAAAATAGCGAAAACACAAAAATTCATAAAAAAATAAATAAATAAATAAATAAATAAATAAATAAATAAATAAATAAATAAATAAATAAATAAATAAATTAAATAAATAAATAGATAAGAGCGCCATCTCCTGCACAAATTAAGTTCTAAGGTTACCCGGAGTGTCCCCATGCAATTTCGAAGCAATTGGCCAGGTGATTTTACAGATTTTTTGAGATTTTTGCCCCAAAAAAATCAGGTGGTGCTGAGCAAAGTGAGAACTAGAGGTCTCTAGGAGTGTCCCCGTGTGATATCAAAACAATCAAGCGAGCGGTTTTGGAAAGGATTTTATAAGATTTGCAGCTTAATCTGAGTGGCGGTTCTGGAGAAGACGTCGAAAATTGCGAAAATACACAAAAATCATGAACAAGAGGATTTTGATAGTGCTCAGCTGACCATTCATTAACAAACTGTAGTGCTCAATGCCACCTATTGTACAGGTTTCTTTGACCCTACCACAAAGAATATTTGCACCAAATTTCAGCATGATCTGAATGAAAGTTTGAAGCAAATGTCGAAAATAGCAAAATCACACATGAATCATTTTAAAAAGTTACTGGGTTTTTATTTTTTAAATCAGAGATCCACTTCCTAAACAAATTAGGATCTAGGGGTACCCAGAAGTGTCCAATTCTAAGCAATTGGCCAAGTGGTTTCAGAGAAGATTTTTTTACGATTTTGCCAAATATCAGGTGGTACTAAACAAATTAAGAAGTATGTGTCTCTAGGAGTGTGCCTGTGTGAAATCAAAGAAATCGGGTTAGCAGTTTTAGAGAAGAAGTTTTTTTACGATTTGCAGCTAAATGTGAGTGATGGTTCTGGAGAAGAAATAAAAAATAGCAAAAAACACAGACAAAAAAATCATGAAAAATGGAATATAATTTCAGCGCCACCCGATGAGTAAATTAAGGACCAGGAGTCTCTAGGAGTGTCCGTGTGGGATATCAAAGCAATTGGGTGAGCGGTGTTGGAGAAGATTTTTTTAACCCTTTCCCCTTGAATTAAGATTGAGTCAGCAGCTTTCCTTGGCATGGGTTGGGCACTAAGTGCCCAACCCATGCCAAGGAAAGCTGTTGACCTGGGGCATGTGATCTTGATAAGTCTCATGTACATTTCTCAATCAAATTGTATTTTTTTATAACTGTTGAAATTAGTTGAAATCACTGAAGCAGACGACATTTGACCACCAGCCGGTTTTGGCCGGTTTAAGGGGAAAGGGTTAAGATTTGCACCACCACCGCCCCCCCCCCTCAAAAAAAGGACAAATTTATAAAAAAAAAATTCAAAAATCACTAGAGCACAACCATTTGAACAAACCTGGCAGAGACCCACCCAATGTGCATTGCCACCAAATTTGAGGTCAATCTGGATAAAGGTTTCGGAGGAGAGCTCAATATTATGAATTAGCATTAGAGTGTCCATTGACTTACATAGGAAAGGTGCATTTATTAATAAGGACCCGAATTGAAAAAAAAATCGTTAAAAATCAGGATTCCACAGCAGTGCCATATAGTGAACAACTTTGTTTGACCCTTCCACAAGGAACATATCCACAAAGCAGAACGTAGTAATGAAAAGGAAAGCTGCATTTACCGATAAGTATTCAAATTGAAAAAAGTCGTTAAAATCCACAGCAGTGCCACCTTGTGAAACCCATTTTTGGCCCTTCTACAAGGAGCTTTTCCACAGAGCTTCACCTTTATCCGAGTGACGGGTCTGGAGAAGAAGTCAACAATAGCAAAAACACGCCAAAAATCATTTAAAAAAATAGGAAAAAATTACAGCGCCACTCTGGGAAAAAATTAGGAACTAGGAGTCCCTAGGAGTGTTCTTATGTGATATGAAAGCAATTAGGTGCGCGGTTTTAGAGTAGAAAATTTCAAAAGATTTGTCCCCCTAAAAACACAAAGCTCATTATCATAAAAAATATAAAAAATTACTGGAGCGTAAAACATGGTAGAGACCCAACCAAGGCATATCCCTACTAAGTCTGAAGTGGATCTGGCTGATGTTTTATTTTAGAAGAAGTCTAAAATAGAAATGTTGACGGACGAGGCACGGACATGGGACGGAAAACCATAAAATAGGCTCAGTTGACTGACAAGTCAGCTGAGCTTAAAATAATGATAAATAGAAGTAGAAGGACCAGAATCGTAGCATCACCTGGTGAGTAAATAAAGTAGTAGGGATCATCGGAAGTGTCCCTGTGCAACTTAGAAGCATGCAAGCAGTTGGTGACGCGGTTTCCGTGAAAAAAAAAATGCCAAAAAGGAGCAAACAATGTAAGCAAGATAAAAATTCCTGTGGAGTAATCGTTTGGGCAAACATGGAAGAAACCTACCAAGGTATATCCCCACCAGGTTTTAAGTGAATCTAGCTGAAGGTTTTGGAGAAGCCGAAAATATAAATTTCTTTTGTAATTCCCATTGACAAACATAATAGTCAAAAGGAATGTATAAATAAACTGACAAATATCGATATTAAAAAAAGTTCAAAATCAGGAATAAAGAACATGACCACCTAGTGGACAACTGTGTCTTACCCTTCCACAAGGTATATTTCCAGTAAACTTCAGAACAATTTAAGTGACTACTTTGAAGAAGTCGGAAATAGTAAAACCACACAAAAATCCGTTTAAAAAGTATAAAAACCCAGTGCCATTAGTTCAACTAATTTAAAGGGTCCTGAAAAGTGTGCCTATCCAATTTCGAAGCAATTGGCAAAGCAGTTTCAGAGTAGATGATTTTTAAAAGAATTTTTTAAAACATGAACCCCCAAATCCTTTTAAAAATCGAAATATCACTGGAGCATGACCCTTAAACAAATGTAGTTGAAAAAAGTACATCCTTGTCACGTTGGAAGTGCACGATTTTTGACGAAAATGTGAATTGAGGACGGACGGCTGACGGACCATCCTATAAACTCAGCTGACTGACAGGTCAGCGGAGCTGAAAAAAAAGTGATGAGCCCGTTTTCGGCTGACCTTCAACTTGTAGAAAGTCCTACCCTGGTCTAGGGGTACTCAGAAGTCGTCATCGCAGTATTGAGGCATCTAGCAATGCGGTTTAAAGATAAAATGATATTTTATGAAATTGCCATTAAAAGGGGGAAAATATTATAAAAATCTAAATGTAGTGATGTTTTCGAAGAAGTCGACAATGTAAACAACCATTGTAATTACCAGTGACTTAGACTGTAACCAACAGTAATGCATGCGTTAACTGATAAAAACTCAAATTGAAAATTTTGTCAAGGGTCAATAGCATCACCAACTGGTCAACAATTTTGCTTCTCCCTTCCAGGAGGTAGAATTCCACCAAGTTTCAGAACAATTTTAAGGACACTTCTGGAGAAGTAGAAAATAGCAGAAAAAAACATAAAATTGCAAAAAAGGAAAAAGAAAAAAGCAGTGGCACCCGCAGATTTACGAGTCCCCATAGGTGTCACCTCGCAATTTCAAAGCAAGCGGCTGAGCGACTTTAGAGAAAATGATATTCAAAAGATTTTACCCCCCCCCCCCTCCCAAGGGCGGATGAGAGTGGAAGGTCACACAAGGGTATCTACGTGATTGATCACATATATGCATGCCAAAGGATGTCATTGGTAAGTGGCATACCCCGCCATCTATTCTCTCGGAGACGGCCCGTTCTGTCCATTCATTCTCTTGTGGCTCTGCTGTGCTAAATAGTATGGCATATGCTATCACAATGTGCAATTTAAGTCCTAAGAAAAGAAGAAGATAGGCTTTGTATGTAAATAATGATAAGATATTGTGGTAAAAGAAGAGCACATGGTACTTGTTGCCTTTTCGACATTTCTGACGACTTTAAGTAAAATGGTCATACCTATAATTAAGCCTGATTTTTACATTTCAAGTTTCACATTGTAGCATTTATTACCTGTCTAGGAGCAGAGACGCCTTATCTTAGTATGGAAAAATTAATTTAATGTATATTTGGTGTGATGAATATAGATATGATATTTTGCTAACAAGCAACAGCAGTTTCCAGGTTGGGTTCACCTTTTTCTTTTTGCTGTGAAATGGCATGACTTCATACTGCATACCCCATCACATCCTTGTAATATATGTAAAAAAAAAAACAGTCACTCTAGCATCATCATACTTCCCGTTTTTGAACTATTCATTCTGTATAACTTCCCAAGCTCGAATGTATTTAGTTTTATGGATCATGAAGGACCATCCTAGATTCCTGGAATCCTTGTACTTTTTCAAAGACAGATGATTCATGTAATGTTGCAATTGTTCTAGTTGTCTCCCTGATTGCTCATTGCTGCAATTGTTGCTTTAGATCTTTAAAGAGTGTTCATTGACAGAGCTTTTAGTGTTAAAAAAACAGAAACAAAGACAAAAAAAACATATAGTACTCTCTGGTATGACTTGAGAAGAGAAGAGAAGAGAACAACATACACTGACCACACTGTTACAGCCGTATAGAGATACAAAAACCTAAAATACCCCCAACACTTGCTCTGCAGTCACCTCAGAGAAGATATGATACTGCTAACGACAGTTGGCTGCTTCTTCTGCTTGGTTGGACAGATTCAGTGAGATGTGTGATGTGTGAGAGATTGTTTTATGTATTTATAGGAGGAAATGAATGTTCTGTTAAAAGGTGAGCATGGGAAAAGGAATGAACTGCATTAATTATGTTGACAAGAAGTAATGGGAATGTATTTTTGGTATGAATATTTTGCAGTCTTCTAGATGCTGTCTGTGTCTTCAAAACATCTGAAAACTCCTCTGTGGAAGCTGCCAGGTTATGTGAAATGATAAAAGTTATCGGGCATCTTCATTTAGCTCATAAAATCTGTTGACTTCATCTTTACCATGATATGCAGAAAAGAATACAGAGGGAGACAAGATATACCTGGCTGTGCCAACATGTGGCGTCACTGAAATGTTAGTGAGGAATATCAAGAAGAATGTGTTGTCCTGCAGTTTTGACCCTCGATTCTTGACAAAGGGTGGGAATTTGCGCATGTGTAGATTGTCAGAAAAAAACGGACACAGCCAGATCTAAAGAGAAAATAAGGTGGGATTTATGGAATAATCAAGACCTGAATTACGAAGTCTTATGTAATAAATAGGTTCCACACTATAACAGATAGAGATCCTGTTTCGTTTCAAGTCCCATATGTATTTTTTGATATTTTTGCATCTCATGGATATTGAACCAAGTTGTAATGGATAACATTATGCTAATTTAGTGCATTCCAAAATGTATAAATATCTTCAAAGCTATAATAAAGATCCCACTTCAACCTCCACGTACATTACTAACCATTGCACATATACTGAACCCGAATGAAAAGTATCCACATGCCAATTTTGAAGTATTTTATTGTTTATACTTGAAACATTTCATACCTAGACGTGCTTAGAACTTAACAAAGCATTCACTTTTCTGGCGTAAAAATAATGTCACGCTCTACCGACATTAACGTCACTTACAGGCAAAAAATGTCATTAACTACCCTAATTGAAAGTCACACAAATTTTTCTGTTCAATATGGGATGTGGCCACCTCGAGCATCAACACATGCTATACATCTGCGGCGCATACTGCTGACCAGGATTTGAATTCTGTGTTGGGGAACATTATTCCATTCTTCCTGCAGAGCTTGGATCAGCTGGTTTCGGGTAGTAGGCCTAGGTGTCCTCCGTTGAATACCTTGGCCTAACTGATCCCACAAATGTTCAATAGGGCTCAGATCGGGTGAGAACGCTGGCCATTCCATGACATTGATGTTGTTCTCATTGAGAAAGTTCATTGTTAATCTTGCAGAGTGTGCACGTGCATTGTCCTGCTGAAAGATCGCCAGATCTTGATGCTGCTCCATAAATGGGACCATGTGCGGCTCCAGCACCTCATCAATGTACCGCCTAGCATTGAGGATCCCTTGAATGACCACTAGGGGTGTCCGGTAGCGGTTGCTGATGCCTGCCCACACCATGACAGAGGGTCCACCCCATCGATCTGCCTGACAGACACAGGCATCTGCATATCTCTCCCCAGTCCGGCGCCACACACGTTCTCTGCCATCTGCTCTGCTGACACAAAAACGGGACTCGTCAGTAAAAAGGACGGTATTCCACTGCTGGCGAGTCCACCTGGAGTGTGCTCTACACCACTGCAGTCGTCTTTCTCTTCTGGGTTGGGTCAGCAGGTTACCCCTGTAAGGTCTTCTGGCTGTTAGGCCACTGCTCCTCAGTCGCCTCTCCACAGTAGAACTACTGACAGGACGGTGATTCACCCCTTGAGTCTCACGGGCTGTTTGGGCTGCTGTACGGAAACGGTCTCGCAGGTGCATCAGCCGGATGTGACGGTCTTGGCCAGGTGTTGTCACTCTTTCTCGGCCAGGCCTAGGCCGATCATCTACGGATCCAGTTTCTTGTTGCCGTTCAATTAGTCGTTGGATGGTGCGCCGAGTACACCCCATTCTTTGTGCGATTTGAGTGATTGGGACTCCACCCTCTGCAAGCCCCAAAGCATGGTGTCTTTGACCTTGGCTCAGACGCGGCATGATCGCCTCAACACACCTGAGACCACTGGCTTTTTTCTTGGCTGAACATCCCTTTTTAAAGCCACTGAAAACATCAGGTCATTTTAGCCATCCAATAGGAGTGGTGGTCAGAAGCCATATTCGGTGCACAAAAGTCACATGCATTATGTAACAACCCAGCAAAAGTTAAAAGTTGTCCTGAATGACCCTGATGTAGGCTCCAAACCATGCATATATGCACACACAGTACTTAGTAACTTACAAAATTAATGTGTTAATTTTTTTATGTGGATACTTTTCATTGGGGTTCAGTATATAATGATTAGCACAAAAGTTGTAGCATTTTAAATAATTAGTGGCATTTCAAAACTTAAGTCCGCCACATATCAAAACAATAATGAACACAGACCTCAAGTCAACATCCACACCTGTTGTAAACTATTGTGCTCTTGATACATGGAGGAACACATATTGGAAAAAATGCATCATTAATAATCATGCCTGTTGGTGGCAGTTTAAATTTTTAGTCCAGAAAGTCGTCAAAAGCATGATAAATAGAGACGCTATATCAACTTTTACTTTTGTTTGTTGATTGATGTGTTTCTAATGAATATCATACAAAAGTTCTAGCCTGGGATTGTGCTACTTGGCATTATTAAAATTAGGAATATACTCCAATGTATAGGAAATAAAGATCATTCCCTTCCACCTTATACATAGTTTTAATTTCTGCACGCTCAAACAGATTTCCTGCTGTTTGCTGGACGCCAGTTTTGGTTTGCAGCGCCACCTGATGACAAGATAGAAAATCTGAAGAAGTTGCTTTAAAAGGTTTGTTGTGGTTTGTAATAAACCATGTTTTCGTTCAAACGCAGTACATGTAGAAGTGGATGATATTCTAAACGATTCGATTCTTCTAAAAATGGACTATAAGCGTCACCAATGATTTCAAAACTTCGTTGTCATCTTTTTTTTAAATTTGTCGCTATGAGGAGCTTTTGGTCTTGCCTGGGGCTTTCATTAGATACAAGATACAAAGATACAAATCTTTATTTCAAGTCGATACGTTGAAAATTACAGAACATTAGCCAGAGGCTACTACAACCCACCATAAAAAAATAGCCCAGGCTAAAATTAATGTACACATGAAATAAAACAGATTGTATATAAAATATATTATCATAGACTAAGCACTAAAAATATTCAGAGTAGGTAGTTTCCAGCTATCCAGATATTTAGATTGCAGTGAAAACAGATTGTATATAAAATATATTATCACAGAATTAGCACTGAAATTATTCAGAGTAGGTAGTTTCCAGCTATCCAGATATTTAGATTGCAGTACAAACAGATTGCATATAAAATATATCATCACAGAATTAGCACTAAAATTATTCAGAGTAGGTAGTTTCCAACCATCCAGATATTAAGATCCCAGTGAAGCTATTGACACGCAGAACAATTGTAATGTGTTATCAAAATTCCAAGTTAATATAATTTTTTTTAATTCTGAAACGGTGACAGCATTTTTTATATCGTTAGGAATTCTGTCCCAAATTTTGACGCCAAGATATCTAAGAGAATTTTTTCCAAAAGTTACCATATTAAAAGCAGGAAGATCTTTTGGTAAGAGTAGCACCACAAAAGTGCCAGACTAGAGGACAATAATTAAAATTTGAAAGAATAAAAGACCTAAAAATCAAAAGTTTGGAGGACTCATCAAAATATGAGCTGATGCGTCTCAGAACATTTATTTGTCTGGCTTCTTTTGTACAGAGGTAGGTAATGTGTACATCAAATTTGAGCTTGTTGTCAATTTCTACACCGAGCAGTCTTACATGATCTTCTGACTTGAGAAAACTCACCTACAATCCCAAAATTGATATTGCAGGAGTCTCCTAGAGGGGCAAAGGACAATAGCCTGAAACTTATCAGGATTTGCAAGCCTTTCATTTTATGTAAACCATTGAATGGACTCTACAGATTTATGCTCAAGAGTGTGATGCAGGCTTTCAGGGTCATGATGACTGAAGGATAAAGTGTCATCTGCATAGTTGTACAGATGACAACCCTTTATCATAAAATACATGTCATAAATAAGAGTGCTGAATAAAAGTGGTCCTACAATAGACCCCTGAGGGACACCTTTAATGATTTTCAGCCAGTCACTACGTTTATCAGCTATTTTGACTCTCTGATATCTATCACTAAGGTAGCTGCTCATAAGCTGGAGAGCACTGTACTGTAAACCATATGCTTTCAGCTTAGCTAGAGTGAGTGCATGGGGTAAGCAGTCAAAGGCTCTTGACAAGTCCATAATTATTGCACCGACATATTTGTCATTATCAAGTTTTCTTTTCTAGTCCTCGGTGATTTTCATAAGTAGGTCATAGCAGCTATAACCTTTTCTAAAGGCTGATACAAAGGGGGAAAAGACTGATTCCATGAATGTACTAAGCTGCTCACTAATGATGGCCTCAAAAATTTAGAGAAACAAGGGAAGCTACTGATAGGCCTATACTTACCCTTGATAAGACGATCTTTCTTTTTGTAAGCTGGTGTAACCTCTGCCATTTTCATATCTTGAGGGAAGGTGGAAGTGATGAGGCTTTTGTTTATAATACTAGTAAAAGGAGAAGCTAAGACATTTGATGAAAGTTTTACCAACTTTGGAGGGATATGGTCGTAGCCAGTGGACCTTTTAGGGTTAATTTTTTATAATTTGTTTTCAACCTTATCACTTCCAACTTCCCGGAAATTGAAACTGTTTGTTAGTACGTTTGTATTATCGTATATGGCTTGGACACGAGGGTTATCACCGTAAGTTTCCATGTCATTCAGTGGTTGGTCAGAGCTAGGCATAAGACCAATATTTTGGGCAATGTCTACATGATGATCATTAAAAATATTGCACTCTTTTTCTGGATGAGAAACAAGTGCAGCATCTTCAAAGAGAATAATATTTCCATCACTACTGTAGTCCTTATTTGAGAGAAATGGTTTGATGGTAGACCAGAATTTGTTACTTGATGGCTACCCACTACAGCGCTATTGAAATATTGTGTGATTGCATTGCGTCTCAGATGAGTGCACCTGTTTCGTTGCTTACGGAACTGTTCCTATTCATGTGCTCTTTCATGACGTTTAGCATTTAAGAATGCATTTCTCAACATTATAATAATAATAATGATAATGATAATAATAATAATAATAATGATAATAACAACAACAACAATAATAATAATAATAATAATAATAATAATAATAATAATAATAATAATAATAATAATAATAATAATAATAATAACAATATATTTTTATAGCGTAAAATCCATGGTAACCATGCTCTAGAACGCTGTAAGTACAAAGGATGGCCGGTCAATAAGATTACTAAGATCGATAAAAAACATTTGGATGGAAGCACCGGTTGTTATTTTTCATCACAGTAAATGACTTTGTTTTTCTAGTTAAAATAGCATGTAAAAAGGTAGGTCTTTAGTTGCTTCTTAAAAAAAGTTAAGCTAAGCGAGGTCCTTATTTTCAGTGGCAGTGCATTCCATGGTTTAGGACCAGCTATACTGAAAGCACGGCTCTGAGCAAGGGTGGATTTAGTATGAGGAACACACAGCAGGGACTGATCTCCAGATCGAAGCTTTCTATTGGGGGAATAGTGGCTAATAATTCGGGGGGGGGGGGTTGGAAATGTTTTCCGTAGCTCGATCAGCATTTACAAAAGGCGCTTGCTGGGCTGTGACTCTTTTGGTTTTCATAGGAGCATGCTCATCCACGACCTTCTTGACCAACCGATTAAAAGTCCAGTAGGAGGCGTCAACATCGTCAAATATGTCAGGTACATGCAAAGGAGCCCTTCCTAAGTCTGATGAGAAAACTTGTTCATTGAAATGCTTAAAAGATCTGAAGATAATGTACTTAGGCTTCCTTGCCATGACCTGTACACGTGTTGAGGTATATATTAGATGGTGGAAGTAACTAAGACCACAGTCAAAAGAGCCACTGTCCTGAAAAGACAATGGCCTATTTGTTAGAAACAAGTCAATGAGAGTTCCATTGGCTCCTTTGTAACAATTAGGTTCCTTGATCATGCTTGTAAGATCAAAGTTATCACATAAGTTGTATGCAGGAGAATCAGCAAAGTTAAGGATATTATAGTTCATATCTTCGGCAACAACTATCAGACTATAAATAGGCTTTGTCGAGTATGATTGAACATACTTCAAGCAATATAGCATTTGGGAATGTAGGAGGTCTGTAAACAGATATAAGCATCCATGATACCGCTTTCAAAGTAAACTCAATCACGACACTTTACAATTTCTTGGATTCAATAAAATCTATTCTTCGTGAAAGATACATGCGAGTACGTTGGTACTGGCGTGTATCTTTCTATAGAACCTCTATGAACCTTGACTACAAAGCATCGATTGGCTTCCAATGCAAAGAAAAGTAATTAGGCCGCCATACAATCGATTAAGTTGTCAGCAAGGTCATTGTACGTGTTGATTTGTCATGAAGTGATATAAATGTCACCAAACCTCCTGGAAGTCCAGGCCCATAACCCGGTGTGTGTGTGTGTGTGTGTGTGTGTGTGTAGGGTTCTGGTGAATCAAATAAACTACCCCGCTCAGCTGAGGAGCCCCCCACCCCCACCCCCACCCCGGAAAAAAACGAAAACAGAAAGGAAAAAGAAAGAGAAGAGAAGAATGGTTGAGTAAAACCATGATCAGGATCAAATATGTTTAGTTGAAATAAATTAATTCCACCCTGAAACAGTTTAATATTTTTCCAAGGAGTTCCACCCTAAAAAGAATATAATGTACTTTGCAAAGAAGGTTCATCCCACCCAACCCGCCGAAAAATTACAAACTAGGAGTTCCACCCTTGAAAGTTTAATATTTTTCCAAGGCGTTCCACTCTAAAAAGGATATAATGTATTTCGCAAAGGAGTTTAACCCCACCCACCCATCGACGCCCAAAAAATTAAAAAACAACAAGTTCCACCCTTAAAACTTTAATATGTTTCTTGGGAATTTCACCCTTAAAAGGTTAAAATTCAATTTCGCAAAGGACTTCCACCCCCACCCCCACCTCAAAAAAGAAATAAAAATAAAACTAACGAGTTCCACCCTTTAAAGCTCTATATTTTGAAGAAGTTCCACCCTTAAAAACATATAATATATTTTGCAAAGAAGTTCCACCCTCAAATATAAAAAATAAAACATAACCCAGGAGTTCTACCCTTAAAATTTAATATTTTTCCAAGGGGTTCCACCTTAAAAGTTAAACATTTTTCCGGGGAGTTCCACCCTGAAAAGGATATAATGTATTTCGCAAAAGAGTTCTTCCACTTCCCACCCAACCCCACAAAAACCAAGGAGTTCCACCCTTAAAAGTGATAAAATAATAATAATAATAATAATGATAATAATAATAATAATAATAATAATAATAATAACGATAACGATAACGATAACGATAACGATATCGATAACGATAATAATAATAATAATAATAATAATGATAATAATACTAATTATAATAATAATAATTATTAGTAGTAGTAGTAGTAGTAGTAGTAGTAGTAGTAGTAGTAGTAGTAGTAGTAGTAGTAGTAGTAGTAGTATTTATTAAAACCCCCGCGGACGAGGAAATAATCACAATACATCGAGATCAATACAATAAAGGCAAAATAAAAAGCAGACAGTCATGAATAACTAAAAACTCCGAATTAAAAACCAAGGTTAAAAAGCTCTTAATAGAAGTGTGGCTAGCACGTGCTCCTCAGAATATGGCTTAATAAAATTCTCCTGCATGTATAATATATTTCGCAAAACAGTTCCATCCCATTACATTATATAGCAACATGTAGAACTGTGTAAATTGTGGCACGAAACGTGATCTAATTACGGGGAATGATACGGCTGGCCAATCAACCAATGAAACAGTGGATGGGTATATTACTTCGAAATGCCACAATATAGAACTATCATTATACAGAAGTAATCAAGACAGCATACAAAAGTTATGATTATACATGACTACGTGAATTGCAGAAGCAGTAATGAATGAAACATACATGTGGCGAAATAAATTTGTAAAGATTCACCAAAATGCACTATTGTAAGTGTCATTAAAAACAAAGTGGGGAGGGGGGTTACATCCCACTCCCACACTCCCCCCCCCCCCATTCGGTGGATCCATGCTCCCTCGCAGTTCCACCTTCACATTGCCTGAAAAAAATTCTGACCCGGTTACGACCCTTCTGAAGGATTCAAGGTGTACAGTTGACACTAAACTGGTCTCCTAATTTGTTACCATAGCTATCATACTGGTACAGAGAAACAATACATTAAGTGTCATATCATACCTTTAGTGTATTGTATGGTGGTCCTGAAAAGGTCTCTGGTGGTCACGTGGACAATTGCCACTTATCTCGTACACTTGCTTGGCATAATTGGTCGTTTATCATTTATTTTTAACGAAGTTTGAAATTTGGGTTAAATTTATCGATTAATGCATATTTCTATTCATTACAATGCAACTCAATAGGGATTGCAACGGTAAGTCACATTTTCCATTTCTCCAAAACCATCATCCAGATACACTTCAAACTTGGTAGCAATGTACCTTGGGTGATTCCCTATTAAGTTGGAACAAATTATCGTGCTTCAGTGATTTTTGGATTTTTTCCTTTTAATTTTGACAAACTTGGCAAAATCCTAAAAAAAATCCAAAACCGCCTTGCCAATTGTTTTGAAAGGGAAACTTCTCGGGACTTAACTTGTTTGACAGGTTGCGCTGTGATTTTTTTCTATTTTCATGATTGTTACCTTGTTAAAGCTATTTTCGACTTCTGTATAAAGTGTTACTCGGATCGTTCTGAAACGTGATACAAGTGTAACTTGTGGTAAGATTAAGATAACTTGTTCACCGGGTGAGAATAATCCGGATCCCTGCTATTTGTTGAGAATTTTTCAATTTGAGTACTTGTCTATTAATGCATGCATTCCTCGTTGTTACCATGTGAGTCGATGGCCATAAGGGATTACAATAGTAACTCACATTTTGGACTTCTCCAGAACTTTCGGCAGATTCAATTCAACTGATCAAAATGTACCTCGGGTAGGTCTCTACTAAGTATGTTTAAGTGGTCCAATGATTTCTGTATTTTAAAACATTTTTTTCGTTCAATTTTTGGTGAAATCTGTCACTAAATTCTTCTCCAAAACAAAGGCCACATGACTACTTCAGTCTCTGTATCCACGGTTACCTGAGCATAGGACTTGTTTGGTTCATTTTTTTGGCAAAATACAAAAAAAATCTTCCTCTCTGAAACCACATTGCGTAATTGCGGAAATTGCACAGGGACACTTCTCAGGACAGCCAGATCTTAATTTGTTCAACAGGTGGCGCTGCTTTTTTCTGTTCCTTTGTATGAATGTTTGTGTGTTTTAGATGTTTTCAACTTCTCCAAAAACCTCACCCAGATTGTTCTGAACCTTGGGGAGAATATAGCTTGTAGGAGGTTTAAACAAAGCTGTTAACTAGGTGGTGATACATTTAATCCCCGATTTTTTCTTTCAATGCGTTTGCCGAATGCATGCATTCCTGTTGATTACAATATAAGCCAATGGAGATTGCAATGGAACGTCAGACTTCTCTAAAACTGTCAAATTCACTTCTTGGTAAGGATTTACCTTGGGTGGGACTCTACTAAGATTGTTCAAATGGTCATGCTGCAGTGCTTTTTGGCTTTCAAAAAATTATTTGTGGGGTTCGTTTTCGGAAACATCCCTGAACTTTCTCCAAAACTGCCAGGCTAATTGCTTCGAAATTCCAAAGGGGGCGCTTCTGGAGGCCCCTTAACCTTAATTTTTTTTCAACAAGTGGCGCTGCAATTATTGTTTTTGTGGGGGTTTTTTTACGATTTTTGTGTGTTTTCACTATTTTGGCCTTTTCTCCAAAACATTACTCAGATTGTTCAAAAACTTGATAGAAATGAACCTTGTGGGAGGGTTAAACAAAGGAATTCACCAGGTGGTGATATTCTGGATTTTAAACATTTTTTTTTAATTCGGTGCCTGTCGGTAAATCATGCATTCCTATTGCTTTCTGTGCAAGTCAATGGGGATTCCAATGGAAATTCAGGGTTAATGCCTGTAAGTTCAGCTGACCACAGGACTGTCACAGTGTTCTTGTTTCCTTTTTGCAACTGGTATCAAGCGATCTCTTCTTCACACGTACTGTAGTGACAACATTTGACCAGTTCATGTATTTTTCATATAATAAGAGAACAGACAGTTATATAATAAATATATTAATTACCCCTCTAATAATAATAGTATGTATAGATTGTTCATGTTTGTTTGAATGTTGTTGTCCATGTCAATGTACATAATCGGCCATTCTAACCAAAAAGGGCTAGCCTTCTCTGGAGTGGACACCTCCCTATAGTGGGCTCCTTTTACATTTGTTTTTGAAGAAGTTACGCTTCTCCCCTCAAGGCTTGATCAGAGTGTTAGCCCAACATGACTGTAATATCTCGTATTGAAGACTTCAAAATCTTATTTCAAACGAAAAAGACTACTTCATAGTTTTTCGTCTCAACAATACTTTTTATCCCTTTCACACACACTGCTGCGCAATTTGTTACATTTATTACAATTTCGTATCTCTTACCTTGACAGCAGCTCTTTTTTCTCACAAACATGAATTCAATCAACTGGACTGCATACTACGTGAAACTACTAATTAAGCATGCACTTTTTTCGCACAAATTCTGGTTTTTTTTTAATGACGAGTCTTACTAAAATGTGGTGTCTAAATATCGTATCAAGTTGAGGGTCCCGTATAAAATCTCAACACGGGAGAATGGCCTTATGCTTGGCCAGGGATATCCAAGTGCACTGAACCAGCACTTCATTATAAGAGTAAAATAAACTAGGCGACAACTGGTCATGCCGAGGTTGTTCACGCCATGGACCTATTCGCCCGTCCATATACAACTCAAATTAAGCAATGGACCAAGTACAATAATTGGGTCATATACTTGGGTTCTTATGAACATGTAGCCCTAGCCTCGTCTTTGATTTAAGTATTTATGAAAACGTTCTTGGGGTTTTTTTTCTTTCTTTCATATCATTTTCGTTGTACATAAATAAATTTTATGGCATATTGTTGGTAATTTATCTGTTGCTTCTGCATCATGGTCGTAGTTTTAATTTTTAGCACAGTTGTTACTTTTTATTGCTTGTGTCACGTCTGTCATGGATTTATTATAGATATAATGTATTATCTGTATACGTCCATGCCTTTACTCACACATCAGCATTTCCATGCATCACACACACACACAACTTGACAATCCTTTGTTAGAATAGTTTATTACATTTTTACATTGCTCTAGGCAGACACCTTAGATTTAGAATTAAAGCTTAAATTATGCCACCCAGACCTGCCAAGGGAAAAGCACAGGGGCGAAAAACCCGAAAGATCGTGTCTCTTGTATATACCTGGAGTCTTAACAGACATTATCTCCGATATGTCTTGCGGCTGCAACGTCTCCGTGACACATTTTCGTTCTATCTATAATCCATGACGAAAGACGGTTGCAATTTTTAAAGGACAATCTTGACGATAAATATGAATGTTCAATCAGCCTTTTCGTTAAATGCCGAGACGACACGTTCATTGGTGTACATCTGAGACAAATTCACATCCAGCTGTCCCTTGTTGGTAAATGTGACGAGTTTTTTTTTTTTTGATAAACTCGTAAAGGCAGCAAGACGTTTAGATGAATAAAAATACCCATGGCCGTTCATCTTAAGCATCAATCAGTCCGCACGAGTTGCAGAAGAATGCACATTAAATACTGCCTTGTATGGCCTCAAAGCAAAGGCGTCATGTCCACACGGTCGCACCTCTTGTTGGAATGGTATTGAGGGCTCGCTTTAAGAAATCTACGTGATCACCACACTTCTATTTTTACAAAAAAAAAAGTAAATATCAACATTTTTCTCCCTTTCTCCAGCTATCTTAATAGTTCCTTCATCTACTTCTGAGGCTAATCCAATTAATTCAATTCTGCAGCTATGTGGGAGGCCTATAATACCTCAATATACTAGTCTCTCAATCTTGAACTGCATACTTGCCTGCCCGCTAATCTATAGCAATCCACCCGGCTATCCATCCACAACTACGTACCTGCCTGTCCACCAAAAGCTACCTTTCTACCTGTCAACGTAAAGCTACCTGCCTGCCTGTCTATCTACGACTACCTGCCTGCCTGCCCATTTACAGCTCCCTGCCTGTCTGTCCATCTACAAATACCTGCCTGCCTGTCCATCTACAACTACCTGCCTGCTTGTCCATCTACAACTACCTGCCTGCCTGTCCATCTACAACTACCTGCCTGCCTGTCTGCCTGTCCATCTACACCTACCTGCCTACTTGCTTGTCCATCTAGAGCTACCCCTCTTGCTCAAACTGTACCCATATCACATTAAGAAACTATTTAGATGCAGATCAGGGAGAGAGATGAGTGTAATGAAATGATTACAATACAGTGTGAAATTTTGTAATTTTGTAAAGAAGCTAATCAGTGTTATAGTTTCCAGTTTGTCATAGTTTATTATAGCTGCCATTGTGCCGAGGATAACATAAAACATTCAGGGTTTGTAGGTAAAACTGAAACCTACCATTCCAACATGAGGCAAGTACATTGTCAGCTGGCACATTTTTCTTTTTGTTTTGTTTTGCGGGAGAAGTTTCATTTTCCGACAAAATGAGCCACATCAATGTCAATGTGGGAAATTCATTGAGCACTCTAGGACCAGAACTAAATGCAAAACTGTTTCCAGTGTCTATATTCGCACGTCTCAGATTGTCATTTTAAAAGTCATATTGCCACCTGCCGTCTACTTGCAATTGGAAGTAATAAATCCATTTGAAATCCAGAATCCATCACGCCAAAGAATGTCATCACAGCATTCGGTCATCCCCAAGAAAATATAGAGGCAAGAAATATGTCATAAAATAAAAAGGGGACAAAGAAAGTTCTAATCCTATAAATGATGAACAAGAGGTGTATGATCAAAAGCCATATGCCCACCGTGGGTCAATGTCTTCATACAAACTGTTAATTTCCTCTCCTTTTGAGATTTTGAAGCAAATTGATTAATTGCATATTACCCAAATTTTGTATTAGATTGTTATAAATGGAACAAAAAAATCATTATAACAGGACAGATAGATTTTCTGCATTTCTTCATTTGCTTTTCCTTGTCAAGTAGAGGATTAAAAAAATGAGCTACTGGAGATGACGGGGTTTTGCCGCACTGACGTCACAACAAGGCATGCTGTCTTTAATGTGGGTATAATTAAAAAATTAAACTTACCCGATTGCGGTTTTTTTTTTCACATTCGTTTCTGTCCAGCTATGGTATACTGTCGTTATTCTCCTGGATCTGCGTCTGCAATACCAAAGTAATACACTTTAAAGCAATTGAGTCAAGTAGCCCAACTACAGTAAATATGCTGGGGCCTTCAGAAAATAGATGTGGAGAATCGAAAATGTATCGATCCAGTTACTGACCTGGCACTTGGCGGATCAGAGGGGCTTACAACCAATTTTTCACGTGTTCTATCATAGCCTCCATAAAAATACGATTCATCCAGAAAAGTATTAACTGATCAGTAAAGAAGTATAAAACGTGTCTATCCCTTTCACACAAGATTCGCACACAAGGATGTAGATGTATTGATAGTCCCAATTCCTTAACGCAGGAAATCAAGCTGAAAGTTTACACCATACATTCATAACTAAATGACTTGCACCAAAGTCATTTAATAATATTTAACCATTTTAAACAGTGGAAAGTATTTGTTCTAAATTTCAGTGAGTTCTGTCAATTCATCAATGTGATGCTAACGAAGAACCGGACACACGGACAGATAAATGAAAAACACAATGCCTCCTAGTAGATTGAACAATACACCCACTTTAAAAAACTAGTAATAGCATTTCAAAATGCAAAGAAACTTCTGGCCAATAAACGGGAATGGTTGGGCTTTCGAAATATTTTCATTGGGTGTTCTCTGATGTGTAAATGATTGTCAAATTATTTAGCAATAAAGAGCCTACTGATGGCACATCATGTAGCAGTACCTTTGATGTCGTATAATTAAAACAAACCAAAACATACCCATTTGCCCTTCTTTCGTCATTTGTTACTTTCAGCTGCCTGTTCCGACAAGATGAATTCATCACCTGAAATCAGCTTCTGCAATAGAAAAGTAATATAATGTAATGTAATATAATGCAATATAATGTAATACAATATAATGTAATGTAATGTAATGTAACGTAGTTGAGTCAAACAGCCAGCCAACTACAGTAAATATATCACACATTATACATATACATGTACATGTATTGATAGTCTAATTTTTCACATACCTAGGAGGTGTTCCTGTGCAATTACCGTTTCTAACCACAAAGACGTTGTGGATAACTTCACCCATTGTTACAAGACATTTCTGATTGGTCTTTTTTACAAAGTGGTGTGGACTACTTTTTGTGCTCATCAGCTGTTTTCAGTCAGCCCCATGAACATCGATAGTCCAGGAGCGATAACGATCTGTTACCCATAAAATATGATATACTCTTTATCATTATTTGTTATTACAAATAAATTGATCTGATGGCAAGCCTCGCGAAAACCACAAAAACCGACAACTCGTGCCCGAAACGTAATCCTCCATGGCTTGGCAATGCCAAACTCTATAAATCTCCTGTGCTCTCTTCAGCCATAACCAGATAAAGCAAACTGTTCGCAGGATTTTACACCCGGAAGAGCACTCGGATGAGTTGACATTTAAAAAAAAATCCGCATCTGTAGTCGAGTGGTCTTTGAGCCAAGATGGGAAAAATGCGAGAAAAATGACAATACAGATCAAACTGTGGCAATGTCTGCAAGCCGGGTAGGATGACATTCTTAATAAATGTATACACAATATGTACCGTTGAAATGTGTTGAAAAATAAATTTAATCAATTCATCGTTCATCTGAACAGAGAGTATTTTCTTACATGAATTTTGTCTTTTGTATGAGACACGCACACAAAAACAAACAAATTAATATGCCTGGAATTCACGTCTAAATAATGATAATGAATAGTCCACTCATAATACATGCTGACGTCACTACAAGACGTGCGTCTTTGATGTGGTATAATCATAATAAAAACATACCCGGTAGCATTTCTTCACATCCCTTACTTAAAGCTGCCTGTTCCCCCATGATTAAATTTCGTCATGCCCTGGAATCTGCATCTGCAATAGCAAAGTAAATATTAGCATTAAAAAAATATACTGACAGTCTGAAACATACCAATCCGACAAAGAGACCTAATATTTTACTTGCTGTAGCTTTCAAAGAAATGACTATTTTATCCTGCAAAGTATTCTTAGAGGAGCAAAGAAAGCTCCAATCAAAGAAACAATTAGAATGTTGGGTGAAAACATGGCCCGCCTGGGTCTATGCCTACATACAACTGTTACCCTTTATTTTATTTAAACTTTTTGAAGGTTACAGATTATTCAAAACTAATCGAACTTTCTATAAAAGTTTCCAAATTCAAAGAAAAATCTGGCCAGTCCTTTAGTTGATGCCATTTGGAGATAGAAGGTTACTGACGTCACTACGAGGCGTGGTAACTTTGACGTGCTATTTAAGGAAAAACACAAACAAACGAAAAAACAAACAAACACAAAACAAAAAAAAAACAAAAATAAGCACAAACCCGGTTGCATTTTTTTTTCAAATTCGTCTCTTTTAGCTGCCTCTCCTGCCATGATTAACTTTTTTCATCCGCTGGAATATGCGTCTGCAATACCAAGATATTATAATTTAATGCGACTTGTGAAACAGTGAGCCAATGACAGCAAACTTTTTCAGAAATTCAAAAATATATGCTGATAATCGTATCCCCAAGCACGCTACGACCTGAACCAAATGAAGAAAACTGTCCAAATGAGGTAGATCCTCTTCAGATTGTCATATAAGAAGTCATGTCCGCACCTGTCAGTCTTGTGGTCTTTTGTCGCGCATGGGAAAAATACGAGACTAACAGGCAATACTGACCAAACTGTGGGAATATCTACAAACTTGATAGGAATCAACATTTTGAACGAACGTAATTACAATTGACATGTGATTGACTATATTCTGGTCATATAAAAATTCAGTATACCGTTGCTTTACTTTTTTATTGATTTTTTTCTTTTGTATAGAGTTTACTCTGTATGTCATTTAAAAAAATAAAACGATAGAGCTGGTGCAGATATAAAGTAACATGCCTGGAAATTACGTCTAAATAATTATCCAATCGGAAATGACGAATCCATTGGAAATAAAGAACCCAGTTGGCCAGAGTAACATCATATCTGTCGACCTTCACCTTGAAAATATAAACCAAGAATAACGTTTTGATACAACTGCGCGCAATGAAAGTTCTGTTCAATGAAACAGAAAAGCGTGGTTAAAATATGGCCACTGTGCAGACTGTAAACCTAGGAAGCATTGAAGATTGGCCTAATGTGGGCCTATGTTCCATTATATTGGACCAGCATTGGGCCAACCTTTATTGCTTGCTCGGAACATTTTTCAATTTCAAGATTTTGTACTTAATAGGTTGCTGAAATTACTCCCAACTTTATTAAAAGTGTTCCAAATAAAAAGAAAAATCTGGTCCATATCTACAGAATTTCTTAATATTTTCATCGGCTTTTCATTGATTCACAGATAATTAAGAAGATCCCTTGGAAACCAAAAGTCATTTGGAAAGTAACAGCACAGAAGTTTCCCCTCACCCGTAAAATCGAAACCAATAGGATATTTGAATACCAAATATAGGTAATACACGGTGATGGAATTCAGCCAAACAGTAAGTCAACTATAGTAAATTGTCAGACATTAAAAAGTATATGCTGACAATCTAAAACATACCAATTCTACAATAGACCTCATATTGCCCTTGCAACGGCTTTCATAGAAATACCGAATCATCTCAATATTTTTTAAAAGTAACATTCGCATCGGCATGGGGTAAATGCGAGACTATAAGGTTATACTGACCAAACTGTGTTAATAGCTAAAAACCTGATAAGATGACATTTTTAGGATGTGCATACAGTAATTATAATTGAAATATGGATGACTATATTCTGATAACAAATTAATCCAGTCGATTCATTATTCAGTTTAGCCGGCAATACGGTCTTAAATTAATTCTGTATCACATATTTTATTCAAACATTGTCACTGCAGCTGTCCTTCACTTAGTAAAATACAAATGCAAGGTTTACAATTTTGAACTTACACGCAACAAAGAAAGTATTGATCAATGAAACAATGAAACTGAAACCAGTAAAAAGTGCAGTGAAAACATATAGCCACCGAACAACTTTTTTTAAAGGTGGATTACTTGACAATTAGAATACATATATTATACCAGAAGCCATTTATAAGTCATTAAAAGCAAACGAGTTAAAACTTATTTCATGCATGAATGTAAACATGTCCCAATTATGAGTATACATAACCTCGCAAATTGAATATGGCGGGAATAACTATACATAGTCTGACAAATAGGAGTAGTCTAAAGTTATAGTTTCGATACACTTTTACCAATCCACAAATTCAATACCAGTTATTTATACTAATTCAATTCCCCCCAATCATTTGAATACACTCTAGTAATGAAAAAAATCAGCTGTCACGATTTTCTACTTGTAAAACATCTGAAAAGCAAATAAAGGTGTTAAAAATCCCTATTTCCCAATGGGCAAATAAGTATGATAAACCGCAGAGCCTAAAAAGATTCGAAATATAAGACATTAAAATGATTAAGGGAAATACACAGATAGAATGCAGTATGAACCGTAAAATGACATCTTAAAACCACAAAATGTTAAAATCCTTCACAAATACAGAACGTTAAACTTAAAGGCATTAACTACTACATTTGAGTCCACATTTTAAAAGCAAGAAAACCGTAAAATACTCCGTACATAACACTCCTTGACGCAACTTCCTGACATACAAGTAACCTCCCATCATAAAAACAGCAGCAGCAGTGTGTCATGTCTCCCATATGCATTTAAACCAAAATAGATACAAAACAAGCCAAGCCAATCTCTCTCTGCACACCTTTAACAATCCAGCCTCTAGGTGTGAACCTATACCGTAATTTATCGCTAGTATCACGTTTCGTGCACAATTTTGAAAATGCCAGACTTCAATAGCCAAATAAATTGATAAATTGATAAATGGGTTGTCAGCGGGAAATCATCACGCATGTTGTGCAGACTTTAATTCTCAAACATCCTTTTTGTGATGATGGCTGCTTGCCTTGGCCTCATATTTAGTAAAGACAACACATTTGAATTTAGTAAAAACGTGAAATCATAGCATACAATAAGCAAATACTGTAACAAGTTCTTGCTTATAATGGTAAGACTTGGGGAAATTGTTGAACTAGAATATGCACCCATATTGGGGAAACCTAGCAAACTTCCAGTATCCAATTAACCTGAGAAAAGGATTCATATTTATTCATGAACCATCTCAGAAAGGGAATAACAGATAAACGTGACTGTCCAAAAGTTGAAAAATAGAATGACTGTCTCTAACTTGAACATGAACTTACAATGTCAACCCCAAAAGACAGACACCTGATAAACAAACTAGTCAAATGCTAAGAGAGCAAATACAACATAAACTTCCCAAGCAGAAAACAGCACCTTAAAAATATACAAAGAAAATCTGCCAAATTTAAAACAGCATCTTAAAAACATGAAAGAGTTAAAACCCTGAAAAGTTTAAACAAGTAAATTAATGCCTTACAGGTAAGACATTACAATGATTAAAATCTGTTTGCAGATAAAAACCAGGATCAACTGGAAAATACAGGATCAACTGGAAACCACCACCGTTAAAATATATATGTATTTCTGATTGCGGATGCTTGTCTTTCCCTTATATTTGGTAAATCTTTGAACAACTGCACAAGATAGAGGTGTCATTCCGACTTCAATTGATTGGTTGGTTGGTGTCATAGCTGCATCCAACGAAGCATTGAAATTTATGCTTATTATGTAAATTCAGTAAATTTAAATCTTCAATATTCAACTTCAAAACGGTTATAGATAGAGGTGCCATTCTAACTTCAATACATAGGTGAGTGAGACAGCTGTATCCAAGGAACCATGAATTAAAAGTTGTAGCAGTTTGATTTATGCAGATACACAAAATTAAAATCTTGAAAACCTCAAAACTATTATAGATAGAGGAACCATTCCAACTTCAATTTATAGGTTTATGACACAACTCAATTTTAACATGCCTTTAGAACAGTCCAATAAAATTATTGTTGCACGAGTTAAATAGATACTGAATAGGCAATCTTAAAAGTTTCCTGGGCACACAGAAAGAAAGAAAATGAAAAAAGAAAATCGAAAGAAAGAAAGAAAGAAAGAAAGAAAGAAAGAAAGAAAGAAAGAAAGAAAGAAAGAAAGAAAGAAAGAAAGAAAGAAAGAAAGAAAGAAAGAAAGAAAGAAAGAAAGAAAGAAAGAAAGAAAGAAAGAAAGAAAGTACTATTGTATTTATCATTGTTTCACCGAATAAAACTGAGTCTGAGTCTGAACTTTTGGCCCAAAACTTCTTAATCCTTGCCCCAATATTTTACTGCCACGATTAACCAATCTATGCTCTTGGTTATCATTTGAACTTTAGGATTAACGTATCCATTTTATTGAACTGATCTTCGTTTAATCATTGTATTACGTTTAAATCTTAATCAAAATCTAGATCAAATTAAGATTAAAGCATAATCCTGAAATGTGAAGCATATGAATGAATGACTTTATTACTGCACCATAAATACAATAAATGGTAATCTGTAACTCAATACACTATACAATACACTATTACACAGCAGTACAATACAACACAGTACATTACAACAATCCCTGATACGTATGCCTTAGGGGCATCTCCCCTGCCCTCCCCCCCCCCAAGAAAAACAAAAACAAAACAAAAATAAAAGTATTGTAGGTTTTAAATGACTTTAGAGTACTGTAGTGTACCCCTGATTTTCACTGTTTCCGAGATAAATTTTGTAAATTGCCATATAATTTCAATTTCGTCACATTTCATAAGTTTCATGAATTTGTTTTCGGGCGATAAATGGTCCAAATCTACGATGAATTTACTCAGAGTATCAAATAATCTATTTCTGGCTTCTCTAAACTTTTTGCAATTTACAACGTAATGAATTTCATCCTCGACTTCCAAACACGAATCACAAATTCTCTCATCAATGGGAACTTTAACTGGCCTTCTATGTCTACCTTTTTCAATGTTCAAATTATGTGCGCTTGTTCGTAATCTGGTCAAGTGTTTCCTTTCGTTCAAATTCTTTAATACAATTAGGTACTTTTCTAGTTTGAAATCTGATTTAAATTTCGAATAGGTTCTCAACTTTTTATCTGGATAGGCTTGTTTAAGGAAGTCACTCTGCCATTGAAATATAAATTTCTCTTTTAATAATTTCTCTATTAAACTGTGTAAAAAATTCCCCGTATTCATCACCGCCTTTGTTCCAAATATCATTACAGCTAATTAGCGACATTGTAGTTTTGATATTGTTCAACCAGGTCGAGTTATTCGATGCCAGCAATTCAACATTACATTTGTAAGCATCGTATAAAAGTTCACGTGAATCAGAATTTCTTATGCGGTGCCAGTTCTTACAAACACTTTTCATTATTTTTAACGAATATGGATATGCTCCGAGCTCACTCAGTACAGCAATATTACAGGCTTTTGAATTCACTCCCAGAGTGTACTTAAGAAAACTCAGATATAACTTTTCAAACTCAGTCCTAAAATATCCACTAATATCGTCCCTACCAATACATTTTAGTGGAGAAATTTATAGGCACCCCATATTTCACACCCGTAAAGAAAGATTGGAGCAATAAGTTTATCAAAGAAATCAAGATGCAACGAATTTCTACAATTTCACTAAATAAAGTTCGCTTTAAGCGACCAAGAGACTTCCTTGCTTTTTCACATAGTTGTCTGACAGCTCCAGCAAAATTTCCATTTGACATCATTTCAAGACCCAGATATGTAAATTTGTTAGATATTTCCAATTCTTGATTACCGATAAAAAACCGTCTCACAATTTTCTTGCCAGCCTTATCAAATATAACAACTTTAGATTTTTCCACGTTAATATTTAAGTTCTAATTTTGACAATATGAATGGAGCTTATCTAGACAACATTGCAAACCACTCTGACTATCTGAAATGAGTACAAGGTCGTCTGCATAAAGATGACAACTCAGCTTTTCCTTGTATAATGTAACTGGATCACAATCATCCGTAAAAATTTCTGGTAAATCATTTATAAATAAATTGAATAACGTTGGACTAAGAGCACATCCTTGTATTACGCCATTGGTTAGATATATATCTTTTCTGATAATCCTGAATTGAACTTTATCTGTGTATCATATGGAAGTTTGATACCGCATATATGGATGACCTTGATTAATTTTTCAAAATCATGGAGGGAACATATATCAGGAAGTAATTTTTGGTGATGGTCAGCAGAGCATTAGACACATCATGGGTCTCTTGTTTCGATTACAAAACAAAAAGCACATTGGATATATATACAGGCCGACTAAGTACAATCAGGTGAGTTCTGATCAATCAAAACAAAGGGTTTGAGTTTTAATTCAAGTCTTTTGATCTGGTTGCCTGCGAAGCAGACTCTGTCTTTTTATGTTCCGATGTTTCGCTGCAGGCAGAAAGCCTGCTTCACAGACAATCTGATAGGGAAATTCGTTGTGAAGAAGTGTGAATTAAGTATATCTGTGCCTGCTGGCTGCTGCATTGCCAATGTCATTGCCACTCCAACGAAGGATGGTAAAAATATATTTCTATTTCTACCCTCCTTGCTCCAATCAAAGACACTGACACAGACAGTTGAGTAACTTTTAAAGAACATTTAATGTACATATATGATGGTTATCATGCCACACTGGCCTAGATACGATTTCAATAGGTGAGGGAGATATCCAGGGAATGGAGAAACACAGAATGAGATCCATGGGGGATGGATACTATAGGAGCACCTCGGTGTACAGCAACAGAAGCAGTCCTAGGAGAGTTGGGATGGAATAAAATTACAGACAGAATTGCCAAAGCAAAGCTAAAGTACTGGGGGTATCTACAAGCAGTAAGTGAAGACAGGTGGTGCAGGAAAGTTTGCAATGAAGTAGTCCATGAACGAACAAGATGGGTCAAAAACATAAATAAGTTAGCCGAGAAATATGAATTGAAAGGATATGATGAGGTTGATGATTGGAAAGTGTATGTAGGTAAGACTATTACAGAGGGCTGGAAGGAGGACTGGAAAAGAGGAGTCGGGGAAAAGAGTACATTAGAAGCGTACAAGGTACTAGAAAAGCTAAAGAAAAGTTTGCGTTGGGATAGAGGGAAGGGATCCAAGCTTCTTTTTCAAAGTAGGGCAAGAGTGATCAATCTAGAAAAGAGAAAACAGAAGGGGACAATATGTAGTAATGGAAAATGTAAGGTATGTAGACAAGAGGCAGATGAGACGGTGGATCATTGGCTGTTGTGGTGTGATGCATATAGAGAGACGAGAATTTTTCAGAAAGTGGCACAGGAAAGATTATACCACAGGCACTTTTAGCCAGAGGGCGCTCCACCGAGCGCAATGACACACACCTGAACAAGGGATATATATAAATATTATGATTATATTTATATAATATACAGGGTATGAAGGATTTGGACCCTGGGGCTGACCTGCCTTTTAGAAATGTGGCCAGAAAACTAAACTTTCAGCAAAATTCCATCCTAATACGTTTCCTCTCATTGTGACAAGCTTCCTTTGTGGTGGAAAGAAATAAAAGTTTACTCAATGCACAATATGATAAATTTACTTTTGCGTCGATACCTCGTTTTTTTCCCTGTGACCATGGTCCTACTATCATATAATACGCTCATGCTGTGACAAATACGCCATTGATCCAACTGCCCGTCCTTTTCAGCCGATGACGCCTCAATTTTCACAGTACCGTGAAAATCGCCAGCTGGTCTATTTTAATCATGAAAATGGTCAGTGCGTAGTGTTATTACTGGAACAAACAATGGCAAAAAAGAACCTCGAGCATGGGCACCGTGCAACTTGCAAAACATTACACGACCAGCGCATAATAAACAGGGAACCAGGCTATCGGCAATTTAATTTAGGCTAAATACGGAAACGCTTAAAAGATCTCTTCAGACGTGGGGGGGGGGGGGGGGGAAGCAGGGCTTTGTGCTAAGTCCCAGTCTCTTCAACTTATTTCTTAGTGACCTCCCAAATATTTGATGAAACTTGCATCCCTGTTCAACTTGACTCTTGTACCATCAATTGTTTACTATATGCAAACGATCTTGTTTTGCTATCTATCGGAAAGTAACTCTGGCCTTCAAATTACTGCGTTAGACAAATTAGAGGCATATTGTGAAAAATGGAAACTAAGGGTTAACCTCAAGAAAACTAAAATTGTCATATTCAAAAAGGGCGGCTCAAAACATAAAAAAGTTGTCCTCTATTACAAGAATAATCAAATTGAAATCGCCCAGAAGTATTGTTACTTAGGAATTGAATTTTCAGCTGCAGGCACTTTTAACCTGGCTATGTCCAAACTAAAAGAAAAAGAAAATAAAGCGCTATTCAATTTATAGTACTTTAATACTCATGGAAACATTGATTTATCGATGAAACTTTTTAAAAGCCTTATTGTACCCATTGCAACATATGCCAGTGAAATTTGGTCTCCCTACCTCCTGCACGGTCTCAATGAGGAAAACTTTATGCATATTTGTGAACGCTCACCCACTGAACAAGTCCACCTGACAATTTGTTGTTTCATCCTGGGGGTACACAGGGAAAGTGTTGCACAGCCGCTATAAAAGGTGAGCTCTGCACTTTTCCCCTACTCATCAGCAGCTTGTGCTCAGCAGCCAAGTACTAGTACCATCTGCAGAGCCTCAGTGAAGATACTCTGGCCTTTAAATCTTTACGTGAAAATTATTGCTTGATACTACAAAATAGGATACGTGCTGGCTTAAACACATAAAATCGTTGTTTTTGAAATGTAACCTGCAAAGTTGTTGGGAAAATGTTGGGGGTCTGGACATAACATCATGTATAAAAAAGCTTTACAATAAAATGTACCTGAACTATGTGGACAACTGGTCTAAGTATGTCAATGGAGTAGGAAGGGAATCCAACAAGTTAAGAACCTATAATCAATTTAAACGGGCAAACTTTCATGAAGAAAAATATTTAGGTCTTAACCTCCAAATTCAAAAAAGGAATTTTTTTCACCAGACCAAGGATAAGTGCACACACACACTAATATTGAATCTGGCCGATACAACCAAATTCCTGCCGACAGAAGAATCTGCCACTATTGCCCAAGTGGTGAAGTGGAGGATGAACTCCACTTTATGTTAAAATGCACAAACTACAACTCACTTCGATCTATTCTTTTCTACGCACTGAAGGGCTCTCCATTTGAATACCTACCAGACCCTACTAAATTTCATTTTCTCATGACCTGCAATGATGAGGACAACTATGTCAGATAAAACAAGTACTGAAATACGTTAACTCTGCCAAGGAAGTAAGGTCAAACAGTGTTATGAGCAATTGATGTTAGACCATTAATTATAGATCTCTGAATACCTCCAAGACTCAGTTAGGTGGTCTTTTCTTTTCTTTTCTTCCCCCCCTCTCTCTCTTTCTCTCTCTCTCTCTCTCTCTCTCTCTCTCTCTCTCTCTCTCTCTCTCTCTCTCTCTTCTGTAGTGGAAGATATGTCTTGTGATTATGATCTCGGCAGGCTTATGGCAGGACCTCTTAGGTGTGCCCAGTCTGTAATAATATTTCTGTGGCTCTCCGCTTCTACGCCGCTGTCCTGTGTGACACAGGTGGCGTTGGAAAAAGTACAGGAAAGAAAAGAAAAATAGATGAAGTGGAGGAAACCATGGTTATCATTATCAGCTCGCGCTGCCATGGGCCCGGAATCAGTATATCATTTTCATTTTAAATTAACATGGAAAGCATTTGTAGAATAGTTCAATAGACTTGTATCCACTGAATTCCATTTAATCCAGTATATGGATTAATGTAATCCAATAGTTTGTCTGATGTTTTGTATTATTTAAACTGGTAAGAAATCAGCATTCTGGGAACACAAGATTAAAATACTGCTTATTTTCCACATGGTTCCTATGTTTTACTTCAACCCTTTTCCTTAATCCAGTATATAGATTATGTTAATCCCTTGTATGTTAAAAATGTTATTATTGTAAGAATGTGATGGAATATTAGGCTGTAAGTTTTTGTTAGTGCATTCACATAAAAATGGCTAAGTTCACGTTTATTAATTTGGATTATGCAGCATTTACCGTAATCCGCTCACTATTAACATAATCCTTAATCTTTGTGATTATCTGTATACTTTGCAAGCTTTCAAGTCATTCCAGCTTAGACTAGAGTAATACTTTGCCAGTCTATTAGAATTCAAGTAATTACTATAAGTCATTTCTGTCTTTTTTCTTCTTATTTAGGTCAAAATGGGTTTTAATAGTCTTAATCCCCGTGTTGGATTAAGATAATATGACTAATCCTCAGACTTCATGTGTAAAAATCAGGGCAAGGTTATCATTAAGCCCATCATGTCACTTTTTATTTGACCTTTCGAATTTGAAAAATAAAAAAGAAACAGACAAATGAAAGAAGCACAAAGTTTGCCTTGGGGTCAATACAAAATGACACAAAAACAATGGTGAAAGGTCACAGTTTTTTTCTGTTGATAGTTAGTAGACAAAACAGGGGTAATTAAGCCGGCACAAAAAATTCCATAACTTTTTTTTTTTTCTAATAAACATAATTACAAAATTCAAACAGATTTGTAATGCTCCCTGTCAGGCCTTTGTGATGAGCCTAAGTATGAATTATTCATTCACATTTTAAATTTTGTTGATTCACATTTTGAATTTTGTTTATTCACGTTTTGAATTTTGTTTATTCGCATTTTGAATTTTGGTCTGATGTAGGCCGACCATGTTTTCCAGGACCAGCGCCGCAAGGCAAAGGGTCCACCACACACTCTACTCTCACAGTTGTAGTGGGCGCCTGGCCCTGGATGTACCCCCCGAACACTCATCACTTGTAGCCCCCCCCCCCCCCCCCCCTTGAAAAAAATAACAAACAAACAAACAAAAACCTTCCCTCATACACCCTTTCTCCGCCTCCAATGCTCAGGCATAGTAAGCAATCACGTTTCTTATTGTCTGCTGGCTTCTCGTCTGCTAGGTTATTGTCTGCTGGCTTCACTGAATCACTCTGGCCTGACGAGTGACGACACAGACAAGCAGAGACCAGGCAAATGATTGCAGACGACCACAAAATGTGTTTGGGATTACAACCTTAGCCAGATCGTAGAAATTCAAAGTTATTGTCACCTGAAAGCATATGGTGAAAATTGCCATGTTCCTGTTAGTTGGACGGTAAGTAACAAACGTCAATAGACACATGACACAAAACAGTATAGACGGGTATGGGTTCGTGAAGCCGGTGAGCGAAAATAGAGGCATATGAGAGGCCAGAAGGTCCTAGATCAGTCGGTTTTCAAAAATAAACATTAGCTCTGAGTAGCTATTCCACCGACGACATTGCAATATAAAAGTGTAAAACATACGTGTATTAAGATAAAAAAATACATGACACTTGACTCAAAATTACAATCGGAGTGGCTATTTTCACCGTACGATGATGACAGAGTCTAGACTAGACTACATCATCAGTAGTACAGTACATGTATATTCATCGTATGGTGAGAATAGGGGCTGCTCTATTTCTACCGTACGGCGATGGTAGAGAAGTCAGCCAGGGGAAGAACATTTTGGGAAAGCATTGTGTCATGATATTGCACACAAAGACAATTGGAATCAACATTTGCTGAAATACTAAAAAGGCCTAACATGCCAGTTTGAGCATGGTTTATAATGAGATCTGTTGAGCTGTTATTTCAGCTTTTATTATCTAACAGCTTTTATAGAGCCAGGGAGCTATTATAGCTCCATGATAGAGCCAAAGGCAAAAATTTTGGTGACAGGACAAAGTAGGAACTATTTTACTATTCTCACAGATGGAAGTAACAGAACTTACAGGTATTCATAGATCTATCTCGTTATGAATTAAGTTACGGGTCGCATAAAAAAAAAAAAATTTAAAAAAACATTAACCAACAAAAATGAAAGACTGATGGGTGGGTAGAGTAAATTTATATACATCAATTTTAGATGTTATAAAGCCAAACATTTAATGCTGTCACAGTGCCTTACAGTAAACCCTCCATAAGTGGGCACTTTGCTTTGGTCCCGTTTCCTATTGACCATACTATAAAGCCAGCTATCTCCCTAAAGTAAGCATTTTTCTCCAATCTTACAAGTTTTTATTGCAGTCAATTTTTAGATTAAAATCTGTGGACATATGGGTGCACGTAAAATAAAAAGTCGACAATTAAGTTAAATATACATAGACACAGACATTTGTTGTAAAAGTAGGCACGCAGCACCCTGGGCCACCTCTGGCCAGGCTAATAATACTGAAGGAATGCTTTAAACCCGAATAAAAATGGTGTTGCAGTTTCAAAAATGTGTGGTAATACGTTCTGCTTGAAACAGTACATGGATTTCACATCACGGATATGCTGAGGGATATAGTTCCAGATTGAAGAACCAATATTAGAAAGGGAGTGTTTATGGTTCCTGTTAATATGAAGATGTCCTTGACTGGAGGATGTATCCTCATATCGAAAACACCATTTTATCCCATGTATGTGTAGTCCAGAGTAACCACGAACGGGCCGTTCTACACCGTGTAGAATTTATTGCCGTTCCACATCCCCGTGTAGAACGGTCGTGTGCACGCCCTACTTTCGCACTGGCCAACCCCGCCCACTTTTTCATGCGCGCGCACCCAGGATGTTGATTTATCGTCTGCAATAATATGCCATTGATTTGATCACTATTTCAGCACAATACAACCAAATTTTATATTTGATATGGGGGAGAATATACTTCAACAAAATGAAATTGAACTAGAAGCGATACCAGCAGAAACTGCACAAACAATATTTGATCTACTGCAGCTTTAATTGGTATGATGAAAACAGCGACGAAACAGCACCTATGATGGGTACGGCTACGGCGCTGACATTAGGCCTACCGGTGCAGCCTGAGCAAACCTCGGCCTCTGCACCTGCCGGTTGCAGCTACTATGCAGCATCAGCAAGAGATATCCATGTATTTATACGCAATAGGCGTACACAATCAACAAGGGATAAAAATAAAACAACACTCTTGTAATTACCTGGCCGTAAATTCTGCATGGCACTCGCGTACCGGTGGAGCGGAAGGATACACTCGATGGCCCGCCTGTGGCAGGCTGCATCTCGTGTATCCTTCCGCTCCACCGGTACGCGAGTGCCATGCAGAATTTATGGCCAGGCACTCACACTGGTGTAGTTTTATTATTGTATTGATTGGATAAAATAAATGAGTTTTGAATTTGAGTTTTGAGTTTGGAGGACCTAGTATTATTTGTATGGACTTCTGTAAGAGGAGTGAGGAACTGACATAAGTTTTGAGGTGTCTGGTTGTTGAAAATTCTTAATTTGCCTCAGTTCTATGTGACAAGCCATAACCATAAATTTCCAGAAAGGCTATTAATTTCAATTTCCAGATGGTTAAAATAGAGCCACCTTTATTCTTATGGTGAAAATGTACAAAACTGTACCATCATCACCATAAGGTGCAAATAGACCAAGCCCTATCCTCACCGTACGGTGAAAATAGACAAAACTCTATCCTCACCATATGGTGAAAATAGACCAAACGCTATTCCCACCCTGCGGTGAAAATAGCAACGTCCAATTAAAAAAAATACAAATATGAGACAGTCTTTGTTTGCTTTTGCATAGTAGCAGCCGGTAAGTATAAGTATCAATGCAGGGACAGAGCTAAGCAATGAAAAAACCTGTAGCCCCTGGCTTTATTACAATAAGAATGTGGATTATAGAGACTGTAGGTTGGCTCAGATCCGTAGAGCCTGCCAGGAAGTATGGACACCCCTGACATTATCACATAAAGTATAGAAAATAAATTTTAGGGGTAAACCAAGGTTCCTGGTGTTAGGGGGAGCCCACACCAGGGGCACCACCGGTCAAAGGGCCAGCTGGTGCGGTGCCAGCCCACATTTGGAAGGGTCAAACAAAGTTGTTCACTAGGTGAGAATGCTGCAGATTTCTGATTTTTGATGATTTTTTCCAATTCAGGACTTGTTGGTAAATGCACCTTTCCTGTTGATTATTATGTAAGTCAATGGGCATTCTAATGCTGTCAGATTGACTTCAAAGTTGGTGGTAATGTACCTTGGGTGGGTCTCTACCAGCTTTGTTCAAATGGCCACGCTCGGTTGATTCTTGGATTTTTTTAATGAATTTCTTTGGGGGGGTTTTCTGGCAAATCTTAAAAATTCGCAAGGGTATATGTATATCAGCTGAGCACAGGACTGTCACAGTTCTCTTGTTTTTTTGTTTTTTTTTGTTTTTTTTGTTTTTTTTATTAGTGTATTGTCAGCGGTCTGTGTGATGACATTCGCTGGGAAACCCCAGTGTGGTCGGGTGGTCTTTCGTCCAGCCTTCCAGGCAGGTACATGTACTGGGCCTAGGTCCCACTGAAATCTATCCTAACAAAGTAGTTTTATTAAGAAAACACAAACAGAGTAAAGAGTTTGCTGTTTGCTCTTGCAGTACACTAAATTTTTACTTCTTATATGCAGTGAATTCAATAGTTGTTGTGAGCATCCGTGAAATCTTGCGTAGCAGTGAGTGTGGATCGATGATCCGCCAACACCAAATTTGAGCTGCCAACATGTCGTTTTGGGGCCTCTAAGGGATACAATGTGAGTTGCGATCTAGAACTTGATGAAGGCCTCCAGAAGTGACCTGGTGACTGAACTGTCTGAAGACATTAATTAATATAAGATGCAACATCCACAACAAATGTTACACACTTTGCGATGTTTATTTAGGTTACACCTGTAAACTTTTTCCAGCACACGGAAACCCATTTGCAGTCCCAGAAGCATGTTTGTCAGGCCCAGCTTCCAGCGAGGTTTCAACAATGCAAGTTCATGGATCGTTATAATGTATCACACTCTATCAACAATATTTTCTGAATTGACATGTGCTATCGACATCATTTCCATAATACACAGTAAGTTTGAGACTTTGGTGTGAATAAAACTGTGGAAATTTCCCGGGATTCAAAAAAATTGCATTATACGGAATGGCGCTCCCCACGGCGAAAATCTCGGTCGTTCTTTCTTTTGCGAGAGGTAGACCATGATTAGTAATTGTAATCAACACTATGCACTCCCCACCATAGTAGGAACACAGTTCATATACATACGTTACTATGAGAGCTCGCTTGCGCTCACTATGATAACCTTAAAACACAATATTTGCCTGGATTCTGGGCCTTGCCTGGGCTTGTCTGGCTATAATGAGACAAGGTCCACACTGCCGGACAAGTCCAGTACCAAGGTTACATCCTTTTGACAAGTGCACTTCGGTCGCAGCAGTGACCTGGTGAACCTCCTATTTGAATGTGACTTTCTTGTGATTATGTGACTTGCTCAGCAGACGACAAATTTTGAGTGCCGTGTATGCACAGTTTAATTACCACATTGCTGGAGATTTTGCAGATTTCCCATGAATGATCTATGCTACAATGGAGGCTGTTAATGAATTTTCTTTATACTAATGACAATGGTAATACTGTGATTATTGTGGGCAGGTTGGTTTTTGATTTGCCCTTCAGTGATGCTTTGCCAACCAAACAACCTAGCAGCCATGCAAACACGATAAATGTAAGGGCTTAGAGAAAGTTTGGCACTTAATTAGGAGAAGAAGAGCATGTGGCATGGATTTTAGGCTTGACAGGGAGTTTACTAGGAGGACAGAATGGGTCATAACTGTACAGGACTTTCTGGTAGGGTGCTGGGAGAAAAAAAATGGAATGTTAGAATTAGAAGAGAACATACATGTAGTTAATTAGAGTGACCGGTTTTGGAGATTTAAGGAAAAGGAAAGGTGTTAGCCCTTATCAAGTCTCCCATGACTGTGTACACAGGACATGGGAAATGATGGAGGCCAGCTTAGAGGTGGGGATAGGGTAAGAGGGAAAGTGTTTCAAAAAAGGTTAAAGCACAGGCAATGACTGTTTGGGGATATAATCTGGACCAGGGGCCTACCACTGCAGTGGCAGGGCATATGGTGGACTTTATGCTTTGGCTCTGGATCCATGCAACATGGCAGCAGGAGCTGAGATGAAACGGCTTATAAAGTATACTTCTGATGTCTCTGTTGTTAACTTTTTCTACCAATTGCTAAACTATGGTCCCTAAATACACTTTAGGGGCATTTCGAATGGTTCACCCCAGATGTCCTAAAAATGATAATGTACAGTAAAACCTGTTAATGTAGACCCAATTTTACAAATATCAATGCTGTCCAACTGAAAATCTCTGTAGCAAAATTTTCTTAACTTGTACCATTTTTTTCCACAATATGTATTTATCAAATTGAATTATGTTTACACCAATCTTTCAGTAAAAAAAAATGAAAAAAAAGTCCCAGTTGACTGATCAGCTGATCACTGTTGTTACATCATTGTTAGGGAAAGCATAAATTTGTCCAATTGCGAGCAATAAAGTGGGTCCCTCATAGCATGTGACTTCTGATAACCTGGCTCACGCATCTACCCTATACCACCATTTAATCTACTTGCTATGACTACAGATCACAGAGTTCCTTATTCTCCTCCCAAGGCATAGCAGCTTTGGAGGTGAACATGTGACCAGCCACAATCAGAAACAAGCTAAAACCACTGACATATTTTACATGGTAACACAGTCTGTCAGTCAGGCTTGGCACTGTCTGGTGCCTGGCTTGGCACTGTCTGGTGCCTGGTTCTGGAGCTGAACAAGTGAAAGAACATCAGGTACATGTACTGTAAATTGCTTTAATTTCGCTGTAGATGTACTCTTATTTTCGCTTATTTCGCTGATGGCACAAACCGTGAAAATAAAAGCACAGTGAAATAGGATTTTAAAATTGTTTGAATAGAAATTATGTCCAAAACTGTGAAATTAAAACTACAGTGAAATGTCAAAAATACAGAAACCGTGAAAATTTATACACACGAAAATAAAGCAATTTGCAGTACTTTTAATGATAAGATATATTATGAGCAAATTGTGGTCTCTAAATGCAGAATCAGTATTGCCATTAAGGGTGGGTCTGGGGTCAATGACTACAAAAAATATCCCCTTAACTCAAAACACCACTGAAATTTTAGAATATTTAGTTATGGTTTGCATGTAAATGACCACTGATTGTTAGAATGCCCTACACTGCGAAATAATTCATTTCCAAGTAGCCTTTAATAAAAAGTAAGTACATTTCATTTTTGAAATTTGCATGTATGACTAGTCATGTGTAAATGCAAAGAGGGTGTACCTGCTAAAAAAGAAACCTATTGTGTGAGTATGAATACCTTAAAACAAAGTTATCAAGTCAGCCAATCAATCTATCAGTGTCAGTGGCAATCATTCATAACTGCAGCCTATGCCTGTGGAGCTGGACTTTAGAATAATGATATATATCTGTGTTTGGGCAGAACCAGTCCTTTGTGATTTTCTAACTTTGATACCTATACATGTATACCAAGACTATTCCATGGGTAAAAGGAGAAGTTAGTAGGAACTCACTGCAGCATGCTCAGGTACGTAATGAACTAACTTATTGGAACAGGGTTGTCATGCAACTCTGTTTTGTTTTGTTTTTTAACTGCCGTTTGAAAGTAATATTCCAAATATGGAAAATAAATAGAGACTGGTTGTGGGTCAATCAGCGCATACGAATGGATTGGTTTTCTAGATGGTCAAACCTTGTGTTTGTACATGACTGTCTTATCACAGGGAAGCAGAAGGCAAACAGTTTCTACACAGGTAAAAATCTTTAATAGTTTCCCATTTATGTTACGCACATGTGTACAAATATGTTAGCACAAGACATATGCGTGTGGGAAGCTTTTCTTTTTCCTTATCTCTCTCTGATTCTAGAATGCCACTTGTACGAAGAATTGGCTTCCTGAGATTTTCCGCCACTGCGCGATTTGATGTGAAAGGATGGCCCCGAGTTACTGGGTGTCTATCATACTGGACCTGTTGTGGGCACCGAGATCACAAGGGACTGGCACTGAAGGTAAGTCATAGTAATACTACAAAGGAATCTACTGCTAATATGGAAGAGCAAGAAGAGAAGGTTCCTATATCCCTCTTAAAGAGGGCACTTCAGGACAACCTCACAACATGACTGTGACAGTCCTATGCTCAACTGACCTTGGGAATTAGGTAAAGGTCACTTTTTGAAGACAAACTTGCACAGATATGAAAGTGCTGGCTCAATAGCCAAACACCAAATGCAAACAGTTTTTAAATTATGAAGTGAACAGTAAAATTCATGGAAGTGACTCATTGACCCTTGGAGTTAAGTCAAGGTCACTCATGTACTGTGTAAGTCTGGCCCACACAGAGGACCATCAGCATCCAAGTCCTGGCTCAAAATAGTTCTCGGATTATCAAGTGAACAGGAAATGCCGTATGTAGCCATGTGACCATGAAAATGAGGTCAGTCACCCTTATATGCATGATAGTGTGTAAATCTTACCCTCAAACTCAGAAAGTTTCCCATACGGTTTAGAAGCAATCAACCCTTCAGTTTCAGAGAAAACAATTTTCAAAGATTTTTCCAAACAGTGAAAACAAACAAATTCATAAAAAAAAGATCAATGGAGGTCAGTAAGAGATCCACCCAATGTACATCCCCACAAAGTTTGAAGTGGGTTTGCCTTGCGATTTTGAAGAAGTCCAGAATGTGTATTACCACAGTAGCCCCCATTATGCACACAGCCGATAAGTGCCCAAATTGAGAAGTTTGTGAAAAAGCATGGATCTTTGTTTCACGTTTCTGCAAGGAACTTTTCCACCAAATTTCCGCATAATCAGATGGGAGGGTTGCTTCTGGAGAAAAAGTGACAAGTAGCAAATGCACAAAAAAATTCAGTAAAAAAATAATAAATTGTAGTTCCACATGTTGAACAAATTAAGGTCGCCCAGTACTCACAGGTGCCCTATACAATTTGGAAGCAATTGGCCAAGCACTTTCGGAAAAGAAATTTTTCAACCATTTTGCCCCAAAAAATGAAAAATAAAACCTGAAAGATATTTCTATGAAAAAGAAACACTAAAGGGTGCCCCTTTGGATAAACCTAGTAAAGATCCACCCAAGGCACATCCCCACCAAGTTTGAAGTGAATCTGGCTGATGGTTTTAGAGAAGAAGTCGAAAATGTGAATTACCATTGCAATCCCATTGCCTTACTTAGTGATGAATTTGAATGGATGCATAACAATAAGAACCCAAAATACACATGTACATGTATATAAAAGAACAGAGATCCACAGTAATGCTATGTAGTGAACAACTTTGTTTCACCCTTCCACAAGGAACATTTCCGCCAAGTTTAGCACAGTCTGCAAGATGCTTTTTGAGAAGTGTCCATATGCAATTTCAAAGAACTTGGCCAAGCGGTTTTGAGAAGATGAATTTTTTTTAAGATTTTGCCAAAAAATGAACCAAAAATGAATTGAAGAATCCAAAAAAATTACTGGAGCATGACCATTTGAAGAAACTTGGTACAGACCCACCCAAGTTAGATACCCACCAAGTCTGAAGTGGATCTGGCAGTACAGTTTTGGAGAAGACATCAAAAGTGTGAACTGTGGATGAACACACAACATTAGGATGATTGGATGACTGACCATCCTATAAGCTCAGCTGACTGGCAAGTCAGCTGAGCTAAAATCATGGCATGTAGCCACACCAAATTTGTCACAGTAACTTTAGGTGTGTAACTTTTAAATTATTCTGAAAATTTTATTCCCTTAGCTTCAAAAGTGAGCATTGAATTTTGGATTACTTAAACATATACATGTACATTATCCAAAGGAAATACACAACTATAGCCTGTTCACTTCTTCATTTAAGTAATGTCCTTGCCTGCGCAGCAAACCTAGGCCCGGACTGTTGGACTGAGACCATATGCATAGGCCAAACAGGCAGATACAAAAATGGTCTGGGAGTCAGTTATGTGGGCATTTATTGTACGCAACACCTCAGTTTACTGTCATTCACTTGCATTGACCAATTGCACAATAATTAACTTTCATTTAAATCTTTGCCACTTAAGGTACCCTAAAGTACCCATATGTAAATTGTTGTCTGCTTTAGCCTTTACTCTCTTTTATCAAGGTCCGTGTTCATAGAACACATTTTTTCTTACAACTACATGTACATGTAAAGATAAGGCATGTCATGAATGCTTGCCCCAGGTCAATCGCTGTCTTGGGTGTGAGTTCGGTACAGTGCACTCAGCTCATGTCAACGAAAGTTGTTATTCTGACGAGGAAAGGGCTAATGCACTGATGCCTGACAATTTTACATGTACTATCACTTACGTGAATCTTGCATTTAATCATAGATGAGAGGCAAACATTCATTTACTTCTATTAACAATACATTTGCCACACTTCAGGGCCCATGGTGTAGAATTTTGCATGATCTGGAAAAGAGTATTTATGTAATATGGTGAGAATAGGAATGAGGGCTCTTGAGATTGGCACTCTGCTTTTTAAAACAATGGAGAGTGGTTTTTTTTGATGAAGTGATGACTTTTTATGAAGTGTGATGCAAAATATTCTTTGAGTGACCTTCTTCTCCAAAGGAGGCTATCAGCACATTAAAAGTGGGATTGGGATAATGTTGGGATCACTCGTTGTTGGATTTTCATGAAAATCCAACAACTCGTGATCCCGATGTTATCCTCAATGGGCTACCCATACTGGATTCTCTATATCACAGACCCCTTAATGAATTATACTGTGTAGTTTTCAAATCTCTTTGTTATTTCAGGACACTGGCCAGTCATGGAGGAATCACTTGCTTCAGCTCCCATCGCCAATATATCAACAGAAATCATCATTCATGGGTAAATTTAGAGCAGCGAAGCCTCCCCATAAGGCAGATAATGTCTCCTCAGATTTGGCTCACGTGTACACATACAGCTTTTTTAGATATCTGCAGAGTGCCTATGCAAGTTTTTCTGTTGTTACACCACTGTTTTGTGCAAGTGCAGTGGTAGAACTGGTCAGACACATGAATGAACTTCCTGACATACTCTTTGACCCAAACCAAATCTACTTAGGAGGTCTTCTTATGACCCTCTTCTCCATTGGCATGTGGATTGCCGTTCGTGGAACCTGTAGACGATCTTTTGTAACACTCTACTATGATAGTGACAGGGAACAATTTACTGCTGTCACATATGATTTGCTGCTCAGAAAAACCAAAACTGTGTTCCAGGCAGGAGATGCTACTGCCTTAGATGTGTCCGGCCCATTTGGAGCATTCAAGGGAAATCTTCTCATCCATGGGAAACAATATTACGTCAATCTGCCAGATTTTCGTTCTGTACGCCACTACAATTTCATGCTAGAAAAACCGACACATGAAGAGTTTGGCAATTCTGAGGACTGACCATGTACTGTATTTTACAAGCGTCTTCTGAACATCTGCAGTGTTCAGTTCCTGGAAATTGTTTGTAGCAAAATAATATAGGATTTTTGTCATTTATAATTCCTACCATATGATTCTTAATGTGAAAGGCACCTCTGGTGACAGACATCTTGTGGAAAGACCGCCCTCATGGACCATGTGGTTATATATTTGCATGCTATGAAAAACTACCTGTCATGTACGACCATAGTTCACTGGCAGCCAGGAGGGTCTCAAATAGCAGGTACCACTATATATTTTCCATAAAATAATAAATGCATGAAAACAATGTAAAAATGCATATGTAGTTTTGAATACTTTTACATTTTGTTCGCAAAATGAGACGGGAGATTCTGATGCAGCAGGAAGTAGCTGGGCAACACCAAACCACTTCTGCATGCTGTGATGCAGTACACACACCATGCACACCATTCAGCTAAGATTGGTAAAAACCCTAAAATTTAGCTCAGGTGACTTGTCAGTCAGCTCAGCTTATCTTATGGTCCGTCCGTCCTCCGTCTTCAACAATTCACATTTGCGACTTCTTCTCCAAAACCGTCAGCCACATTCACTTCAAATGTGGTGGGGATGTGCCGTGGGTGCGTCTCTACCAATTTTGTTCAAATGGTCATGCTCCAGTGATTTTTTTTTTTTTTTTCTGATTTTGTCTTGGGGGGTTGGGGGGGTCAAATCTTAAAAAATGTTCTTCTCCGAAACGGCTCACCAAATTGCTTTGATATCACACAGGGACACTCCCAAGACTCTAGTGCTGAATTTGTTCACCAGAACTGTCACTCAGATTAAGCTGTTTCTTGTGGAAGGGTCAAACAAAGTTTTTCACTAGGTGGCACTGCTGTGGATTCCTGGTTTTTAATTATATTTTTTTTCAGTTTGGGTACTTATCGATAAATGCACCTTTCCTATTGATTACTATGCAAGTCAAATGGCATTCTAATGCTAATTCACATTTTCAACTTTTCCTCTGTAACCATCAACCAGATTGACTTCAAACGTGGTGGGGATGTGCCTTGGGTGCGTCTCTACCAATTTTGTTCAAATGGTCATGCTCCAGTGATTTTTTATTTTTTTCTGATTTTGTCTTGGGGGGTTGGGGGGGGGGGGCAAATCATAAAAAATCTTCCTTCTCCAAAACCACCCACCCAGTTGCTTTGATATCACATGGGAGCACTTCTCGGGACTCATAGTTCTTCATTTGTTCACCAGGTGGTGCTGCAATTTTTTTTCCATTTTTTTATAATTTTTCAGAACCATCACTGAGATTAAGCTGAAACTTGGTGGACATGTTCCTCGTGTAGGTCAAACAAAGATGTTCACCAGGTGGCACTGCTGTGGATTTTTTAAATTCGAGTATGTATCGGTAAATGCACCTTTCCTATTGATTGCTATGAAAGTCAATGGGCATTCTGATGCTAATTCACATTTTGGACTTTCCAAAGAAACGGTCAGTCAGATTGACTTCAAACTTAGTAGCAATTTACCTTGGTGGGTCTCTACCAAGTTTGTTCAAATGGTCAACATGGTGATTTTTTTTTCTTCCTTTTATTTTTTTTTTTTTTTTTGAAAATCTTTGAAAAAGTTTTAATAGGAAAGTTTTATACAGGAATTTCTTGTAATGGTTATAACTTAAATAGTTTTGGAATATTTTGGAATATTTAACAAAGAAAACAAACTGATCCACCCAAATTGTCAAATTGAAAAAAAAAACAACAAAATGCCTACCTACCCCAAAAACTTTCGGTCCATTAGGGAAACACATTTGTATCTTTTTTGGCCTTATGCCAAACATTGCTGTCTCAAAGGTTAGAATTGTTATTCAGACGATCATTTCTATTGCTGATGGTGGTGTAGTCAGATCGCCATATGACCTGTTTGAATATTAAGCTGAAGACTAGTCATGTGGGCCAATAGAAGCATGGATCATTACTTCCTCCCTGACTTCCGCGAAAGGCTCAACATGCCGTTGGTGAAGACATAGATGACAGGCACAATAAAAATGGCAAATCTGGCGCTTTTGATGCTGTTAAAGGGTACAAACTTTGATATTTTCATATGATTAGGACACAAATAGATCTTCTGATGCTTTCTGTCATGATTGCGAGACATACAGAAGGATCCTCACTGTACATTTGGTACCAATAAAGGCAACCTCTTGTGCCTGGACTCCATTTGCACGTCACCGTCATCAGAAGCATTGTTTTTTCCAAACATATTAGTTTTGCCTTTGATAAATCTAACCGCTCTTTGTCAATAATTTGTAAAAAAGAAAAAGAAAAAAAGACCAGAGCCATGCCCAGGGGGTATGAATGTCTCGCCAGCATTCAGTAGCAATGTAATTGTAAGACCAAACATTATAATGGTATTTAGTAGATGTTGAATGTATCAAGTAAATCTCAATATATTTACTCAGAATATACCACTTTTTTTTTTTTTTAAACAAAATGGCCAATAAAGTATATAACATCTTAATACAAATCAGAGCTTGACATGCCAGTTTCAAGCTTCGTAGTGATAGATGTCATGTAAAGCACTTTATACCCCTTGGCCAACATGACTTCATATGTTCAGTTACCTAAGTTTGACCTTCAAAGGACACTTCAAGATAAATTTAAGAACACCAAAAATAAAGCATAGGTACTTTGCTATTCATGTTAAATAGTAACTAGGGACCTACAATCAACTATACCCAAGACACACAAGGAAAATAAGATTTGTCGAGTCAAAAGTAGGTCAAAGTCATCCACTTTCAAGAGATTTCTGACGTTTTGTAAGATGCAAAGCTAGTAAAAATTTGGTGAACTTGGTTTGACTCTTGGCCATGAATAGCATTGTACATTCAAGGATGCAATGCATCTGACCTCCAAAGTAGGTCAAAAATACATCAAGGCCACCCACTTTCCATAGACTTCTAAAGCTTTCCTAGGAAGCAAAGGTGGTGTAAGTTTGGTAAACTTGGCTTGAATTCGTCAAAAGTTGCAGTGGTAACGCCACGTTTTGCATTTCACCCATGAAAATACATTTAGGTCGTTGAAATCAGTTGAGGTCATCCAATTTCAACAGGCTTCTGAAGCTTCTAAGTGTGACAGTGATGACCCTCATCTCTAGGGATGATTACAATGAATCATCCACCCAAGCATGAAAGCCTTTCCTAGTCTAGTTAGTGAAATAATGCCACTCAGAAGTTTTTCTCCAATGCTCAATCAAGCATAAAGTAATCAGTGAAGTGTGACAGTGATGACCCTCATCTCTAGGGATGATTACATCAAATCATGTACCCAAATATGAAAGGCCTATGTAGTCTAGTTACTGAAATAATGCCACTCCAAAGTTTTTCTCCAATGCTCAATCAAGCATGAAGTAATCAATGAAGTGTGACAGTGATGACCCTCATCTCTAGGGATGATTACATCAAATCATGTACCCAAATATGAAAGGCCTATGTAGTCTACTTACTGAAATAATGCCACTCCGAAGTTTTTCTCCAATGCTCAATCAAGCATGAAGTAATCAATGAAGTGTGACAGTGATGACCCTCGTCTCTAGGGATGATTACAATAAATCATCCACTCAAATATGAAAGGCCTATGTAGTGTAGTTACTGAAATAATGCCACTCCGAAGTTTTTCTCCAATGCTCAATCAAGCATGAAGTAATCAATGAAGTGTGACAGTTATGACCCTCGTCTCTGGGGATGATTACAATAAATCATCCACCCAAATATGAAAGGCCTATGTAGTCTAGTTACTGAAATAATGCCACTCCGAAGTTTTTCTCCAATGCTCAATGAAGCATGAAGTAATCAATGAAGTGTAACATTGATGGCCCACATCTCTAGTGATGATTACAATCAATCATCCACCCTAGTATAATAGCCCTATCTGATCTAGTTAGTGAAATAATGCCACTCCGAAGTTTTTGGTTGACGGACGGACGGACGGACGGAAAGTGACTGCTTAGTCTCGCAAACAGCTAACGCTGGCGAGACAAAAAAGTAATAAGATTTGACATGAGCAGGACTAGGCAAGTAGCCATTGAATGGCAAATGCAGGTTTGACCAGTTTCGACACTGTGTGTATCTCGTCAGGAACCGTTAAAATACCTGTTAATACCCAAGTATCGAGCTGTTGTAGTAATGTTACATGTGGGTTTGTGTTTACGTTTCAGCAGCACTTTGACTTAATACAATAGTATGTTTGTCATAATCTGAATCTGGTTCCCATTGGCTATAATGGGTCCAGAATTGGAATCCCCTGGCTGGGGCTCTCACTCTGATTTTGACGTGGTTTGGTGCAAAATATTTATGTTGGGTTGACAGGAAGGGACACCCTAAGGTTATGTGGCCCTTGCCCTGTGATAAGATTTGACGCTGTGGAAACCAATCACATGTAGTAACTATCATTTCAAACAAATCATTGCAGAAGAAATATGTGCAATTTAAAAGATGATCATGTGTTGAGAATGACAATTTACGTGACTCACTGACTGGCACTGGGGGACCACAGATGGTCAGCATGGCTTTAGAAGTGACTGGCACTCAAGAGCTTCAAAGAGTTAAATGTCTTTCCTCTAAAACTGACACATATAGAACTCCTAAATACTTGAAACATTTATAGCTTGTACAGGATTGAAATTAACATTCATTGGTGAATAAATAAATTAAAAACTGCTTTAAGATGTCTTAAATTTATTTTCCATTTAACATTGTAGCCACACACTATGGTACATGCTGCGTGTGACATTTTTGTCCATGTGCCACCTGTACAGGGCAATGTATTTTGAAGCCCAAAGCCCTGTTCATACCATAAAGCAAAGAGGCTACCAAAGTGTGACAGGAGAACCTGCTACACCTGACCACTTTAGCCTTTGTGTTTACAAAATAAACCTGTCACAGTCTCTTTTGTTGAAGATATTAGCCTGTACAGATTGTCTGCCCTGACAAGTGTTCATTGACATGTGAAATCAAAAGTTCAGGTTTGAAATTAAGTTAACTATCCAGCCTTGAGGACCTGCAGTATACCTGTGAAACTGAAATTGTTCTCACCTCCAACATTTGGTTTAATATACCTCATTCCTGATGGCCTCAATGTTACACATCCATATAAGAAATTAAATCAACATCTTTTTAGTTTAACGTCCTTTGAAAATTTGAAGTTTTGGCACAAGGAACTCTTAAAAACCTGAATTTAAGAGCAAATTTGTAACAGAGTATCAATTTTAGCAATATAGGGGTGTCTGAGTGCTGGTTACCATACAAGCTTCAAACTTCTTTCTCATGCAAATGAAGTGTACCTGCAAAAGACATTTTCAGTTCCCTTGCATATTTGAATCATATTGCTTCACACATGAAGAAATAATTTACTGTGATTCATGCAAATGCTTAAAGCACACTTGCAGAATATGGAATATTTATAAGGAATTTATGCTCGTGTGCTGTTAACTTTGATTGTCATGGTTAAAAAAAACTCATCAATATCTGTTTTTCGAGTAAACAAGAGGCCCATGAGCCTAATGCTCTGCTTGCACTGTGGCTTCTGTACATATAAAGCTAATGTACATTTAGTGCACTTTGCTCCACATGTAATCATAGCTTATTTGTGCAATTCCTGTGATGGATGTTGTTGCATGTGTCAAGACAACAATGAGTGAGTCCATAACTTTATGTCCTCAGTGACCTTGGGACAGAAGATCAGGGTCAACCAGATTATGTAATACAAGAGGCCCATGGGCCTGGTGCTGTGCTGATATTGCCATTGATGTCCAAGCTACATCCTGTCATTAGAAAGTCACCTTTTAAACTTTACAGGCATGGTGACCTCACAAAAATAGGTCAAGGTCACTGACATTACATAACAATCTACCTTTAGCCTTGGTCTATATATCCTAGAAAAGTGGCAAGTTTAATCCATTTACTTTTCCAAATATGGAATTTTAAATCGTATAACACACATTTTGACCGATAATTTCCACCAAATTATAGGTGGCACCACTAGTATCATTAGCTACTTAGACTTTGACCTCCCCAACAGTCGCACCAAATTTGGTGAAGATCCACCAAAAATGAAAAAAGCTAGAGTGTTGACAAGATTTACATATTTTGACCCCTTCATTGCATATTATAGGTGGTGCAACCAAAATCAAAATCAAAAAGGACCTAAATTTTTATACACTCTAGATGTCCTGAAAGTTATATTGGGCTAACTTAAAAACTGTGGACGGTACTGCGGTCACAAAATGATCACATTTTGACCTGTATCTTACGTAATACTATAGGTGGCACCACTAGCATTGATGTTGACAAAGATTTTTATACACTTTATAACTCCTAAACCTTATATTGTCCTATCTGATAAATTGTGGGATGCAGAGCATTCACGAGATAATCCCTATATTCAAACTGGCCATTTGACCTTGACCTTCAACTCGGATTAAAAAGTTGTTAGGGTTCAAAATATGCGCCCCACATCCAGCTTTCCATATATAGTCTGTTTGTTCAAATCTGGTTATAACTTTTAGAGTTAACGAAAAACAATTAGCTAAGACATGCACCAAACTCCATATTTACTGGCTCACAGTGACCAAAAAAGTAGGTCACCAAGTACATGTTTATGCATTATGTAATCAAGTTCAAGTTTGATCTGGAGGCTCAATTCTCTTTGCCATTGATGTGCAAGCTACACCCTGCCATTACAAAATCACTTTTTCCATGTTACAGGCATGGTGACCTCACAAAAATAGGTCAAGTTTAGTGATATTACATAACATTCTACCTTTGGCCATGGTCTATATAACCTATAAATGTGGCAAGTCTAATATCAAATTACTTTTCCAAATATGGAATTTTACATCTTAAAACACATTTTTGGCTCATATTTTCCATCAAATATTAGGTGGCACCACTAGTATCATTAGCAACTTAGACTTTGACCTCCCCCACAATCCCACCAAATTTGGTGAAGATCCACCCCCTACCTCTTCATCCCGTTTTTAGGGATTGTATTTTATTGTATTTACTCCTATCTGTTTACTTTATTTAGTTAGCTTGTTAGACTTGTCTGTACACTTTACTTAGTTAGCTTGTCATTATTTTGTGGTAATTTTCTCAATGAGTTTCATTTCTCTTTCCAACCTGAGTTTTATAATGCTATTTTGTGTGTTTTCTCTGCTGTTCACGTTTATGCTTATTTCGATGTGCTTGTTTGTACTTTTATTTCCTCATCCCTGGGTTTCGATAAAATATTATGATGTACCTGAGTATTGTTGATTAAAGTGCCAGTTTTTTTCCCCGCCTGTCTTTGGCGTGCAAGACCACTGGAGTAATGCATCGCGGCACGGCCTTTGAAGGGACATCGTCTGACAATTCCCACTCCTCTTGAACATTTAAAGTCTCCCTTCATTAGAACGCAAAACAAGCAAGGTAACTATATAATAAACCACTTAGGCTATGCCCCCCTTCGAAGAAGGTGGGGCATATAGCTTTGCACATGTCGGTCGGTCGGTCGGTCGGTCGGTCGATCTGTCGGTCAGTAGACTGGGGTTTCTGCACAATAACTCAAGAAGTTTTTGAGCTAGGACTTTGATACTGTACAGGTGTATCATTCTAGTCAAAAGCTAGGCAAAGTTAAAAGATAGGTGACCTTGACTAAATTTCCAAGGTCACAGTGCTACCTGAGGTAACTTTGGTTTCCGCACAATAACTGAAGAGATTTTTCAGCTAGGACTTTCATATTGCACAGGATTATAGTCCATATTTGGGGCTAGCCGAAGTTTGAAGATGGATGACCTTGACCTCATTTTAAAGGTCACAGAGCCACTTTACTGAACATGGTTTCATGCTTTCTGCATGATAACTTGTACCTTGGAGCTAGAACTTGTATATTGCACAGCTTTATGGTTCTTTGTAAAGGCTAGGTTGAGTTTGAAGATGGGTGACCTTGACCCAGTTTTCAGGGTCACAGAGAGATTGTAGAATTCCTGTAGTTTCCGCACAATAACTCAAGAAGTTTTTGAGCTAGGACTTTGATACTGTACAGGTGTATCATTCTAGTCAAAAGCTAGGCAAAGTTTGAAGATGGGTGACCTTGACCTAATTTACAAGGTCACAGTGGTATCTGAGGTAACTATGGTTTCCGCACAATAACTGAAGAGGTTTTTAAGCTAGGACATTTATATTGCACAGGATTATAGTCCATATTTGGGGCTAGGCGAAGTTTGAAGATGGATGACCTTGACCTAATTTCAAAGGTCACAGAGCCATTTGGTTGAATACTGTTTCTGCATGATAACTTGCATTTTAGAGGTAGCACTTTTATATTGCACAGCTTTATGGTTGCTTATAAGGGCTAGTTTGAGTTTGTAGATGGATGACCTTGACCCAGTTTTGAGGGTCACACACAGACAGTAGACTTTCTGTGGTTTTTGCACAATACCTGAAGAAGGTCAAGTGAAAATGAGCGACCTTGCCCTAATTTCCAAGGTCATAAAGCCACTTTGCTGAACGTGGTTTCTAAATGATGACTAATTTTTCAGCTATAACTTTTATATTGTCCAGGTTTTTAGTTGTTTTTTAAGGGCTAGGTTAAAGTTTAAAGATATGTGACATTGATGTATGATCAACCTTCACTAATTTTGTAAGGTCACGAGTGCCCCATCTACCACTATCAATAGGGTAGCGAGGGCAAGGGTAATGAGGGCGGGGGGCATCTATGTTTTACAAACATATCTTGTTTCACATTGTGACCACTCTCCTTTTGCCATGGGCTGTTGCTACCTGCAGCCACGTGACAGGCTGTTAAGTATGATTGACGGGTGGCATTGTTCCATTTGCCAGCTGAAAACCAAAAGAATGACACATGGACGTTCGCATTTCCACATGCCTGTGTGGTTTTTGGCGTTTTTGTCATATTTCTACTTTAGTTAATAGCTCGTAATTTTGACAACTAATAGAAAGGACATTCACCTTGTAAAAACCATTAAAATATCAAAATCGGCCATACAAAGGTTTTTGGTGTCTTACCTGTCCTTAAGTGTTCATAAGATTTTCACATTTTGACCCCTATATTACGTAATGTAGGTGGCACCACCAATATTGAAAAAGGAATAGATTTTCATACGTGTACACTCCAAGTCCTGAAAGTTATATTGGGCTAACTTGAAAACTGTGGACGGTATTGAACTAATGAGCAAAAATTTATGAATGCACAGACAGACATGAGTGGTCGCAAAAGCTCTGCGACCTTTGGTCAGCAGAGCTAAAAACACTAAACCTACTATACATACCTAAAATGCCAAGCGCTGACTGAAGGGTCCACCATTTGCTCAAATAAAATCATGGTGACAAAATTTGAGCAAAATACGTGGAGGCATTCTGTAGATGTGGCGGTAACGAGAATGTGCACATCCAGATGGACAGAAATCCAGACAGAGAACATAAAGGGACCCCCAGGGGGAAGACCCTTAATTATTCCTATCAAACATTATAATTAGAGCAAACTACATGAAGGCACTCTGGGAATATCAAGGTAACGAGCCCTAATGAGCATCTAATTAAGCTGTCATTAGCTCAAATTAGGTCATGGTGACACCAGAATCTAAGTAGTTCACATTGTCATGCAAGATAATTATAATGCAAAATGTGAACAAAATACATGGAAGCATTCTGGAGATGTTGCGGTAATGAGCCCTAAGCAACATGTAATTGGGCTGCCATTTGCTCAAGTTAGCTCATGATGACACAAAAATCTAATCAGATCAGCCTGGCATTCAAGATAATCAAAATATAAAATTTGAGCAAGATACATCAAAGCATTCTGGAGATACGGCAATAACGAGCCCTAACGAACATATCATTAGGCTGCCATTTGTTCAAATTAGGTCATGGGGACTCCAAAATCTGATCAGTTCATCTTGGCATGCTAGATAAGTATACTGGCAAATTTGAGCAGAATATATGTACCTTGGAGCATTCTAGAGATATTGCAGTAACAAGCATGTAATTAGGCTGCAATTGAGATATAGCAGAAACAAGCATGTAATTAGGCTGCAATTTGCTCAAATTAAGTCATGGTGACACCAAAATCTAATCAGTTCATCTTGCCAGGTAAGACAAGCATATTGCTAAGTTTGAGCAAAATACACGAGGCATTCTGCAGACATTGCGGTAATGCGGTAACGAGAATGTGCCAGAGGGACGGTCCCCCCCATTGGGCTGACCCTTAATAAAAACCCTCCCACCCTCCTCAGTTGAAAAAAAAAAAGTTTATGAGAAACTCGCAATTAATTTTGTATGGCCTTTTGTTAAAATACACAATTTGCTGTCCGACTCAAGATATGGCAACAGACGGGACAACGGTGGCCATCTCCATAAGCATGAAGAAATCTGATCATGGCCTACAACACTCACTCAACCTGCTTCAAACCATTCAGTAAAATCATGCACCATTCAAAAATGGGACTGCATCTCCATTTATATGCCAAAATATGCTGAAAAACACTGGAATCGTGGTGCTTACAATTGTACAGTAGTACATTTTGCAGGGAGGAGAATGGGAGTGCATTTTGGCTACCCCAAGAGCAAACTGGCAGCCTAATATGCCCTACCCCAGTTTTGCAACAGTTGGACCAAACTAAGAACATTTTTATTTTGTTGGAGGAAAGAAACTGGCTGAAAGTTGCCAAATGGCAACCAATTCTCTTCCCTGATTTTGAACAGCAATCAATGAAATTTCCTAATCAGCTGAAGACCTAAATTTGTGCAAGGTGCTCGGACCACTAGAGCTGCACTTGCCATTTGTTGTCCTGGAATTCAGTGCCAACATTTGGTCACTGCAGTTGTCTGTCCATGGAGGGTTCACAAGGTACTGTAAATTGATTTATTTTCACGTGTATAAATTTTCACCGTTTTCGTATTTTTGACATTTCACTGTTTTGGATGTAATTCCTATTCAAACAATGTTAAGATACTATTACACTGTGCTTTTATTTTCACCGTTTTGTGCCATCTGCAAAAATTAAGAGTACATGTCCAGCGAAATTAAAGCAATTTACAGTATGTGTACATGTATTAAATTAAATGTAGGCACACAACTGTACAAAAACACAACAGCTGTGAGGGTGTTTGATGGACTTTAATGACAGAGTTGTTCACAGATACAAATAACAAAAGAGTTGCTGTACCAAGCACAAAGGTGCCCCGTGTACAATTATTAACATCAGCTCACAGTTGAAAAGGCTCAACGACAATTTCAGAAGTCAATCGGTCATCTTATTGAGTACATCGCTTTTTTTTTTTTTATCTGATGATCATATACATGTACAAGTAAAAAGGCAACTGAACGCTGCTATCAAGTCATATCCATTCATCACTTCTGTTTAATGCATAATTGTTTTACCTCTGTTTAATGTATAATCATATATCAACATCTGTTTTCAATTTAAGTCTGGAATATTGAAAATAACTAGAGCACTATGGAGTATATTACAATTTTTTCCCAAAAGGGACAGTCACTGTACACTAACATATTCCATCATAATTTTAGCCTGTTGCAAACAAACTGACCATTACGAAGCCAGTATGGATGTGTATTGTAGCAATTGGCCAATAGGAAGTCAATATGGCTGTGCATTATAGAACTGCCCAATAAGAAGCCAGTGCAGCTGTGCATTGTTTATCATCCATACACCCAGATTCTACCATGCACAGTCACTTTTCCTAATTTATTTACAGAGCATTGTGTTTCTGCATTATTGATGATATATAAGGGACTGGTGCATTCTTCTCGTGAGCAGGGTTTCCACTAGCTTTAAACAAAAGCTAGCTGTGCACCACCTGAATATTTGTCTGGATGTTGCCCCCGCTTCACACTACAGCACCAAGTGCATATAGTATTAGCCACAATTTTAATTTAGCCATGAATTTTTTCTTCCATATTTATCCTATGAAGTCACTGCATCAATACCGAAAAACCTGTGTCCAAACAGTGTGACCATCAGCTTTGAGTATGCTGAGCACCTAGTGAGTTTAACTCTTTCAACACCAACTGTGACCAAAGTGGAACTATTTTTAAAGACGAGATGCTGTCAATTGTAATAAGGATGCCAGATTCATAATCCTTGTGAAAATATCTTTCATTCAAGTACCAGCAACCCTGTAATTCTAGGGAGTATAACGGTCTGGGTCAACAGCTGTCCTTGCCACACTTGGAACTGAAAGAGTTAACACCAGGAGCACATTTGGAAATTGAAAATTCTGGTCAGTAGTTGTGCAGTTTCAAGTTGCCAGACAAGCGTCTGGCACAATCACAGTTTCCTCGCACCTGCAGTACACCTCCCTTCACCCTTTTCAGTCCTTTAGTACTGCATTTTGTTCATTTCACATCTAGGCTAGTACAGTACATGTACCACCACAAAGTCTTGTAGCCACTTTCAAGTGGTCTCCGAGGTACCTTTGCTTTACAGATTTCCACAGGGCAGACACCGAGACAAACTTGCTTTCTAGTATACTCTGGGCGGATGCTGTCAACCTGTGGCTCATGCCTGGGTGTGGTGTAAGAATTTTATTTGAATTCATTTACAATGTGGCAAGTGGTACTCGTATTTGCTCTCCACCCTCCACCCCCCACCCCCCCGTATTGGTGCAAGACTTTGTGGCAGTACTGTGTATAACCTAGGCAATCTCCACATACTATACAGCCAGTAATTTGCCTGTGAAAGTACCCTTCTTCCCAGAGTCTGCCTCACAGGCATGTCCACATTTAATTCCTATACATTTCTACCCAGTTTTATACCGTTCTCAGATGGACCAGAGAGATCACATTTGCGTGCACAAGGGCTCTATATTATACACTAGTAATGACATAAAAGTTCATTTGTTCTGCTGGGACTTGCCACTGGGACCTTCATTTTAATTTTAATTTTTTTTTTTTTTTTTGGACTCGAGCCAGAGTATGTGTACCGATTTTCCACAATTTCAGCCAGTTACCAAAACTTTACATAATTTCCTACAAAGAATTCTTATTGACAATATGGTGGTCCCCTTCATATCAGGCCACGCTTTGTGCACCAGAAAAGTGGCCATAGAAGAGGGGTGGCCTCTCTTGAGGGGGTAAATAGAATGAAAACTATACACTTGCTGCATAGAGATGTAGCCTCAATATAGGCTAGGGGGTATCATCTTGTGGGGGTAGGGGCTTGTAAGATGGGGACCACATGTATTCTGGGCATACTCCAAATAACAAAAGTTTTGGAGAAAATGGGAGCCTACACCGCAAGACAAAAGTGACCCATGTCTTTACAGTATCCATATCTTACAAAACAATCTTCAGCCAGACCTTGTTACACGAATGTCACCCCCAGTAGTCAATTTAACTGGAGCAGTTGAGCCAGATGTGGACTTTCACAGCCAAACTGCAACAGAGTTGTGTTCTCCACTGGGAGTTGACAGAATTAGGTTTCAGTTTAGTCAGCCAATGTTTCTTTGTAACAAAATTCTGTTCGCCAAGTGACAATATTTTCAGCCAGTGTGCACTAGGCTAATAGACTACAATAACCCAGCCACCTAGCCATCAAAAATAAACTCACTTTTAAATTAAACAAGGTTGTTCCTACTTGGGGAGGCTTAAAATGTACAAATTATTTGGTTGTACATGCAGACCCAAATCCAACAAACGAAGGTTTTGAAACAAGGCCGGTGCCATCCTACATGGTGAAAACCCTGAATGCTCACTTCTGACAAACTCTATTTCTTCTTTGTAAATGCACACAAAATAATCAATTTGACTTACTTTATCAATCGTGGTACACATATTTTACATCTGAGCATTGTCCTTGCTTTTACTTCTGTTTTCTTGTCACTTGTAAAAATTGTAAAACAAGGGAGTGTCCTTGTTCGTCAGAGTATTGTTCTCGGTCACATGACAAGGCTGCGAAATGGAACGATGAGTAACTGCAGGCTGCTTGCCTGCTTCACCAGCCTTCCCTCGGCCATCTAGCCTTCTCGGAGTGCCTACAATGTGTTTTGCTTTATTTACTACGTGCATTTGTTATTCTTACCTAAATATTTTCTTTGAGTTTGCTGTACAAACTCTGTTGTTGACGACTTTCAACACTGGCCCAACCCCACAGATAACATCACAGGCCACATAAGTAACATGGTTATACAGTGTATAGATGACAGGTGAGAAATTTTTACCCAATTAAACTAAGTGCCAACAGCCAAGAGCATTCCCATGACTGCTCGCATCTGGATTTTTTAATACATAACAGCAGCAGAAGACACCAATATCTGGTTCTGAATGAATAGTCGAAACTCCGTTTGACCTGGAAGCCTCTGAGCCAAATATAACCTGCACGTTCATTTTTCCCAGTTCAAGAAGACTGCAGCATCCAATACAAATGAAATTAATTTCAAACCTTGAAGCACTACAAAACTATAAGTGCTCTAAAAAGACGAAAAAGAATTAGTACGTGACATCCTGAATAACAATTCAATATATGTGCACTTTTAGATATAACCGAACACTTCATCCCAATATGATGAATTTTCTTAAAAGTTAATCATTGTAGTATTTACATCATATGTATCTTGTGATCTTGACATTTCCCAAAAATATATATAGTTGATAGGATTACAAACATGATACAACATCGAGTTTGTCTGGGAAAAGAAAATTTATAACCTTTCGTGATCTCCAAGATTTACAAAATACACAGATAACAAAATAGGCCACCAAAAGCAATTCAATGATTCACTGATTGATCCAGGCAGAAGAAAATGCCTTAAACTTTGCTCAATCCTTTCCTCCGTATTAAGCCATTCGTACTTTATACATTCATTTCCTTTTTACAAGGTGTTCACAAGCTGGGAGTTGAGATATCACCAAACACTTGTCAGCATCACAGTTAATTCCTACAGTGAGTTACTTCCGCAGCAGCATTCCTCGTCGTCCTAATGAGATCTTGCTCCATTGATAGCTCTTCACCAATTTCTATATGAACATTCCACAATACCACTCAGGAAGCCAGTCACTCAACAATCCAGTATTCTCTTGTCATCCATCATTAAAACTACCCATGATTCCTCGTGGTTTTAATGATTTATCATGAAGATACTCCATGATCTTTACCATCTTTGGTAACCTTTCAAATAGATATGTAACTTCTTTTTTTTTTATTCGGACACAAAAACTATCACATACTAAGATGTCCCACAGAGGGCGCTCTGTGTTAGAGTTCTTCAATATCCCGACTGTATATCCATTTCTGTTTCAGTTTCTGTAAAAATATTACAATCTCATTAGCTTTTAAAGAGTACATCACAATTAACCCGAATTTTCTCCATCGCAGTTTACAGAAGCACACACGGCATTGTCAATGCAATGAAACTTGAAAATGACCCGTCAAAAAAAAAAAAAAAATCCACTTTCAGCCATTATGTTGACAAGTAGGACCAGGTCAAAAAGGAGCAGCATGTCCGCCTTGCCAATTACTGTCCAACAATCAATGGTAACTTCTTCAATTCCCATAACCACAAATGCCAAGTAATTCTGGTGGAGACTAGTTTGGTAATTACGATCATGTTGGTTGCCAGAATGCATGTGGTTCGTCCTCATGAGGTGAGAGTCCTTCCCTGGTGCCCCATCCTCAGTAACGACCTGTAACACACCACATATAATAAATGTCGTGCTGTCAGCAAAATCAGCATTTTGAAAATCTTCAGAACTTGTCTTGTGCTAAAAAAACCTCAGCTTGAAAACCACAATACTGTACAGTTTCTAGTAGGACTCTCAATCCAGATTATGAAATGACTAGCTATCACATAGAAATTAATTTTGTTATAACTTAGAATGATATGCATTCATGTGTAATTTTCAGTTCAAGAGTGTTCCATCCACAGAATCACTGTGAATCTTTTAAATTTAAGTCTCTTTCCTTTTCAAGTGTAATTTTGGTAACACTTAATTCAACAGATGTAATGGTTCCCATCAAGCTACTTCCCGTGCTGGAAATATGTTTGGGGAGTTAAGTTGTAAGGCCACCCCATTTACAGTCAGTCACATAGAACAATAGACAGATACATACTGGGCTCTTCTCTGTTCACTTCTCATCAGGATCTCAGCCTCCATGTCTCTCAATTGTTTCCGCAAAGACTCTGCTTGTTCGGATTGCCCTAAGCGTTCCCGCTCTGCTATATCAGACATCAGTTCCTCTGATCGGTCACGCAGCTCACATATTGAGGCATAGATTTCGCCATCTTCTTCTTCCTGCAATGGAAAAGCCAATGAAAGTTATGTAATTATGTGGTGCAGACCAACAAGTACAAAGTTAACATAGCATCTAACACGATTATATCAAATATTTATCCAAGTTCTGGCAAAAGCTACCATTTCCAAGTGACAACCCTAAATAGTATGTAGACATCCTCTACTGCAAATTTTAAGTACACTGGACAGACCGGTTCCCTGATCAGATGACAGTTGTAAGTCCAGCCCATTCACAGATGGTCCGGTAAACCAAATAGCATTTACCACCAGCTGGTCTAACAGGGAAAGGGTTGAATCAATTGATGGTCAAATGCTGTTTCCATCTGTGGTTTTCACTTACTTCATTATTACCAAACAAACAAAGAGAAAAATGATCTAAACGAGAATTGTAGGAGGAACCCATCTGAAAAGCACACTGTCAGATCAACAAGTTGGCATGAGTTGGACACTACACACCCAAGCCAATCCATGGAAAGCAACTAACCTAGTCTTGAAGCCTTTCCCCCTTAACCCACCCAGTGATCTGTCACCTCCTGCAATGTTTTGACCAATTTCAACAATATGGTGAAACAATTTGAATGAGACTTTTTGATGAGACCTACAGAGATAACATGTCCCAGGTCAACAGCTTTCCTTGGTGAGGGTTAGATGCTGAGAAAACCTGTTGACCAAGTCTTAAACTTGACCTTAATTCAAGAAAGAAAAGGGTCAGTCATGCGAGAAAGAAAGGGTTCTCCAGGATGTCCTGGGTTCCACTTACCTTGGGGTTATGCATGCTGACTTGGACCAGTAAAGATGCCAACTCCAGCTGCTCGCTGTGACCATTCAGCAGCGGTACAGACCGAAAACCTGTGCACACAGAGACTTGTTATTGTACCCATTTGAAAAACCTGTTAACCCCCCCCCCCCCCCAACCCCTTTTCTGGGGACATTCCTTCCATTTGAAGGACAAACAGCAGGGAGTACATCTTCATAAACACACAAATATAGTTTAACCCTTTCCTGCTAAAAATGCCCCCAATGTGCAAAGAGTCAACTTACCCATGTTGCTTCAAATTTTACTTGCTTTGTCAAAAATTTTGTATGCAGTATATAGAAAATATTCTACAAAATCACAAGCCCTAGGTAAACAACTTTACTTTGAAATCACAAAGTTACTTTATTCTGTATGATAGAGCGGCTCCATTTCTAGGAAGCATTCCTACTGATGAGTATACTTCTGTTTGGTTCAAGGAAACAAAACCAAAAGGCACAGATCCAAATTAAACGACTGTGGGATTATCTAACTTTGTCAAAGAAAACCATCCTGAAATAAGATAAATGTGCAAAACAAACAGAATAGTCAAGTTAATATTACATAACTGTCAATTTTAACTTGTGAAGTTTTAAACAAGTTTGCATCGTCCTATTATTGAAAATGCAAATAGCCTCTTTAAAAGCTTAGTTAAGAATTAGTGACAATTACCAGTTCTTATGCACTGTACTGGTATCGTAGCTTGGCCCAGGAAGTTAGGATCACCAAATATATCTTCATCTTGGACAACAAACCTCAGCATTGCAACTACTGGGTTCATTATATCAAAGTCACATGATTCATTCCATATAGGGTTAAAGCCATTATCCACTGAAACAGAGAAAACAAGACTTCGATATGCATGTGACAATGACAACGCAATAAAATACACAAATTGAATATGATTGTCATTAAAAAGCATAATAAGACGTTGTAGAGTAATTAAGTTGAGGACAAAACAGGTTGGTGATAGGGCAGCCAAAAATATACACAGACAAGACACAGAGAGAGACTGACTCTCTATGTTTCCCTGTACTGGTGTGAGAGAGAGAGAGACTGACTGTCCGTGTTTCTTTGTGCCTGTGTGTGTTACACGCACGCACGCATGCACACACACACACACACACACACACACACACTCAGGCACCATGTTTCCTTGTACCCAAGTGCTAAACTACCATACAGCAGCTCTCTTTCAAATCAGAGCACAAGAACACGAAATACATGTAGCGTGCAACAAACTGGGCACGATGAAATATGAAATCACTGTGGTGCATCCTCCCCCCCCCCACGATGCACATGAATGATAACATTGTCCTTGTTCCAGTTATACCTGGAGCATGACTTTTTAAAATTTTGACCACTTTTAGCATCTGTTGCAGCCTTTGGTAAGGAGTTACAGCGTACACATCACATATGTCCCACTTTTGTTGTTGTGAATTAAACTCTCCCGGATTTTTCCACTATCCCAATTTTTTAACATGCTCCCCATCATAACTCTTACAGAGTGACCCCAGTTTTTAGACAATTTCTTAGTAAAGCATCCCATTTTCCATGTTGTTCTACTTGAAACTGCCTGGTAGGAGTAACTCAGTACATCTTCGTTTAAACAAGCATGAGCCGCGTTTACTGTCTGAATGGGACAACTGGTCATGGCTCAAGGCAGGAGCCACTTGCAGCAAATGGTTTCCCCACAAAGACTTTTTACGCATTTAAATGTTTGGATATATCCCAGATATATATAGGTTTGCTAGATGCATATGACTGTTTGGATTTATCCCAGAATTTTCTCACTTTCTAACGATAATATCAAATCCCAAAATTACTTTATATAACTGCAAATGTCATTCTTATGCTAAGTCAGTGTTTTATAGGTAGGGCCTGCATGAACTTGATACATGCAGAGTCGACCTAAAACAGCATAGACAAAATGATGACAAATTGAGAAAAGGGTTCATCACTTCAAAATTTTAAAGCATACCAAGCAACAGCCATGAAGGTTTACAAAACAGTCTTTTGTGTTTTGAAGAGAGGAAATAGTAAAAAGTTTTGGCAGGGAGAGGGATTATTAATATGTTAACAAGGATGATGTGTTTGACAGTTATAATTTCCAGTGAAGCTGGACCATAAGGGAAGCTGTGTGAAGATCTGGTGCTACTGTCAAACACGGTACAGTGGTTCCCCTCTTATAAGGCCCCTCTCACCAGAGGCCACCCCTCTTGACAGGTCAGCATTTTTGTGCAGAAAGTATGGTATTTCCATTACATTCTCCCCTCCAGAGAGGCCAGCCCTCTTATACGGCCACTTTCTGGCTGCATTTGGGGTGCCCTTATAAGAGGGAACCACTGTAGTATCATTTGAGACAGGTGCTAGGTGGAGTAGTTGACACAGACCTGGGAAACCTTTTGATAAGATACATGTCATCATCATTCACTGGAACTGCAGACCTGAAAACAATATCCTACCTTTTGTTCCAGTTTTGTATCGGTTGGCCATATCGTACTCTGCCCCGACCACTTCCACCTCTACAAATGGGCTTGCAATACCACGCCCGATCTTTGTCAGATGACGAGCTCCAATAATCTGCCAAACCATAAACAACCGATGAACACTTGCGCCAGAAAGAAACTTGTTTCTCTGGGGATTTGTTACATTTTCAGCACACGACATGTTAATGTTTTCTCTATTTCATGTCTGCCCAAGTGCGTAATGCGTTTCATCATTCAAAGTGCACAGAGGTCACGTCATCTGCTTTAATGTTTCTACTTCAAAACTTTTAAAGATAGAAAACACGGTCAGTCTGGAGAGCCTGTTTTTTAGCATCTCGATGTATACTATTAGGTGATCCAGAATAAATAAATATGTTTAAATTAATCAAGTTCAATGTGAACTGTAGATGATACCAATCCCAGCGGCACAGCCCAGGTCAACAGCTGTCCTTGACACATTTAATCACTACAGTCTAAACTTGTTCTCAGAAACTACCGATTCAGTTTTATTCTAAAAAGGTAACCCTCGAAGTGCATATATCATCCGGAAATTAAGAACTTTCATCGTAGGGGCAATGTACATTAATTTGAGATGTGTGTCACGAGAGAGGAATGTAGGGCCATAGAGGGCAGCACCTGCAGGTGCTCACTTGCATATTGTTTGGCTGCTAACATTACAGTAATACTTAAAACAGTTATATATGTAAAAGCAGCTCCCCCCCCCCCCCCAAGTTCTTCCCTTTGGGGTTTTAATATACTCTACTGAGAGGAGATATAACTCGGGTGCACAAATGAATTACAGGAACAGAGCTGTCCTTTGCAACTTTATTTTACAGTCACTTGTTCGAGGTTTCAATCGTGGCTTGAATTCAACTTACATTGAGAGTAATGGTGACTGGGTCAACTGTTGTGAGGCAATTTCTGTCATATGGGTCATGGTTATCTCCCCTCATGGTCTCCGGGAAGAGTACATAGCCACATCTACAAAGTACACACAAAACAGACAACCACATTCAGCAAAGCTACAGGGAGAATCTTACACACAAGAGGAAGAATCCTTGCCATGAAAGCGATTTTCCCATTGACCGATTGATCACCAGCCATGGCAACAGTTACATTTAGATGATCCATTATAATGATTGCATGTGTTCAACTGCTCATGTTATGACCCTTCACTTAACTCTTTCAACGCCACCTGCCTCTAAAGTTGACCAACTTATTACGCCAAATTATACTCAATTATAATCAGGGTGCTAGATTCATACTCCTTGTGAAAAGGCCTTTTATTCACGGACCAGCATGCCTTTAGTTAAGAGAATATAATGGTCCTGGTCAACGGATTTCCTTAGCATGCTTTGGCCGCATTGCTCCCAAAGCCTGCTAAGGAAATCTGTTAGACTCAAGAAAAAATGTAGCCCTGAGAGTTAAGTATCTTTGTGCCTGGGGCAGTTCAGAAGGAACTGGATCATCTCGGTCAGCAGCTTTCCTTGGCACACTTTGGGTGCAAAGTCAGACATGAGCCTGTCCAAGGAAAAAATTCCCTGAGAGTATCATATAAAGTACTCATCCTCAGTGAAAAACAGCATTTGAGTGGGGGAAAAAATGTAACTTTCTTTAGAAGTTCAACCAGAAATCCAGGAATTTCTGTACATCTACGACACAAAATTCCCTGAAATCCTGGAATTCCCTGAACAGGCTCATCCCTGAAAGTGGAAGGAGTCAGTCGAGAAATAAGCACTTTGGCAGTTTACATGCAATTACATCATGGACAGGATAAAAGAGGTCACAGTGACCTGGAAATCTAATTGCTCTTCTTCACCCAATCAGACTTCCTCGATATGCCTTATCGGTGCAACGGTTGTCACACTCTGAAGGAAATGGCCAAATGGACACCTAAACCCCCCCTTTTTTTCACAAGTGCTAAGCCTCCAATAACAAGCTTTACGGACACCACTTTCTTGTTGCAACAAAACCAATTAGTCCTCTCACCATATTCTTCAATTTGCTTTTCACGACATAAGAGTTGTCACCACAGAAAGCTTAATCACCTTTGCCCTACACAAGAGTAGTAACCAGGATTCTGGTAATCTGGTTGTGCAAATTTTCTCCCTTTTTTTCCCTCATAAAACCAGGTGAACAGATCCTATCTGCTCCATTATGATATTGCTCAATGCAAGGTGAGTTTTTGAAAAATCGGGTGTACAGAGCGACCTGCACACCGGGCTATCTAACACATCGACCCTGCGTCAACAACTTTTCTCAGAAGTCAACAGCTTGAGAAATACTGATGGTAGAAATCTGTGCTGGCTTGAAGCCCAGACAGGTTTAACAACACATCTGTTGACACTTCCCCGACCACTTCTATAGCAGACAGATGTAAAACAGCTTCAAATTTCTTACCTTCCGTTTTGGGCAAACTTGCCTTCATTCAGTTGCATAGCCCTGTCTGAAACATAGAGCAAAAACATATCCATTTTGAGTACTTTATGTCACAAGAAAAAAGGGCACTGTACTGGTACTGTGCTGCTACAGAATCACTTCAAGACATTACCTAAATAGTGGTAATAATACTGTTCACCTTAACCCTTAGAGTGCTAATCACTGCAGCTATAGTTGTTTTCACATTACCATTAAACATATAATGGTTAAAAGATTCAAATTAATCATGAAGATATCTTTCATTCGAATACCAGAAAGCCTAGTCTAAAGCAGAAAGTAGTCTTAGTCAACAGCTTTCCTTAGGGCACTTTGAGCACAATGCACAGTGTCCCAAGGAAAGCTGTTGACTCAATCTTGAATCAGCACTTTAAGGGTTATTAGTTCCTAAATATAACAATTTCAAACAGCAAAAGAGTTTTGGGACATCCAAAGTACTATAAATGTACATTATGGGGAAACCATGTTCACATTCATGTATAGGAGCTTCAAGGTTTTCATACCTAAACTGAAACAGCTAAAAAGGGCAAAGCCATCAATTCATGTCTAAAGACAAATCCCTGTCCCCCATCACCCCACCCCCAATGTAATGTTACCTAATTCATTCATGCTAGTGACATCCCATTAGAAGTCGGGACAAGATCTGTATATTTTACATGCATCATTTAATTCCCTGTGGGCCTCTTACACCGTGGATAAACAGGTTAACCTCCTGAGATGTAGAATGACAAATGTCCTACTGAACACTGTATTTTCATGGTTGGCAGATAAATCAGTGACCAAGAGGTCCCTGGCTGGCAAAACAATTCCCTTTATCAGATTTATTATTACATGTGTTAGCACAAGAAAACACAGGAGAGCAGATTGCAGATGTTATCTTCACATGAGTTGGCCTTTGAAGTACCAGGGAAAAGATTTGCACAGCTTTCAAGCATGCTCAAACCATCATGTAAGAACTGAAGCAAGTATGCTTTTTTTTCTTTATGCCAGGGTGATGAGCTTGGTACGGCACAACAATGGTCTGCTTGCATGGTACAAATATGAATATATACCAGGAGGTGTAAATTACATGTCAGCATACCTCAACATATAACTAAAACAAAAAGAGACGACAAAGTAAGAAATGTACACGTCACTTACACAAGTGTTCAAATTAAAGCTACAATGTGAAAACACAGACTTCTATAAAATACAGTGGTACCTGCTATTTAAGACCACCCTTAAAGCCAGACAAAAGTGGTCACATATGGCAGGTGGTCTTTCACTGCAGGTAAGCTTACAAAGAAATTAAAGGCCATTGTCGTGAAGTGGTGGTCTTAAAAACTAGTGCGGTCTTTCACGAGAGGTAGTCTTTAGAGCAGGTACCACTGTACACAGACAATGATATAACAATGTAAAAAAAACTTTGTGGCATTTATACTCATAAAAGCTTATTTTCACAAGTATATTTATTGTGCCCTTTTTTTTTTTTTAATGTTTGGTGAAAGACATCTCACCTGGTGTCTGGTAGTTCAGAGCAGCCATATGGCAGCCACAGTTCCACATCGACTGGGGGTCGTAATTGGAAGAGTCTATGCGGTTGCCCTTGGGATATACTCGATTCAAGTGGATGAGATTCTTCTTGTGTAGGATCTTTCCCCGTTCTCGGTTGGTCCATTTCTCCGCCTTGGTCTCCGGGAACGAGGACATTTCATAATAGTTTGCAGGGGAATCTGAAAAGATAAGATTTAAAGGACTCCTTTCCCCCGGCAGTACATGCAGCTTGCAAATAGGTTCGTTAAATCCACGAGGGCCCAATGTGAAAAAGAAGTCCTAAAGTTGAAAACCTGTTTGAGCACTACAATGAGGTTGTATTCACTTTGGAGCATGCAAAGTTTCAGTGTTTCCATTTCAAGAACTTAAATGCAGCCTTTAACTTCATATTTCCAGACACAGTTCTAACTATAATCAATAACGTTGGGAAAAAATGCTTTTTTATTCTGCCTTTCTTTCCATAATTATAACCTTATAAACCTCAGCAAAATAAGCAAACAACTATAAAATAAAAAATATACAGACTGAGAAACAGAAGACAAAATTGCGAACTTCTGGAATTGGGACTACATGACTGAATATCACTTCACAAAATATTACTTTTCAGAACCCCAAAGCCAGCATTTTCTGAAATGCAAACACATATACACATGTATGGTGCTCAGTTATGGCCAGGTTTACTACCACCAGTCTGGAATTCTGCTCTTCAAATTGCTTTTGCAAACTTACATGACCTATAGTCAGCAAATATAATGGCACAATTTGAACAAAATTCTATTGAGCTATCCAGAGAACAAATATTTGGCCAAAGGCAGAAAAATTTATAGCAATAATAGGAAATGGTCACAGTGCCATCTAGTGGCCAAAATGAGAATGAATAGCCCAAGGTGACCCTGAATGCAATATCACAGAAACTGACTGAGCGTTTCTTGCGAAGGAAACTTTTTATTTCAAAAGTTGATTTTAAAAATTCAGAGGTCCACTCTGAAAGCAACCATGCTGAGTTCATCTCCTGCTTTCTGTCCCTAGCAACCTTCACTATTGCCCCAAATTGACAACTGCTCCTTAGTACCACAGTGTACAAATTTGTTGCTACTGGGATGGTTAATTAACTCCTTTCATTTCCAATCAGCCAGACTTCCTTCCTGCTGTCATACCATTACGCCAGTATCAAAGTGATTTAGGCTTCCAGATGAGAAAATATTTCTTGAAATTAAGAGTCAAATTGCATATCAAAGGAAGTGTTTTGCTCTCAAAATTTTCCCAAGACTTGTGTTTCTCGCACACAACAAAAAATAAATAAAACAAAAAGCAAATTTGACAGACAGTTTCTGAGATAACGTTGAAAATGTAAAAGCTTACATATTCATACCAACAGATCTTACAAGTTCTGCTCACTGACAAAAAAAAGAGGTATGTGTGTTAGCATGACAGAGCTTGTTGATTATACAGTGAATTTGTAACTTACTTCTGTCCGGGTCAAAAGGCACAGAACGGCAATAGACAATCAGGTCAGAGAAATCCTTGGCTATCCTCATAGTCCTCTCTATCTGGTGCTTCTTACGTATCTGTAAAAACCAGCAAATAAATCTGAAAGTGAATCACTGAGGCATGGTAGGTGGTACTACAGGTAACTTCTCCCTGCTATCTCCTTGTTGCCGGTGGAGACACCTGGCTGATAAAAAAAAAAACAAACAAACAAAAACCCCAGCTGCATCCATTGGTCAAAAATGTCATGTGACAGGGCAGTGCATGCTGCCACAATGAGGTCTTATGTGCGGCGTCCTGTTGCTAGTCACAATGGCAGTGGGATGCATGACTTTACAAATAGGCAGATGGACACAAAAAATTTACTGTTTAGTTTCTCCGGCACTTTTGAAGCGGGAGGGAGACTCTTTGTTTTTTTGTCTTGGCCATTTAGCATTTTTCACAATGCTGGTGGTTTCTCAGTATACAAAATCAATGCTACCAGGCAAGTTAAGCAGCATTTTAGAAGCAAAATAATGTTTGGTCAGAAAATGTCAAAAACAGGGGTGGGGTGGGGTGTTGATGAGAGGGGTAACCGAGAAATCAGGGAGGTGCCCAAGAAACTGAGCATTAATCTTTAATGGCTTAAATTTTCCACATTTAAGATGATCACAGAAAGCAAGTCTCCATCAGAAGACATCAGGACAGTCTCTGCATCGTCTCTTACATCAAACTGTCTACTTTTACATAAATTTTGGCCGAAATAGAACAGTGGCAGTTTTAAAACAATTAGGCGTCTACTTCAGAAGAAGAAGATCTTGAAACCTACCCGCTGTTCCGCTACATTGGTGCAGTCCCTGATTTTGCTCATCCATTCCTGCATTTCCTCCTCTGTCTGCACAGCGATCTCTAGAGGTGTGGGCTGACTGGTGCTCCCAATGCGAAATATGAACTGCTTGTCCCCTCGTCCCTCCAAGAGACGATCTACAGATATATGGCACCAAAGATGATGCAACTCAAACATGAACACTGCTCTACTCCAAGCACAGTATAATTATGTCAGAACTGAAGCCTTCTCTGAGGCTTCTCCACTATGCAATATAATCAAGCTGACTGGATTGGATTTTGTGGGGCACACGTCAAAGCCGCAGGAAGCTCGGTCATCGAACTGGCTGAACATGCTGAAGTCATGTATATCTCGCCTACCCACTCTATATTCTACGTCAGACATGATTTTCAAATTATAAGCCCATCTGAAATAGGAAATAGCCCTTCATCATCTCCAGTGTCAGCATTTTCCTGTTTAGTGACTTGCAGTAACCACCACTCTTCATAGTTTCAGGAAAGAGCACTGATGATTTTTTTTTTTCAAATATTGAAATGAAAGTCAAAATTTCAAAAAATTGCTAATACACATAATTTCTTTACAAAGAACTCAAGAGACTGTGAACACACTGAATTTGCATATTCTGAGGTAGCGTTACCAGTTTAACAAACCACACCAATGTGGGCCACCTCTGAGTACAGTCGTCCTCGTCTCCAAAGACCAGTGGCGGTATTCACTATGATATATTTTGAAATGAAGTCCAAAATTTGGGACTTGCATTCGAAAACAGTCCTTAAGGTGCATTTTCAAACAAATTTAAGTTCAAGATATTTGTTCAAAACATAATTTCATCAAACTGTTGTGTATCAAATCAGATGTCTTTCATTAGGGATACAAATAACATGGAAACCATGAACATGAATATCCTCAAAGGACGTCTTTCAAAACAGGTCACCACCACTTACCCAACACACATCCTGAGAGGTCAATTGTACCCTTCTGTAGTGACCCTAAAGCTGGCGCATCTGTGGGATCATCCTGCTCCTCCTCCTCCACATAGTTTGACGGGAACCACTGCTGTTTCTTCTCCCCATAGTCACCACGCCACCTGGTGGCCAAAAAGAACAATTCTAATTTGCGAAACACTCTGGAAACCCACGTAACCAGTTTCACTGTTCCTGATGTTGGACTTGATGATGGGAATTAATTTGGTCCAGGTACGACAAACTACTTAACATAATCTCTGACTCCCGGAAAATAAGGTGTCTTGATTAAGATTCACATGAAACGAAGGAAACTTTTCGCTGAACCCTGCTGACACAATGATGAAAAAAGTCTCTGTCTGTGGTTTTTGCAAAATTGGGCAAGTCATGCTGCAGCTGCTGAAACAGCAGCTGCAGCATGATTTGCCAGGCATTACAAACCTTGCTTATATCCTGCTAATTTATCATCTGGATCAACAGCTTTTCTCAGAGTGTCTTGGGTGCAATGGGCCCACAGTGTGTGGAGTAAAGCTGTTGACCTGGACTGTTTCTTCTGTCTTTGGATATATAAGCATGTTGATACCATAAGCATGCTGATACCATAGGTATGCTGTTACCATAGGCATGCTGATATTAGTCATACTGGTACCATAGGCATACAGGTACCACAGACATGCTGATAACATAGGCATGCTGGTACCATAGATATGCTGGTACCATAGGCATGAGTACCACAGATATGCTGGCACCATATGCATGCTGGTACCATGGGCACACTGTTACTATAGGCATGGTAGTACCATAGGCATACTGGTACCATGGACATGCTGATATCATAGGCATGCTAATACCATAGGCATGCTGGTACCATAGGCATTCTAGTACCAAAGGCCTGCTGGGACTATAGGCATACTGTTACCATAGGTATTCTGGTACCACAGGCATACAGGTACCACATGCATGCTGGTACCATAGATATGCAGGTATCATAGGCATACTGGTACCACAGGCATGCTGATACTATAGGTATACTGGTACTACATGCCACTGGTACCATGGGCACACTGGTAAAATAGGCATGCTAGTATCATAGGCATACTGGTACCATAGACATGCTGGTACTATAGGCATGCTGGTACTATAGGCTGGTACTTAATTGAAAGGTCTATCTACAGTTAAGCCAGTCTAAAACTTAACAGCCAAATGCATTTTTTGTGTTGCAAAGTGTTGTACTGGGGTTTGTAAAGTTTGCAAAAGGTTGACAAAGGGTTTGTAAAAGGTTGACAAAGGGCTTCAAATGGTTGAAATGGTTGTAAACCATTTCAACATTGTCATCAATAAGGTTGAGATAGTGTGTGAAATGGTTGTTAACCATTCAAGAAAGGTTTGGAAGCGTTTTAAAGGATTTTAATGCAACAAGAGGAAATGGTTTTGAAATGGTTTGGAAGGTGTTTGAAAAAGGTTACTTTGCCTTTCACTCAAACGGTTGGGAAAAGATTGCAAAAGGTTGCAAAAGGTTGACACGTTTGGTGATTGTTAAGTTTAACGTGGGCTTAACTGTATGAGAACTCTGAATTCGAAATCTTTTATTATCCCGTCCAGGAAAACTTTTGGTGTGACCAGCACTGGATTGGGTAAAAAAATCAGGCATGCTGGTGCTTGAATGAAAGTTTAAGGGGTTATTACTGCTACTGAGGGGTTTGAGCCTGTACCCTGCCCCACCTGCTGGCACAACACCTGGGCCAAAGATGACGGCGTCTTGACAGCAGTTGTGTCACCGTACAGGTGCAAACCCTGAGTACTAGCGGAAGTTTTTTAACACATTTCTATCATGAAGTAAATTTGAAATATACAAATTGAAAGAATAAAAACATCAGTTGATGTTTAAATGCCAATGCATTTTTAGCAAGTGAATCAAGGACCCATTGTTCCAAAGTCCTGTTTTGTGAACTCTGCACACAGACAGTGAGTGGCAAAAGTCAGAAATACTGAAATTATGAAAAGCTAGAAAGATAATGTTGTTCAAATTATAAACAACAATCATGGAATTCATGATAATTTTACTGCTGCACATGCTGCTGGAGAAAAGTGCAAACTCAGCACTATTGTGTCTGGGGAGACAATATCATGACAAAACTAGAACAGACTGATTTTCCAACAGAAAATCGAATGTCTCCCAGTGGAACACTTACGTCTCTGAATAACCTACAGGTGATAACAAATTACAAATGACCAAGTTTGCTTGAAAATTACAATCCTATTTTAGCTCTCACCTAGATACATTACTCTAGCAATTTCCATCAAGTTCTTCTAAGACTAATTGAGAGAAACCAACTTCACATAAATGACCCTGTGACCTTGAGAATTCGCTCAAGGTCATCCAATTACAATCCCAACCTAGGTCTTGCCAAGATACATAATCCTACCAAGTTTCATCAAATTCCATCCTGTTCTTCATGACTTATCGAACGGAAACCAATTTCACATAAGTGACCCTGTGACCTTGAGAATTTGCCCAAGGTCATCCAAATACAATCCCAACCTAGCTCTTGCCTAGATACATAATCCTACCACCTTTCATCAAATTCCATCAGGTTCTTCAAGACTTATGGCACAGAAACCAATTTCACATAAGTGACCCTGTGACCTTGAGAATTCGCTCAAGGTCATCCAAATACAATCCCAACCTAGCTCTTGCCTAGATACATAATCCTACCACGTTTCATCAAATTCCATCAAGCTCTTCAAGAGTTATCGCACTGAAACCAATTTCACATAAGTGACCCTGTGACCTTGACAATTCGCTCAAGGTCATCCAAATACAATCCCAATCTAGGTCTTGCCAAGATACATAATCCTACCACATTTCATCAAATTCCATCCTGTTCTTCATGACCTATCGAACGGAAACCAATTTCACATAAGTGACCCTGTGACCTTGAGAATTCGCTCAAGGTCATCCAAATACAATCCCAACCTAGCTCTTGCCTAGATACATAATCCTACCAAGTTTCATCAAATTCCATCAAGCTCTTCAAGAGTTATCGCACTGAAACCAATTTCACATAAGTGACCCTGTGATATTGAGAATTCGCTCAAGGTCATCCAAATACAATCCCAACCTAGGTCTTGCCAAGATACATAATCCTACCAAGTATCATCAAATTCCATCCAGTTCTTCAAGACTTATCGAACGGAAACCAATTTCACATAAGTGACCCTGTCACCTTGAAAATTAGGTCAAGGTCACCCAAATACAATCCCAACCTAGGTCTTGCCTAGATACATAATCCTACCAAGTTTCATCAAATTCTGTCAAGTCCTTCAAGACTTATTGCACGGAAACCAAGTGTTGAAGAACCTGAACAACAACAAGCGGAAGAAACGGGCACTAAAACAATATGTCCCCCAGCTTCCACCGGGAGACATTATCATGAGCAAAAAAACAAACAAACAAATAAAAAACTATTTACTGAACTAAAGCATCCAAGACATTCTTAAACGGTAATAAATGAATATTTGTTCCCAAATGCAAAGGCCCACAATAGCTTGATAATTGTATTTGTGAGTAGTTTGTCCCACACAAGTGCATGGTAGGTCGTATACTGTCTGAGTGGTCATAGTGTCTCAAACCACAACCTGCTCATCTTCTCACTGGCTGATTCCTTAGTTACAGATAAAATCATGACAGAACTTCCCGTGAAGCACCCACACCCAAACATGAAATTTTATTTTGAATCTGAGTAAATGAAATGAGGTATAGGTGCGGTACAGATCAACTGACTGCACAGTGCTTTTGTAGAGGGAGGGACAACTCACCAGCCGCCATCCTGTTTCTGTACATTGGTGATGATGGCGTTCCTGGGGAAGGACAACTCATCCTCTCTCTGAGCACTGTAGTGATACAGTGCCTTCACTTTCACCTACAAATCACCACCCACAAATGTTACCAACATGGCTACATCCAAATGTGTGCATGTAAAAATCAGTTTCAATGATTATATGTCAAAACAAAACAAGCAACCCCCCACCCAACCCCACCCCCACCCCCCTTTTTTTCAAATCTCTAAGATTAACTGTCAAGGTTAAGAGTTTTTCTTATTTCACAGATAAGATACTTCCACATTCAAAAACAAAAACAAAAAGAAAAAGAAAAAAAAATCTGAAATACACCGAAACTTGCCGGCCAGCTGACAACTCTTATGATGGTTTTTGTTTAAACAAGTTCTTATATATGGATTTGCTTCAATAACTTTGATCAACGTGTGCTGTCAGGCTTTTAACCTGATCAAGTAATGTGAATTTCAAGAAAACTCCAGGTAGCTTTAACATTCTAAATATAAATGCAGGTTCACAAACAAGGTTTACGTTGCTTTTATTTTCTAAGCATCTTGGGCGTCATGATGAAATCACACAGAAGTACATTGTAAATGTAATAAATAATGGCTGTATATCTTTTTCTTCCTTTTTCCTTTCCTTAAAAAGATGATGACAGATTTTATTTACAAACTATCATCTTATTTCTTTACTTCCTGTTACACCAAAAATCTTCAAAACAATAATATTCAATTACGCTGTTGAATCCTTTGATAAATTTGATTTGTTCTATAAAGGTCAATATGGGTTTAGAAAAGGACACTCAATGGAATTTGCTAAGTACTATAAACTTGAAAATGACCTGATAAGTTAACTGTATAATGATGAAGTGCCTCTTTGTATTTGTATTGATATTTCTAAGGCATTTGACATGCTGATTCATAAAATCCAGTAAATCATACATAAATTGAGCAATATTTCAATAACCCAAGTCTCATTTTTCTTTCTAGGGCTTACAAATGATGATAAGTTGTCATGGAAAGAGTACAAGTCATTACTAAAATTTCAACTAAATATCAAGAGTAATTGCAATTCAAAATAAACATCAACTTCTCCTGAACGTTAAAATAACTATGTATAACTCATGAACACTTCCACAGATTAATTTTGGAATACCCCTGTGGGGATTTAAGCTTTCAAAAGTTGAAAAAACTTCAGAAAAAAGCAGTATGCTTCATAAGTTGTAGCAAATACAATGTCCATTCAGAACCCATTTTGAAAGCTCTCAAACCTTTAAAAATTCAAGCCAATTTCACAGCAGCTAAATAAAAATTCTATTATAAATTTATCCATAATAATCTACCTATAAGATTACTCTCTTTTCAATTCATCCCAATAAATGAATTAAACAACTATAATAACAGACATTGTGATAAACTTTTTATTAATAGTCAATAAAATCTTTGCAAAACAAAGTTTAATCTATGATATTACAATTGTAGTGAATCAAACATACAGAAAGGTTATAGAAAAAAAAAAAGAAAAGTTTACAAGGTTTTTTGCTGTATATTCAAAATAATTTTTTGAATAATTATCAACATAGTTGTAATATAATAATATGTTTGTCAAAATAATCAATAATTATATTTTCACACCCACATTGTGTGTGTAAATTATATTATATCTTAAAGTTTCTTTTGACATTTGCAGTTAAAGTAATTGCCATCTACATTAATTTGTTTCAATTGTTTAAGGCTTAAAGGTAGCTCCTATGAGAGCAACATATTTGTCTTAGTAGGAGTCCCCCTAGCCACATCAATTTATTTATTATGTACATGTATCTTCATATTGAAAACATCAAAGTATTGATAGGCTGAAATAAATGAGTTCTGAGTTCTTCCTTTCCTATAACATCAGATGCTGCCCCCCAAAGCCAACTCAAAAAGTAAAATGGTCACAATATGAGGCATGCACATTAATTTCCTGCCACAAAGCACAGGTTCGACGCCTGGCGCATGGAGGACATGGGGGTCAAATCACTGTCACAGACAGGGCCATATGCTTATTTTTCACAAAATTAGCATTTTTTGATATGTTCAAGTTTACAAATGCCAAACTGGTATTCATCTAATACTTCCAGAGCCATATATAGAAAACTAGAAAAGTGCCCAAAGGACACAGATGCCCCCATCCGTCATTGCCCCCATCCGTCATTGCCCCCATCAGCATTGGAAAGAATATGGCATGTAACTGGTGTAAGACACATGCGACACAAATGTGACAAGTCTAACATCGAATCAACATTTTCCCTAAGTTAATTAATGATTAACACAAGATAATTAATCCAAGAGAGAAACAAAACCCCAGGTGTACACTTTCATATATTGATAGATGCTTCCACGAAGTTTCATGGTTGAACCTCAAATACTTTTTGAGATACATGCGACACAAATGTGACAAGTCTAATGTGGAATCAACATTTTCCCTAAGTGAATTGATGATTAATTATGACTGCACAATCAACTCAAGAGACAAGCAAACCCCCAGGTGCATGCCTTCATATATTGACAGATGTTTCCACATAGTTTTACATGGTTGTACCTCAAATGCTTTTGGAGATATGCGCGACACTAATGTGACAATTTTAATGTTGGACGGATGAACGGATGGACAAGGGCAAATCTATATGCCCCCCTGGTCGGGGCATAAAAACGGCTTATAAAGTATATTTCTGTTGGTTCTATTGTCCATTTTTTCTACAAAATGATAAAATATGGTCCATCAATACACTTTCGAGGCATTTCAAATGATTCATCCTTGAGGCCCTTTAAGTTTTCTCCAGCATTTTAATTTCTGTTGCTATTTTTATTTTATTTTATGGCAATACATCCTACCTTTGATGTGTAGTCATTTGGAATCATGTAGATCTCAGGGCCTCCATATATGGCTCCTTCATCTGGAAGCTACAAACATAATATGCACATTCAAATTTTTTAACACCTGAAAGAATCGACCAGCCAACTTCAGCCAGGTTCTGGTTATCACGCTGTTTCTGTCAAAAAGGAATGTTTCCTTTTTTTTTTTGTTCTCAGCAAACAAATGTAATTGTATTTGTTACCTGCTTTAGAGAAAATGCTTCAAAACAAGGATTTGACAGAGCGTGCCATACAAACATATCAATCACTTTACAGTAACACATACTAGCCATAGATTACACGGATCTTGTTTCCTCTTGCCATGACCTGGAGTGCAGTGGTGCTTCCTGTGTAGCAAAGCCCAAAAGCAACACTGTGTCACACAATGGTGTTTGGCATGATGCAACAGTTGGTGTCATCCAGCAAAGGTAGGTGTCACAGTAATGTAGTCCTCCAATAATGCTTGATGTCACGGCAATATTTGTTGTCAGCAATGCTCTGTATGAAACAGCAATGTTGGCTATCTGCAGAGCCTAGCATCAAGCAGCAGTGTTTGGTGTGCACTGTATCACCTATGTTTGGTGTGCATTGTATCACCTATGTTTGGTGTGCATTGTATCACCAATGTTTGGTGTGCATTGTATCACCAATGTTTGGTGTGCATTGTATCACCAATGTTTGGTGTGCATGTATCACCTATGTTTGGTGTGCACTGTATCACCAATGTTTGGTGTGCATTGTATCAGCTATGTTTGGTGTGCATTGTATCACCAATGTTTGGTGTGCATTGTATCACCAATGTTTGGTGTGCATTGTATCACCTGTTTGGTGTGCATTGTATCACCAATGTTTGGTGTGCATTGTATCACCAATGTTTGGTGTGCATTGTATCACCAATGTTTGCTGTGCATTGTATCACCAATGTTTGACATCAAACTGCAATGTCTGGCATCAAATAGCAATGTCTGATTTCACTCGCCTGTGGCGTTACACGTTTGGTGTCTCATACAGCCACACTTTTCCTATAAATAAAGCAGTTTCATCAAGCCAGAGCAGCAAACAGTTACTTACCGACCCGGATTCTTGTACCCGCTGTTCATTGACCGGGTATCTCAGTTTCATCTTTCGATATAGTGGGTTTTTCTCATAGTAGTTGACTAGTTCTACCAGACTTTCAAACTGGGCTGTTCCAATGGTGAAGAGCCTTCCCTCTTGTTTGATGCGACAATGTTTAATTTTGCCCTCCGCTCTACAGTGGAAAATAATGTTTTTATTGTGAGCCAGAAAAAAAATTGGGTTTCACAAACAAATGCAAAATGCAGGGAAAATACATAAGATGAATATAAACTTGTTTTAATTTTAGAATCTGGAGAATTGATCTAATCTAGTACTTACAGGAAGCTTAAGTATACCATTCAGTTTGTCAGCATTTCCTCAGGACCTTGTTCTACATATATGTACTTGACAGTTTAAAGCACTTTATAGTTAGTCCTCAGCCCAAATCATTTTATTTCAATATAAAACACTTGCAATGCACAACTCTACACACTGCAAAATTAGATATGCATCGTTTTAAAGCAAAGTCAAGACACTGGTAACCTCAAAAAGGTCTGCAGTTTTTTTTGGCCATGTTCACAGTGCCAACTGCACCTCGTGAAACAGCCGAGCATTTAGTGGTTGTCCACTGTGCAACAGTTATAGGTTGTCCACTACATAACCATTATACGTTGTCCACTGTATAACTATTCAACAGCTCTCAGCTTGAGTTAGTCACACAGTCAATAAGTATTGATAACTGCAGGCACAAATAAGCAAGACTGAATCAAGGCATATGGGTAGAGTTGTGTTTACTCCATAACCGAACGCCTATAGGAACAGTACCATGGCTGACATAAACAGAAACAACATTTTCTTTACCATCTGATAACAGTTTCTCATATTACATGAATGACAGCACTTCAAGTCCATGTGGATTTGTCAGTATGGCTGGTCTGATCCGTTTAAATGCTAGACAAGCACTACAGACATTCCATGCAAGTATGCAAAAAAGCTCGTCAAAATATGGCACATATTGATGAAAGATGATATAAGAATGTCTGGACTTTGTCAAAAATGTGTAGATATTTACAGGAAAGGAATGGCATGTTCCAGAGTACGTGAGGTTGAATATTATGGTTTATTTGTGTAGCAAGTAACAAACAGCATTAAATATCCCCCACCCAAAAAATGGATGCTCCCCAAATCACAGTATAGGTTTCTCCCCAAAGTACAGAATAATTTATGCTCCTCATTAAGAGATGCACAGCCTAGAGACCACCTCCACCTATCTAGTAATTACTTAGCATAACCTGACAATTACTACCAGAACACACTGACTGGAGCAACTTTGTCTTAAATTCTCCAAGGAGGACAGGAAGGTATATCTCCTGTTGTAACTGTAGAAGTGCCTGGGTGCCCCACATTGCATTAACAACTGCTGTAAGTGACTGTGTTACGGTCTATTCCAGCATATTTAGAGGTCATCCATTGTTACATTTTTTTACGGCTGGTCATAAATGCAAACTTGGTCAGATACAAAATACACATTAAGCCCAGCTAGTTTCTATAACTCAGCAAATTTGTGGGCTGTCTCTTTTGGGGAAAATGAGGCATGTAGACACGTTGCCAGTGTGCATAAAACAAGGTTGATCCACACGACTTGTGTGTGTACCATTGCCTCTCACCCACCTACCAACCAGCCCATCCTTTTTTTTCTTTTTTGTTCACTTATCATTTGACCCATACATCAGATCCTCTGGTGAAAAGTCACTCATAAAATTACCTGCACATGGAGGTTTATAGATTTCAGATATACAGTGGTCCCTGTCTTGCCAGACCATCCCTAGGGCAGGTGAAAATGTGGTCTCTCAAAACAGGTGGTCTTTCATTAGAGTAATGATAACATGGAATAGATAGCTCAGTGTTCTGAGAGAAGAGTCTTAAAAAGATATGCAGTCTCTCATTGGAGGGGTCTCTCAAGACTGGTACCACTGCATATACACTGCACATGAACACTATTAAAGTGTGAAGGATGTCACATGTGCAATGTTTGTTGCTCCTGTGACCTTGAATATACCTTGTATCAAGGTCAATAGCATTCAAAATGCAGCTGTAACACTTCAGTGAAGCTGTAACAGAATGTCTTCATGGCACAAAAATCAAAACTCAATCTCCAAAGGTTCTTGAAACCTTAACAAAGATGCACCAAAATGGCTTCATCAGTAGCTACTGTCACCTTCAAAATAGGTCAAGGTCCTCAAAAATAATGCATACATGAAAACTTGATGGAATGTTTCTTTGGTGTAAATATTCAAGCCCAAGCCTGACTGGTTCCTAAAATCTGAGGCAGTGTTGTCTAAATATGCATGTTTGAAGCACCTGTGACTTCGAAAATGCATCTTGGTCAAGGATACCTGAACCTCTAATCGCACTTGGTGATCACATGATGCTTCTAGATGTACGTTGTAAATATTATCGTCCTACTTCAAACAGCTGTTGGCAATAGCAAGTTGGACGGGTGTAAGGACTCCTGTTGACACTGCCATCCAGTCTGTTTCCTCTCCCTCCCCCCACCTACCCACCCACCCCCATCAAAGGTGGCGGAAGGACAAATGTAAAACGCAATTTGCATTGCAAAGCAAAGCAGGCTTGCCTATAGATGCTGTGATGTGCAGTCAGTGTGTTTCATTAATATCATGCAGATCTGAGCACTAGGGAACACATGAAATTATCCAGCATTTTCTGCACTTCAAATGCAGTGGTTCCCCTCTAATAAGGTGGCAGCAAAGCGGCCTTTCTCCAGGAGCAGGACAATACAAACGAAACAGACATTTTCTGCATGAAGCTGGTGGCCTTCAGTGAGAGGGGCCTTATAAGAGGGGAACCAGTTTGCCAGGACAGTGAGCTGGAATTGGGTCAGTGGTTCTTGTGGTCATGTTTTGGGCAAAAACACTACAACGAAAATGGTAAAACTGATGGGAATATATTGTTGGCGTTTTTTAAAATTTTATTTGTTTTATTTAAGATTTCTTCCACTTTAAGTACCAATATGCACTGCCTCCAAAGCACGCTTCCATGTTATCTCTACACGGAGCTAGGGTCTGCTGCAGAGGCAACAAGCTTAATATACACACAGTCTTTTATGCATTCAAGTCAGGGAAGTTCGAATCTCACTACAAATGAAACAAATGAATGAAAACTGTTCAAGCTTAACATTATAGGCTGTGGACTGTGCTAACCTGTGACTGCTGATAGCTGATAACAAACGGCTTCCACCTATTGACCACTTGATGTGCACATATCTCTGGCATTTATGATTGGACTTGCTCGCACAATTACTGCTTTCATTCCCCATCTGTGGAGCCTAACTGACAATATTTTTTCCTCTTTAACATTCACTCTTGTAGAACTCAAACAAGTTATTTGATTTTTGGAACAATATTGACACAATAGACATTTTTTATCTCTGTCCCTTACAAAAAAAAAAAGAGGATGTTAAAAATACAACCCTACCCCCCCCCCCCCCCCCCAAATAAGTTTGAGAATCACTTCCCGAGACTATGATGCTTAGGCAGATCCCCAAATTAGTGAAAACAATCATTTTCTCATCTATTGTTTACATTTGCAAAACACCATATATTCACTTTGGCATTTTCAACATTCTTGCACTCATTGGCACATATAACATACATCATTTTCACACAATTTACCTAACCCTAACATTTAATCAAAATCTTTTCTGCACTTCATTGAAACTTCGAGAAGTTGCCAAAATACTGATGGATATAACTTACTTGGGGGTTGCAACATACATGTCACACTTAAAAATGTACCACTTTGAAACTGACAAGTTTATACTATTATTAAGTTTTTCTTTTTCTTCCTTTGCTTGTGTCTTTTTGCTTTTCTTTTTTCATTATTCTGGTTATATGTACGCAGTTTTCAGATCTATGACCATTGAACCCACTCGCCACTCCTGCAAAGATCTTGACCAATGAGAAAAGCCAGAGGAACTCAAGACCCCAGGTGCTGCCACCTGGTACAGGTCTGTGGCAATGTCTGTAGTCTAATCAAATCTATTTTCAGCTGCAAATTGTAAGCACGAGATATTTTTGCAGGTAACTTTCTGACTGGGGGGAGGAAGGTTAAGGTTGCATCCAGTAGGAAGCACGCCACCTGCTGGCCACCCACATGGACGTGAAGTGCTCGTTTGCCAGCCACACTACCTGAATGATATAGCATATTGAGACGGATCCGGGTCGTTATGATCTACGATACGCTTGCGTACAAGGAAGGCCCCATTTCGTGGAATGCGACTAAGCATATCTTCCGAGGCCTCTCGGCTTAGATCCTCATGGTACCAGCTACAGAAAATAAAAAGCAAGACAATCTTGGTTGGTGGATTGGTTACCATGACAACACAAGCCCGATGGCCAATCAACATGCAGATCTGCTGGTGAGGTATCCAGTGTTCACTTCTTGAGCCAGTCAACAAACTGACTGAGGCAGTTTAATTGCCTGGTTCATTTCAGATTCTCTTACGTAATTTCCGTCAGCCAAAAACAGGAAAGTACAATTTGTGTTTTTGCATAAATGAATAGCGAAAATGCAATTTTGTTCATGACATTTCAACTAAATGTTTATAAACAGAAAAATTATCCTTTTGATATGGAAGAACAAAGACTCGAGCAACAATGCATTTGGACAAGACAGGACAGCCATCGCCACCCCGCCTTGCCCAACTGACATGACCAACAGATCTAGATGGCAAGGTTGTCAACAGTAACCATAGCAACCATGCATAGGCATGAATACAGGAAAACCAGTCAGGTCATGCAAAGCGCTGATTGGCTGAGACTCCATGCGAGGCACTGTCTGTTTCACCTGAAGGAGATGGCAAAAGAAGACGGATCGGTCTCATTTTGCCGCACCAAAAAGGCTCCATCGTGTGGGAAACACTTGAGCATGTCCTCAGCTGTGCCTCGGTCCATCCCCGGATGATACCATCTGTGGCCAATCAGTCTCAACAATTAGCATTCAGTGTCACTGCTTGACTTTATAGGACTCCGTATACGTCTTACTTCACTAGGGCCTGTATTTTTCCGTTTCAAAAAACTAGAAAGTCCGTTTCACCAGCCAGAAATTTCCAAATTCCGTTTCAGTAGTTCTCTTTGTATGTAAAACACATTAAGGCAAAACAGCAAATTCCGTTTCAGAGGTGACAAAAATTCATTATTCCATTCCGTTTCCTTTAAAAACGGAAAAATACAGGCCCTACTTCACTCTAGATGACTTTTTTCCATTTTAGTTGTTTCCGCTCAAATATTACACAAGGGGAATGGAACACAAACTTGTGGGAAAAAGAACTGACAACAGATAAATTTACTTTTTTCCTTTTAAATTTTTTAAATTCTTAATAAAAAAAATCCCATTTTTACAATTCAGTAGCTTGACAGTATTCAGCCCCTTACAAAAAGAAACACACTTGACCAAAAAGTGAACCTTGTCATAAATCAACTAAACTGTGATGCCAAAGCACGAGGTTTTTTTTTTAAGCTACACTGTACAATATCCATGTTACCAGTTTCTGACACCAGTGTAGCATTAAGCGTAAATTCCAAAATCAACATGTTTCTAGCCCCCCCCCCCATTTTTTTTTTTTCAACTAAAGTAAAAATTTTAACTGAAAAACAAATGATTCCAAATATATTGCACAGATCAAGTGCAAGGGATATCCTGTAAGGCTGAATTATAACTTTTTAACTTTCACAGGAGGTATTGTCATATCTTGCAAGATACTCAGTGGAAGACACTACTGGCTTCCCAACAAAGAAAAACTTAAAATAATCAAATCACACGAGGGCACCACTGCATAGGAGAGATCCCCTGACACACCCTCCTATATCTGACAGGGCAGGAGACATCTGACTGTCCACAACTTGTGGCACCCTCTAGGTAATGCATTAAAATGAGTCTTGGGTATTGAATTGTACGATTCACTGAAGCATTTCTCAAAAACCGGTCCGATACAATTACGCATTCCGTGAAACCAGAAACTGATTATTGTACACAAGAGATTTACGGCCATCAACTCCACGTAATAGATCTAATCAAAATCAAATTCAAAATCTTGCTGCAGTATGAATTAACTTACACAGCTTTTGCACTGAGAAATCTGAACAAGCAATCCTCACTAGAAATGACAAAATGATTTTAAGGGTCATTTTTCATCATAAAATTTACATAAAGATACAAATATATAGTAAAAAGAGACACTAATATGGTACAACACCATAACACTTTACTTCAAAATGGTTTTGTAACAACAAACGAATAATTGGTATACAACTCGCAGTTACCAAACTTGCATTACCTTATACAATATCAAAATGTGGGGTAACATGACAAAGGGAGGTAATATTGGACATGTGATAGCCCAAGGATAGATATAACCCGGGGCACCTGTGGTTGCAGCAGAAATATGGTTCTTACTCTTTTCCTTCATGGCTCTGTGGCTGTGGCACTGGTTCTGTTAGAACCTGATGGAAGTCTTGGCTGCGCAAGGGGTTGTGTCTGTAGTATGTTATAAGGCTGTATAGACTGTCAAACGACAGGTTGTCTATAAGGCAGTATTTGGTTTGGCCCCTTTCCTGCTTGGACCGAATTCGACAATGGTTTACACGACCCTGTCTCCTGGAAATCACAAAGTCAACCTTCATTCCAATATTGTCGCCACTGAATGAAATTGCTTTCAAAATTGGAACTCGAAACTTTTATATACATTAAACGACATCCAATTACTATCAGTGTGCTTTCACTTAATCTGTTTTTCTATAAAATTCCAAATTTACAAGTAAAGTATATAATAACGACATCTGAACCCATGGACAATGGAATATCTTTGACTTACACTATACCAATTTCCAAATTTTTCACAGTTCTATAGGTTTACAACATAGATTGACTATAATTTAATTCTTCACAAAAAAGAAAAAAAAAGTTTCATGCACGCACCAATAAAACTGGATTAAAGTGTTTAAGTGTTGATTTCAGATTGAGTCAACAGCTATCCTCAGGACACTGCGCATTGCGTGCAAAGTGTCCTGAGGAAAGCTGTTGACTTTAACTACATTTTGCTTAAGACTAGGCTTGCTGGCATTTGAATGAAAGGCATCTTCATGAGGGATTTGAATCTTTGAACCATTCTATGTTGAAAGGTAATGAGAAAACAACTATAGCAGTGATTAGCACTTTAAGGGTTAATTGCATAGCAAGTCAAGCTGAAACTGCTGCACAGGCAGCTGCAGCATGCCTTGCCAGGCAATGTAAAAACCACCGACAAGAACATTTACTACTAGTGCAGAGTTGACAATTTACACTGTAACAGTGTACTAATAGACCGTCTATCCATCATGCCCCTGAAACTGTTCAATCTTAAAGAATGGCAAACTGACACACACAGATCTTCCAACATGTAAGGTCGTGAGGGCATGCTAACATTTTTTTTATATATTTTAAAATATATAAGCTTATTAAATCTATTCAGTCAGTTTGCGTCTTGCGCTACAGGATGGGGATGTCCCAGACACGATTAATCTTCTGGGGGACCCAGTCAACAGCTTTCCTTGGCACATTAAGGATGCAATGTGCCCCAAGGAGGATAGCTGTTGACTACTTATACCAGTACAATCATTCATGCAAAAAAAAAATAATAATAATTCAATAAAAGGTGAATGCCCTTCAGACCCCTTGGCCACCAACGTCTGCCCCCGTGACCTTGAAAATATGTCAAAGTCACTGAACCAAGCTTTCCATGAGACGCTTCCACATTGCAAGTATGATGGTGGTAGCTTGATTTTTTCGAAAGTTATCGCATCTGCAAGGGTTAATGGACAGATGGATGGATGGATGCACGCATGCATGGACAGACAGACATGACAACAATATCTGTCGGCTAAGAACGCCCAGTGTTAATCATGTGCTTTGGACAATGGCCACAAAACAGACTGGTTCCCATTGTTCATGCAACCCAGGATTAAAGAATGTAGGATCAACACAAGGTGATTTTAATTCTGATCCTAAATTTCTGATCAGATTAAAATTCTTTGTGAACATGACGCCTGGTGCCACCATACACCAACAGGCCACTTATAGACCTGGTACAGGGCAGAACAAGGCATCAGTCACTCCTGACACTTCTCGGGAACAGGATTTCCAGCTGCAGTCAATCCACACACCTCACCGAGCAGCACATTGGCAAGAAGTCACTCCGCACAATTCTTGTGCAGGAGTACACTCAGAAGTCACTCCATACACTTCATGTGGAGGAGTACACTAGAAGTTACTCCACACACTTCATGTGGTGGAGTAGACTAGAAGTCACTCCACACACTTCATGTGGAGTACACTAGAAGTTACTCCACACACTTCATGCAGTACACTAGAAGTCACTCCACACAATTCATGTGGAGAACACACTAGAAGTCACTCCACACACTTCATGTGGAGAAGTACACTAGAAGTCACTCCACACAATTCATGTGGAGAACACACTAGAAGTCACTCCACATACTTCATGTGGAGGAGTACACTAGACATCACTCCACACAATTCATGGAGTACACTAGAAGTCACTCCACACAATTCATGTGGAGAACACACTAGAAGTCACTCCACACACTTCATGTGCAGAAGTACACTAGAAGTCACTCCACACAATTCATGGAGTACACTAGAAGTCACTCCACACAATTCATGTGGAGAACACACTAGAAGTCACTCCACACACTTCATGTGCAGAAGTACACTAGAAGTCACTCCACACAATTCATGGAGTACACTAGAAGTCACTCCACACAATTCATGTGGAGAACACACTAGAAGTCACTCCACATACTTCATCAAGGAACAACTGTCAAGTAGTCACTCTGGAAAAGTAGACTCTTGTCATTCTACACACTTCACTGGGGGTACAACACCAGGAGTCCCCCCATGCTTCATTGAGGAGTACAATATGATTTAATCCACACTACATGCAAGGGAATACTCCAGAAATCATGCCACAACACTTCATCTGTTCCAGTATAGAGTCGTGCCAAATTGTCGGAAATCGGCGGTAATTTTGCCATTCATTGACAAGATGTGTCAAAAGAATATTAATTTAATAATCACAGAGAGACTGATGTGGGATCGGAGAGAAGTTGACCATTTTTGAAATTTGCATACTTTTGGACACTATGTCAGCTTTCAACTAGAAAATACCCATTATAGTCGGCAAGTGTTATTCAACACCCATGCAACAATGTTTTCAAAATAAAGTTATAAATCTGATCTGTGTATTAAAATACAGAGGGCTGGAGTATAATTTCCAGCCTGAAGGTGACCAAAAATAACGTGGAGCCAGATACCTTCCCACGTCCAACATTTGGACACACCTAGCTTTCTGCTCACGGCAGGATTTTCTTGATTAACTCTTGTAAAATGTGTGCTCGTTCCCAACCCAAAGAGTGTGATTTGACAAGGAAACATAAGCCAACAATCCACAGTGTTTGGTCATTTCAGCGGCACTGCCAAACAACATCAGTAAAGGTAATTTCATGTTCAGTTTGGCAATGAACGCAACCTAGCGCTTAGCTGTCCAACAATTGGGCACCCCAGTATACCCTAGAAGTCACTCCATGCCACTGGGCGAGTACAGCCAAGTAACAGCACTGTGTGTGGGGGCAGCACACTTGATGTCAGTCTCACGTCTTTACCTAGCATTGTGCTACACTACAATAAAAGTCAATGCCATGTTTGCCTGGGGTAGAACTCTATACATTTCATCATGGCTACAATTTAACTCTCTCCCCTCCCCTCCCTTACCCCCCCCCCCAACATACCCCCATTCTTGACTTGCCCAGTTTTCCAGGTTCAGTCACAACCGTACAAAAAGTAACAGGCAAATGCCCTTAGGACCCCTCAGCTGCCCACGTCTTGACCCCCTGGTGACCTTGAAAATAGGTCAAGGTCACTGAATGTCACACTCATTCTGCCATTTGTTCAAATTAGCCATTCAGTAAATCATTAAAATGATAAATCATGTGATCGCATGTACATATTAAGCACACATTAGGAATTGAAAACGTCACAGTTAGGTGTATTGCATACTTTAGATCATGAATTTACATAAAATGTTTTGATGTACATGCTACCTTGAACACCCAGTATGAAAATGGGAACATGATTTGTCAGTGATGCAGATTTTGGAAGGAAATCACAGCATTCTTTGCTCATCTTGTTTTCAAATTCAACATGGCATCATCACTGGTCAGATTATGGGTCAAATATGACCCTCGGGCCTGTGCCAAAAGAAGGGAAAGGAGTCATTTGTCAACATCCAGCATTCAAATGAAAGCCCCCTGATAGACTCGTTGCTTTACCCTCATCTGTCCAAGTATCTCCACATCACTTATTTTCAATCAACTGGGGTTAAAACTGTGACGTGGCCTGCAGGAAGCCCAGCCTGTACATTCCTGACATGATCCACCACGTCTGGGGACACCACCATGGGTTAAATTTCAGTGGCTCTATTTTACATGGAGGGAGTCACTAGCAGTTAACATTCACTTTACCATGTTTAAGATTGCTTGAACAGCATAGTAATCACCACATTCTAGCATTCAACTTGCATCAACATGATCTGCTCAATTTTCCAGCTCTCATTTCTGCTTGTTCTACAAGCATTCCATCAAGCTGCTCTTGACCAACCATTCCAGCTGCGTACTCTACACAAGCATTATTCATTCTTCTACTAGTCATTGTGTTAGTTTGTTCTTGGTGCACTCATTTAAGGTTGCCCTTTCATGTCATTTCATGCCTATGGCCCTGTCCCATGTACAGTCCAATTCTACTTCCTCTTCCACTCTGTAATGCACAACCCCGACATTTGAGTAAAAATTATTGTAGCTCTATGAGACACGAGTTTGCGTGAGGCATTCAGCTGTCATTTATGCCTATCCCATCCCTTCCGTTATTCTACACTCTGCAGTTGTGCCATGTGCCCACCTATGAATGGGGGGGGGGAGATTTCACACTCATCAACCATCTTGCACTGCATTCTATTCCTAAGTTGTGAATCACTTGGGATCAGCCAGCGCCACCTACTGGCATTTAAAGATTACTTCTGCATGATTAGTGGTCAATTCTATATTGCAGAATGGAATTAAACTGTTTTCCAAAGGTCACAAATTTGAGACAAGCTAGAGGTCAGTGAAAATAAAGGGGGCAATTTGACAGGAGAATTGAAAAAATGTACTCCATTTTTTCAATTTTTGTTTCAACACCTACCTACTATTTATTGGGCTTTTTTGCTGTCAGCCAGTGCATTTTTGGGTGATAGAGTACCATCATTATCTTGCATCAAAATTCTGGTAGTTGTTGATCAAAACTAAACGTCTGAAATTGCTTTTGAGACTGACGAAATTTGATAGCTGATTTGCTCGCCAAATACAGATATTTGACAGGATCATGAAAGAGCCAGGGCTTGATGTCATGGCATGCTGCTTTGTCTGCAACAAGTAAACTTTCACTTAGCGCAAGTACAAATTTTGATCTTTACTTCGCTTCAACCTTCTTCTTGTGCTAAAACCAGCCAAAAGTGGTGGTCAAACAAGTGGCAAAAAACCTCAATGCAGGGTCAGTCCTCAATGCCCCAGCTTTCTCTAAAGTCTGAGTGAGGATGTACTGCCAGCTCTGTACTGCTCAAAAGCCTTTTTTTTTCAAAATTCTAGTGCAAGCCTATTTTTAACACCATTGAGGGAAATTAAGAATTTTGCTACTCCCAGGGTAACCAATACCTCAAAATGGTAAATGCTGGCATGCCCCATATAAAACCATGCGACAGGCTGACCTGGGTCTGATATGCTCTGATTGGACACCAGCTGGGGGCAAATGAAAGGCTTTACCTTCAAGCTGCTGCTGGTCACCACCAATTGTTCACTTGCCCAGAAAATATTTCCATCGCCTCCCGTGAAATCCATATTTTCTTCCAGAAATATGGGGTCTCCCTTAACCTTATACCACTGATCATTCAATAAGCCGTGGAGTGGTTGTCATGACTACAGTCACACTCATCTCTATCATTATAATGACTTCACCTGCATGTTCTGCATGCAAAGGATTTTGATTCTGGTACCAGCACGTCAATTATACATTAACCCATTCCTGGTCAGATTACGACGGAGTCAATAGCTTTGCTTGGCACAAGCTGGGTACGCTACACCAAACCCACACCAAAGAAACCTACTGACCTACAGTGGGCCAGCACGAATGGTCTTGCATGCAAATCGGAGCAAAGATATTTTTAGTAGAGAAAAATTTAAGTGAAATGTCAAGGCAGGTTACGATTTATGTCGAGGCACTTTTGTGCGATTTGAGCAGGAAAGGGTTAATGTGTTCAAGAAAAAGTAAACAGTCTGCGTCAACAGCTGCTCTCTGTACACTGTAGACACCTTTCATCCACAGTGAGCCAAAGACAGCTGTCTACTCAGTCAGGAAATTAGCACTTTTTAAAGGGTTGATAAAAACCAGCTGACACATGAAAGTCTAACATACCAGAAAGAGAGAGAAAAGTCTCCAACAAAGTCTCGATTACGGCGCACAAGGAAGGCCCCGTCCCCACGAAGTGGACCGATCTCCTCGAGCATCTTCTCAGCAACTGAGCGAGCTTCTCTGCCACGCAAGTTATTGTGAAACCACTTCTCATTATAATGTCTTTCCTTATCCCCAACCTGAGTGCACAACAACAAGCATGCAGTGAGAAACACAGCAGGGCACAGCACCCAAACAGACAGTGGGTCACAGGGGTGGCCCTCCACATTAGTAAAATGATAGGACGGGGAAATCTCAAAAACTTGACTTGACAACTGACAACATTTTGTCCTTTATTCTTTTTTTTCATTTTCTGTGGGTTTTGTTTGCTGGTTTTTGTTTTTTCTTTTCCTTTTTTTTTTTTTTTTTTTGGTTTGGTTTAGTTTTGTTAAATCTGAAGTTCTGTCTTACTTAAGTGTCAACATATCATCAGCTGTCATATTCAAAACAAAAGAGGCCTCTCTACAATGGCATGTACAGATCTATAAACTCTGATTGTGAAAACCATTTCACATGGGGTTTTTTTTACCCCCTAATGTACTAAAACCCACGTACACAAAATTCTTGCCAGCTTTGGTCAAGCAGATTTTTGAGATGACCCCTTCACTACAGAAATAATAAAACTACAACCAGGGTGCACTCTGGAGGTAAATAGCAAAGGTTGTCATTGCTGTACCCAATGGTCACCAGTCCAAACTACAAACAAAAAAAAGAGCTACAACTGTTATGAACACACATGCACAGATCTACCCAGGTCAGAATGCCAGCGACACATGCGCCCACATCCAGTGGATACCCGCACTTACCAAAAGGACAGGGAGTAATCGCCAACAAATGTGTCACTTTCCCGAACAAGGAAAGTGCCAGATCCAAGGTTTGAATACTCCATTAGCAGCTCTTCTGCTCTGCGCCGCCCTCCCTCCAATTTTCTGTGGAACCATTTTTCGCTGTAGTGTAACTCATCGCTACCTAAGCCCTGGGTAAAGTTTAACACAGGCATTAAATTCATGCAAATCTACGCAATTCCCTGCGACTTCCTGCACAATCAAGACATGCCCAAGGGTTTATTCTGCAATTCTTATTCATGTTTTGGTCTCTTATAGCTCAACTGGAGGCACTTCAATGCAAATCATTGACTAACGGGTCCATCTCTGCAGACACCTCCGTCCTGTGACCTTGAGAATGAGCTCAAGGTCACCAAAATGTAATCAAGTCAAGAAATGATGCCAAGGTATGGTTGAAGTAAATTTGAATTTCAGATGGTAAGTAAGTCTTGTAATGTGTTCACAAAATGGTAGATGGACAGATCCACGAATTGAACCACAAAATGGAAGGACGGAAAACCAGAAAAATTAATGGGTCCCCCGTTGGGGTGGACCCATGAAAAATATACACTATAAACCTGATGTACAGAGGTCTCTGCTGTTACATCTCCTTCAAAGCCAGATTCCAAAAATTTGGAGACAGATATATCCAGGACTACTTAGGCCGATTTCTACATTCCATAACACATGAATACATAGGCATGTCCTCTGTTGTATGGACGGCAATTAAACTGTCTTACCTCGGATTCAGAATTGCTATCACTGGTTTCCTCTTCCTCATCATCGTTCTGGTCGGTGGTGTTGGTTTCTTCTGTGTAGTGTAGTTTGGTGGATGTCAACACAAAAAAATGTGGATTCCATTCCTGTGTTACAAAGACATACAGCCGTGACACACTCGCTCAACTTCAACCAAACATCACTTTTTCACAAGTGTGGCCTTTTCTGGAATTGAGCACTCAGCTCATGCTATCTTGTAACCCAATTTGAGTGCAAAAACTATCCTGCAACTTCAAGCAGGCATTATGATACATAATTCCATGAAAACAGAAATGTTATTGTAAGTGTACTGGTCACTTAAAAAAAAAATCATATATAAAGTTCTACTTGGATGTGTATTAATAAACCTCCAAGTGTGTAATTAAGTTGAAAAAAAATACAAAATCTGCCAAAATACATCTCTGTCCAGTATTTAAGTTTTGCCAACAATATTTGGCACTTAGTTTCCAGTAAAACTCTCACATAAACTTGACAGAGAAACAATTAGGCCCAAAATCTGACAAACAGTATCTATTGACTAATGGATGTTTACACAGGGGTTATTACTTGAGGCACCAGAGGGCACCACTTGTCAAGATGGGTCATTTGGTACCTTCTGCCATATGTGGTTGATCAAAACATGTAAAGTGATCCCCCTTGAGCTGTAGTACCGTCTAGCGAATCATCAATTCCTCTATGCTTATCTCATTGTAAATGTCCTCCTACACCAACATACCTTGTCCACAGGATCCTCGAGATACAGGATACCATTCTTAATTGAGTTACTCAGATCAGCATCTGTAACATTTGCTGCGGGAAACAATACATTGACAATCATTTTGTGTAAATGACACACACCAAGACATGTAAATATAAGTTATAATCAGAGAACTTCAACTTCAAATTTCTCCAATAACTTGCGAATTCAAGTTTACAAATTGAATTTTTCACAAATGTCAAGTGTATGTTTTTGCACTGGGACTGATGTGTGTGCTAAGCATCTTAGTTTTCTTTATTTTTTACCTGCGCAGTATATACAGACATACACATCTTTCCAGCTTTGACTGACCAAAATCGTACCTGCGTGCTATGCATGGCTGCACACTTACTCCGGAGAATTACGGTACTTTCTGAAACCTAACCATTCAATTCAAAGGATATAACTTATAACTTATACTTTTATTATTTTCTCATATCTTATAGGCCACCATTTTTTCCTTTAGAGAATCAGCATATGCATCAGTGCACAACTCAACAACTCACCCTTGACAACAACAAACCCCAATTTGCAATTGACCCTTCACCCCACCACTATGTTTCAGTTTTTATTGTGCCATCATCTACCCATCCACAGTGAATCAACAGCAGACTTACTGTCATCATTGATGGCTGCAAACTTCCACTCATTTCCATCCTCTCCCTCCGGAAGCTTCTTGTGCTGTGTAACATAACAATGACCAGAAGTCATGGACTTTGCAAGCAAGACAAAATCAGAATGTCTCCCGATGGGAACATTTGTCTCTGGAGGCGATAACTGACAGTATCAATGCACATCAACCATATTCACACAAGTGCTTCTGCAACCTTGACAATTATATCAAGGTCACCCAGACAAAATCCAAACCCAAGTCCCGCCGTCTCGCTACATAATCCAACCAAGTTTCACCAAATTTTCTACCCAGTTTGGCACAAATCTGGCCAAAATTATTTAAGTTATAACCATTACAAGAAATTCCCATGCTAAATTTTCCTATTAAAACTTTTTTAAGATTTTTGAAAAAAATCATAAAAAATCCAAAAATCACTGGAGCGTGACCATTTGAACAACGTTGGTAGAGACCCACCCAAGGCACACTGCCACCAAGTTTGAAGTGAATCTGACAGCCATTTTCTTCAGAAAAGTCCAAAATGTGAATTATCATTAGAATGCCCATGACTTGCATGGTAAGCAATAGAAAAGGTGCATTTACCAATAAGTTCCCGAATTGAAAAAATAGTTTAAAAATCAGGAATCCACAGCAGTGTCACCTAGTGAACAACTATGTTTGACCCTTCCACAAGGAACATATCCACCATATTTCAGTTTAATCTGAGTGACAGTTCTGGAGAAAAAGTCAAAAATAGCAAAAACACATAAAAAATCGTAAAAAACAAGAAAAAAATCACAGTGCCACCTGGTGAAAAAATTCAGAACTACGAGTCTACAGGAGTGTCCATGTGCAATATCAAAGCAATTGGGTGAGCAGTTTCGGAGAAGATTTTTTAAGATTTGCCCCCCAAAAAGAACAAAAAAATTCGTAAAAAATCCAAAAATCACTGGAGCGTTGCCATTTAAAAAACTTGGTAGAGAGAACACAAGGCACATCCCCACCAAGTTTGAAGTGAATCTGGCTGACGGTTTTGGAGAAGAAGTCGAAAATGTGAATGACGGACGATGCATGGCCAGTCATAAGCTCAGCTGACTGACAAGTCAGCTGAGCTAATGAAAAACAGACCCATGGGCCTAGTAGTACTCTGCTGACTCGTTGGAAAAACAAGGAGGCAAAAAGATTTTTTTTTTTTGCCAGTAATGTAGACAGAGACATGAATTCAAATGTCATCTATGGTTCCCACCTGAACTCGCACGTTTTGGCAGGCCATGAGTAGTTTCCAATGAGGTATGTTATATGAAGATATGTTGGACCATTTTAATCTTTTATAATTTTGCAGGCACCCAGATTTGCTGTTCAGCAAATCTTCTTTTCCCATTCAGATTTTTCATTTTTTCAACAATCTCACTAAATTTCATGAAAATCCACCAAAAATTAGATGCTGTATACACTGTTCACACCATTTTCACATTTCTATCCATATATTACATAACAGTGTATGTAGTGCCACTAATATTGAACTCAACAAACATTTTCATACCCTTGGTTAAGTCCTGAAAGATACACAGGGATAACTTGACAACTGTGGACATACTTGGCAAGTTACCTCACCTATGGACATTAATGGCAAATTACTTATTTGAACTTTACAGTGCCACTCACCTGGGATAAAAAGGTCAAGGTCATTCATATTACACAAGCTATAATTCTGAAGGCCATGATCAATATCATGCAACAATTTTGACCTCTTTAGCATACTTATTTTTCAAGATTCAGAATTTTATCTCTTGCAATACTTTTTGGCTAATAACATTTGTCAAAATACAGATGGCGCCACTAGTATCGATTGAGATTTTGACCTCATATATTACATAACACTGCAGCTGGCACCACCAATATCAATAGGAACCCAGATCTTCATACACCCTTTAAGTCCTCAAAGTTGAATGAGACAAACTTGGAAACTGTGGACTTTTACATCCACAAGCAAAAAGTTAAGAGAGAGACGGACGAACCGTATGACAAACACGTGGTATTGTACGAGCTCTACAACCTCTGGTCAGCAAAGCTAAAAAAGAGTGGTGAGCTGACGCTTAGTGCTAGTTTCAAGCTGACCAGTGTCCAATGTAAATTTGTTTACCTTCAATATCACTTTCCTCTTGAGTACCTCTGGACTGGGCAGTGTGTTGGCGTTGGGGTCTACAGGTTCAACCAGCAATGAGTCACCAAAGACTTCTTTGAAGGCTTTAGCCATATTCCGCTGTTGGGGAAGGCTGCAGTGGTTTTCTATTGATAAGATTAGTGGATACCTGAAACGGAAAGATGGCACCAAATTTACATAAGCCTACTTGCCACAGGCCTGTTTATATGCCTTTCAAGTCATGTTTTGGACCTAGAGCTTGGGTCAAACAGTCGAGAACCTGTAAGTAGGATGAAGTTGCCCTTACTTGGAACAATTCTTTAAGGAAACATATACTACATGCACATCAGATTTAAGACTTTCGAAACATGTTCACGTAAAATTATGCGCTTGTGAAACATGAGTAAAAAATGTTCACGTAAAATTATGAGCTTGTGAAACATGAGTGAACTTAAAAGGACACCAGTAACTTCAAATAATCCTCATGCTGTACATTATTTTGCGCAAAAAATGAGAAAAAAATAGGTGGAGACCTTGGGATTTTTATCAAGGACAATGGTCTCTCATGAGAAAGTAATTTAACTAACGTTTGTCACAGATCATTCATACTAGTAAAACTTAAAAGGACACCAATAACTTCAAATAATCCTCATGCTGTACATTATTTTGCGCAAAAAATGAGAAAAAAATAGGTGGAGACCTTGGGATTTTTATCAAGGACAATGGTCTCTCATGAGAAAGCAATTTAACTAACTTTTGTCACAGATCATTCATACTCAATCAAGTCACCAATTCAAGCATATGCATATTGGCTGAGTATCATGAAGTCTGCAGTCACTTCACTTTTGCTTTCAATAAGAATCTCTCTTACATGCAATAATACATGTACTGAATAAATTATCTGATGCACTCAAGGCGTGATCTCAGGTGCGATGAATACATGACAGCATGCACAAAGCGACTCGACGCACTGGATGATCACATGCACTCAGTGAGTGACCAGATGTACTGACTGAATTACCTGATGCACTCCATGAGTGATCACATGCACTCAACGAGTGACCACATGTACTGACTGAATTACTCAATGCACTCAATGAGTGATCACATGCACTCATTGAGTGACCAGGTACACTCAATCAGTCTAATGGCTCCATTGTACGTGTGACACACCATCACATTTGTCTGTTGGCCAGCTTTATTTTCCAATAAGCCTGTAGTGGTCTTCCGCAGATGGTTTCAACTGCTCAACACTGACAAATACATGTACATGTACATATTATACCTTATAACCTTCCACATAACAGGTAGTCCAGCTGCAACTGTTTATTTTACAATCACTGGGACTGAATATAATGCCCCAGCTTGTTTCCACATCAGTTATACACTGGCGGGTGGTTTAACTAGGATTAGCTGTCCAGCTAGAAAGGGTACATATTGGTTCAGGGGTAAGTCAAATTGTTCTTATCTGAACCTGTACTATGAAAATTTGGTAATTATGGTTTGTTTGACAGGTGTTCTTCTTTGATATGAAGCTCTGCATTTATAAGCAAAACTTTACATATTTAGCGAATTCATCAATTGCCACGTTCATATTTATTCATTATTATGTGGGTTGTCTTTGCTGAATATTTAGCTTAGACAAGGAGCCGCTACTCGGAGAGACATGTACGGGTAAAAGGCTCCGAAACATGTTGAGTAGTTACCCGCTGAAGACCCTTTAATTTATTTGGGCTAATACAGCCTATGTCAAAATTTTACAGAGGAACGTGTGCAATATGGACAATAGAACTTCTATGTATATAAGTTAGACAGGGACAGCTTAGCTTATGGAGAGTAAAGAGTTCGGACTACGGAATAGGGTAATGACTACCAGGAAGTGGTTTTGGACAAAAAGACACAAATACAATAAACTGCTTTATCAGAAGACTAGATTGAAATGTACATCACCATAATATGCATTGTAAATTAAAGTACAATAGATGAAGAGGCTTGCTGAGTGTCACGCTACAGTTTTAGTTCCAGGCTTATCTACGCTCCATAACTTTGTAACTTCCGCAAAATATTCCCCCAGTTGTGGACTCTTTATTCTTTGGAACAATGGAAGGGAGTATCTATCCACAGCCTCTGTTATGTTACTCTTTGATACTAGCCACTAGCCATGATTAACATTAATTTAGTTATCACAAACCGCTTAGGGATTCATCTGACATAGACTTCTAAACATCACATCTACCCATCTTTCTGGAAGCCACGATGGGTAGTTCTCGGCATGCATCTTGTAGGAAATTAATGTTTCTGTCTCCTTGCTCTGTGTGCAGCACAGACGGTTGTTCTCAAACATTTCTGATGAGTTTCATCTGAAAGAAACCATTTAGGTTCCTGCTAAGAATTGGTGTTATTTTTCACCACTAGCTTTGTCGTTTTTATGTAAATTAGTGTGCACCACAGAACTGCACCAAAGAAGGTGGTATGCTCCCATAGGCCATTATTAAACATTTAATGTTCACTTACTCTGAAACTACCCATGCATGTTCTTTAATGGTTTTAAGTACATCGAAGAACTTGATTTTGGAGGTGAGGGTATGTCCGTGGAACACGTGTGGCATGTTATCCGGCCCATCCCAACAGTCCACTGCAAAGACAAACATCACATTACGAAAGACATCTTCATGTTAAGCATTGCTGAACATTCTTTTATTTCAATGTCAACACTTTCAGCAAATAATACACGAGAACATAGTCAAGTATGTGGTATGCACATCTATTTTGATACACGAATAACAGAGACTGATGCTATTTACTCACAGAGATTTAGTCTGTTGACCACCAAATTGATTACGACGTAGTTTGTTGGTCTTAAAAAATCATAAAGCAAGCACACAGGAAACGACAACATTCTATCAGGCAAGTCCTGTGTTACCATGGTTAACAAATAACTGTTGTACTTATTCTGTGTATATAGATCCCAAGGGAACAACACCTGTGTTCTGTCAACCTACCTACGTATTGTATAGTTACACCATCACATACATTTTACAGTCTATATATCCCACGGTTACAACTAACTGCACTTACATCCCATGGTTATAATTGTGCTCATCTCTGTATACCAACTCCCCAGTCAGAACTCTACTTAATATATTCTATACCCCTACACCCATGTCAGAACTGTACTTGTATTCTATACCCCTACACCCCAGTAAGAACTGTACTTGTATTCTATACCCCTACACCCCAGTCAGAACTCTACTTAATATATTCTATACCCCTACACCCCAGTCAGAACTCTACTTGCATTCTATACCCCTACACCCCAGTCAGAACTGTACTTGTATTCTATACCCCTACACCCCAGTCAGAACTCTACTTGTATTCTATACCCCTACGCCCCAGTCAGAACTCTACTTAATATATTCTATACCCCTACACCCCAGTCAGAACTCTACTTGTATTCTATACCCCTACACCCCAGTCAGAACTCTACTTGTATTCTATACCCCTACACCCCAGTCAGAACTCTACTTGTATTCTATACCCCTACACCCCAGTCAGAACTGTACTTGTATTCTATACCCCTACACCCCAGTCAGAACTCTACTTGTATTCTATACCCCTACGCCCCAGTCAGAACTCTACTTAATATATTCTATACCCCTACACCCCAGTCAGAACTCTACTTGTATTCTATACCCCTACACCCCAGTCAGAACTCTACTTGTATTCTATACCCCTACACCCCAGTCAGAACTCTACTTGTATTCTATACCCCTACGCCCCAGTCAGAACTCTACTTAATATATTCTATACCCCTACACCCCAGTCAGAACTCTACTTGTATTCTATACCCCTACACCCCAGTCAGAACTCTACCTAATATATTCTATACCCCTACACCCCAGTCAGAACTGTACTTGTATTCTATACCCCTACACCCCAGTCAGAACTCTACTTGTATTCTATACCCCTACACCCCAGTCAGAACTGTACTTGTATTCTATACCCCTACACCCCAGTCAGAACTCTACTTGCATTCTATACCCCTACACCCCAGTCAGAACTCTACTTGTATTCTATACCCCTACACCCCAGTCAGAACTCTACTTGTATTCTATACCCCTACACCCCAGTCAGAACTCTACCTAATATATTCTATACCCCTACACCCCAGTCAGAACTCTAATATATTCTATACCCCTACACCCCAGTCAGAACTCTACTTGTATTCTATACCCCTACACCCGTCAGAACTGTACTTGTATTCTATACCCCTACACCCCAGTCAGAACTATACTTGTATTCTATACCCCTACACCCCAGTCAGAACTCTACTTGTATTCTATACCCCTACACCCGTCAGAACTGTACTTGTATTCTATACCCCTACACCCCAGTCAGAACTCTACTTGTATTCTATACCCCTACACCCCAGTTTAAAATATACATGTACTCATATTTTATACACTTACACAGCAGTTACAAATAAACTCATATTCTAACCACCTACACCCCTCCCCCCCCCCCCCCAGTTACAAATGTACAATTAGAAATGTACTCATATTCTATACACCTACACCCTATGCATGGTTTCCCATCTTTTCCCATTGCAGTTTACACTTCACAAATTTTAGAGTGCTGTATGAAGAAAGACAAACTTTATCTTGGTAAACCTATGTGCTCAGCTGAACTGTTCATATCAATTTCATCACCTGCGATACAAAAGTAACCAGTTAGCCACGGTTACCGTAACATATAATCCAATGGACAAAACGCACCTCTAGCCCCAAGAAATTGTGTATTGGGTTGTGTATTCAGTTAAACACAATTTACAATTGTTAACTGTGACCTTTCCTGTTGTACTCACATTCTATACACCTGCATCCCATTCGCAGACACCTGACATAGGCCTCACATGACGACTCGCTCTTGAATTGGTCGCCCATCAGATACCTGACAGCGTACAATCAACATTCAATTTCTGTGATCACACCAACTCATAATTAAAAACTGTCTACAAAACTAATCAGGCTTGTCCTACGGGTCAAACCAATGTCAAATTTACATGATAATGCTCCTCATCATAATGAGGTTTAATTTGCATGTAATAGTGGAAAATTTTCAGTCCTTTAACCTGATTTTATCCTTGAATTACAGGATTATATTATTATTGTCACCAGTAGTTCCATGATCAGTATATTACTACCTGGGTGTATGATGAAGCATGCTACAGATTGACATCTTGTGGCAGGGACCTTTCAATAAAGACCAAAATCCCCAACAAACGACCCTACTACAGGCAACAAACCAGGTTTTCTCCTGGTCTATGAAGAAATACATGTAATAAACACACTGTAATTTCAGCAGAATTTCAAGGTATGTACATACATGCAGTGTGAGAGGCCTTCTGCACAACTTGCATTGTCAGACCAGTCTGGACTCACACAGTGATTTAACATTAGTCTCGCTGGCCCAAAAATCAGTCTGACAATGTTCTGATTTAGCATCAGTTTCGATGGCCGAAAAAATCATCTCTCTCTCTTTCTCAAATGACTCAGGGCCTGCAATCTGTAGCAAATTCTGCAAAACTATTGAACACTGGAGTGTGACATCTATACACAGGTAGTATGTCACAAAGTTAAAACACTAAAAATATATCATACATTTGGCCACAATGAAGGCACAATCTTTGGTGCACAGGCTCTTTGTGTGCCTGAGAACTGTAAGATGACCACCACAAAAATATGACTCATCGGTACAAGTCAGTTTTCACTTACGTGTTGTGTGAAGAAGCGATCCAGTAACAGGACAGCGGCTGAGTCATGTCCTGCGTCACTTCCCGATGACGCGAGTCCCAAATGGAGTTGTATGAAGAGTAGAGAAAGTCAAGGAACTGTCAACACAAAACGCGACATGCAATGACATGTCGATATCATTTTCCTAATTTCAAGTAGACCCAATATATTCTCAACATTTTGCACGTATTTCAGCATGTATTTAGTATTTCAAGAAATCGTTTTCTCTGAAGATACCACATATGTAGCCACACATTAGGCAGACAAGATCCCAGACACTGACCTACTGGTCAGTTGTGAGTATGGTTCTCACTATGGCAATATTAACAATTGCATCAAATATCCTGAACTGTACACTTACCAGTGTCCCCCCCCCATACCTTCTATTTTCTCTTCAATAATTTTATACATGTATATCAATGAAACAATGTGTCCTAAGATGGTGACTCAACCAGGAAATGAAGCTTTTTCAGTCTTCACCAAGAGGACTGCCACGGTTTTCTGCCCAGCTGACCTTGCATGTGCAGACTAAAGTGGCCCTGTAGACTAGGAAATTAGATCAGTCTTATCAGTGTGTAGTGTCAACTAACCATTCCGTTGTGCAATAACCAGGTTCTACATCCTGGCTTTCAACACATTAGAATTCTTTCTTTTTTTTTCTTCTGAAAACAAGCAAACAGTTACCTCCTGAGGTGTGAAGTAGGATCCCAGAGCCATGCGAGCTTACCTGCACGTGGTGCAAAGTAGGCTCTCTGAGCTGCATGGGCTTACCTCCTGTGACACCAGGTAGGCTCCCTGGGATGTTGTGGGTCTACCTCCTGTGATGTCATGTTGGCTTACCTCTTGTGGTGTGAAGTAGGCTCCCTGGGCCGCTCTGTGGCAGTCGTCCAAGAATGACAACATGATTCTCTTCACCTCCTGCACGTCATCTGCCAAGCCATCCTGTAAAAAAAAAAAAAAAAATTTCATCCTGTAAACAAGCCAGTCACATCAAAACCTTGTCACCACTTATTAACCAAAATGATTTCTCTTCTTTTCACAATTTATTCCTGCCATAACAACCTGAAAATGCCAGGGTTCTTCTTTTTAGATTTCTCAATTTCTTACAAATATAATTTTTTTTTTTTGTTAGACTAATGGTATGACCCGGTGATTAAGTTTAATTCTACCCGAGTTCAGTTTTTTTCTGTATGATTTGATTAATAAAATATATATCAAAAAAATTTATGCCTACACAGAAAGTATAGCACCTCCTTGCTTGTGAAAGTATAAAATGTATACTTTTTTCACTATGCCCGAACAGAATACATTATCGGTAAGCATAACTTTGAGATAAATTGACAAGTATCTGCAAGTGATGTCCCAGATTTTGCACAATGACCAGATGACTCATTCATGATCTCTTGATGTTTTTATGCACGGCTTTGCTTTTTGAGACAGAAAGTTTGAAAATAATTTACTGAAATTAAGAAGTCCTCACCCACAGACTGGATACCCCTTAACCCCCTCGCACACACCTATGGGCCCTGTGACCTTGAAAATGAGCTCATGGTCACAAAAATGTAATCAGGTCAAGAAATAGTGTCAAAGTATCATTGAGGTAAGTTTGAGTTTGATGTGGCTTATGAATCCTAAACCATTTTGCTCATAAAGATCCATTACAGACAAAGTCAGACAGTCAGTCAAAGAGCTCGACAAGCTGAAAAAAGCTTACCCCCCCCCCCCATTTGGGGGGGGAGGATAAATATGAGGATCAAGTAAAACCTTTTTTCAAAGATTATTCCACAAGATTACAGTTTTTTCAAGCAGCTTATCTAAAGTGAAAACAACAAAGAACAAGAAAAGCAGTCTGAAAAGGTGGCCCCATAGAAGTGATCTGTCAACCATGTTCACTGATCACCGATATTGCTCCTGGTAAAAGACAAAGCAGCATATGACATACACAACAGGGGGTCACCTCTGGTAATTGTAAATGGGAACTAGACATTCCTTCAAGGCAGAATTGACTAAAGGGTCCGCCATTTGATCAAATTACATTATGTTGACACCAAAATCTGATCAGTTCATCTTGCCAGGTAAGGTAAGCATCTTTGCCAAATTTGAACAAAATACATGGAGGCATTCCGTAGATATCGTGTAAAATGAGAATGTAATGTGCACACCCGTATGGACATCCAGACAGACGAACAACCTAAAAACTGAAAGGGTTCCCCGTATGGGGCAGACCCTGAAAAAGGCGCATGCAGCTACATCCTCAGTAGGATTGCTGGGGTTTAGACGAGCCATTGTAAAAGTACCACAAAATACATTGGTCTAAGACCACCTACCTTTTGTTCATGTTTAAGAAACTGCTGGAAGTCTTCTGCTGTCAACTTATCCCTGCAAATATTAAAACAATGAAACTGTCACCATTATATGGAACTAACTGACGCTGGTTCATATCAATGTCAGGCTCCTCAAGGTCAACACGGGGGGGGTTAATAATGAAGGCCAACAATGGGTTAACAGTGACTGTCCAAAGACTCCACTTATCATACACATGTACACGTAATCTTGTTTATGGAATGAAAAAGACTTTTTACAATTACCCCAAATGCTACAGCAGTGGTCTATATGTGGCAAAATATAGGCACTTACAAATATTTTTCTTACATAGAAGGGTATGAAATGTCATGTTTTCCTCAGGATATTTAGGTTAATTGCAACCTTCTTACAAATATTAGAAACTTGTGCATCCCAAGTCAAAAACCTGTCTATACACGGACCAAGAATTTTTTGCTGGCTTACATTTTCCAGCAAGGCATCTTCTAAATAAATTTTCAGATTATCATCATCCAATGCTGCAGCTCTTCTTTTTGAAGATAATAACATAGTTTTTGTTTTATTTTGATTTGCAAGTAATCTATTGTTTTGACACCACATTCCAGCTGTATTTGCTTTGGCATTTAACTTTTCTTCAATATCTTTTATACAAGAACCAACTACATGAAAAGTTGTATCATCCGCATACATATTAATCTCTCCCTCACCTAGGTACAATGGGAGGTCATTGACAGATATAATAAAGAAAAGGGGTCCTAGTATTGAGCCCTGAGGAACTCCAGATTTAATCTTCACACAGTGAAACATTTTGTTCTGACTGACAGTGTCATTATGTCAGACCACAGGATGTGCTTTTCTTTCAGACCAGGGACCCACAATTGAGATGGTCTACCCATAGGAATGTAACTCGTGTTCAGTGGGCAACTGGGTGCAATAATCCCTCCCTGCTCCCTCTCTTTGTCCTTGCAATGCATGCTGGATAATATCTGGTCAGGTATATCAGGGGTCCTTTTGTACTTGTATTGAATATGGCCACATACATTCTCAGGTTTTTCTTCCAAATCAACCTAGAGAAAGTTAACATTTTTAAAATTAAGTCTCCAAAAACTACATTGGAATAATAGGAGCCTAACGAAAGCTCAGCTCTCCCTTTTGTCACTTTATCGTGATGATCGCGCACATGACTGAATTCATAGTTACGCTGGTCTGCTGTCACCAAGTGGGACACACTATCCTGACCACAGCAGAGACTTAACTGTGAAACTGTGGAACGTAACCCCACACATCCATGGATATTTGTCAAGATTCGACAATTTGCGAGTATTAGCGCTACAGCCTGGTACCTTGCAATTGTACACAGGTATATTTCAGGCACAGTGCAGCTTTAACCTGATCAAAATATCACTCTTTCAAACTTGCCCACTTCTTCACGTCTATACACTTTAATATGGCTGTCGTTGACCTGCTGATAGTGGTGTCCCACTTCCTGCGAAATACCATTTAATCTCATCACGCGATCCTGGTGGTCAAAATCGGAAAACTGAATTTCATTAAGTTGGTATTGCATCTTCAATGACTATAGACACTGTAATCAACTGCAAAAAAAGATCATTTCAGTTGAGTCAATGCTGGTAGGCTCATAACAGCAGTTCTATTCTTGTAGCCAAGTATAAGATAGCATTAAATTTTGAGCACACGTTTGGGATTTTCATTGCACTCATCTCTCTTGTTGACATGTGTAATGTTGATTATGAGGTGGTCACATAAGATCTCAACTGACAGTAACTAGACCCCCAGTGGCCACCTTAGACGGGGAGCTGTGTGCATACATGTATGGCAGTGAAAGTTCTTGCTCATGCATCGGTTCACCTGAGCAGCAGCAACCTGCCCACTGCACTGGGTCCCTGGCCTGTTGGTAGTCCCTCTGTATACAGCACAAGACTCATCAACCCCCCACCCCCACCCTTGGACTCCCTATGATAGGTTGAGCCTACAACCCTAGAATCACCAGAGGGCAGCAGTCATCAAGAAGGAATAAAAACCAACACTTTCTTTCCCTTTGGATTGGTCAAAATAAGTCAGGTGAGCCTTCTAGATGAGAGAACCCCTTTAATGATCAAGTTTTCTATGAGATCCTATGATGTGGATTGTCTCCTGCAAATGTCGGACACTATGACGCTGTCATCCTGCATTTGTTGGTTGCTACCTGTTTCCAGCGGCTGGTTTTCTTACCTGTCTTTAATCAAATACTGCCTTAAGTGCTCATCAAATACCTGCAAGGAACAGAAAAAAGGGAAACTTAAAAAGACAGCATCAAGGTCATTGTAAAAATAAAAACTTTGTTGCTACTTATGAATTAAAATTTTCCCTTTTTTACGGAGAGAAACCCATCTATTTGCCTTCCAAGCTCTGTATGGAGAAGACACAATGACTGGTGGGTCTGCTCAGCAGGCAACTCATTTATGTCACATTTAGTCCTCTCCTGACGCACAGTGACTCCCAAGGTCACAGAAAACTGGGTCATTCAGAGGTCGCTTCATAGTGGGACCATTTACAAAACAGGAGGAAACTACCCCAAGTTCTCCATGAAAGTAACAACTTTTGAAGAGAGGTGCATGAAATAAAGAAGACACATTTATATCGTTGTACCCATAAAGGGCTGAAAAACAATTAGCACCGTACAGTTTTAAAATGCATCTTTTAAACTAAACGAACACTTTCTTTTCACAACAATATTCCAACTAAAATAGTGTTCCGAAAACAGATTAACCTTGGCCCCCAAATCATTTTTACTCAATAGTGTACATGTATGTGTGTGAAATGTATGAGTGGATATGTAGACCAATAGAAAGTCTGGCAAAATTTTGATAAATTTGAATAAAATTTATGTTCCACCATTGACTGAGCATTTCTGAATTAAAGCATGTAAAGCACTAAGTGTGAATGAAAAACTTTCTTTTCAACATTTTTCATACAAAGTGTATCCCTGATATCTGTGGGCAGTTTTTAGGGAAAAAATACCATAATATTAAATGGTCAAGTACACGAAACACAGTTAGTGCCCACTTACTGTGGCAGTGTGGACGAGGTTGTGATACAACATGGCAAAGGCTTCGAAACCTATGTCCTTCAGATTTGGTTCAATGTCCTGAAAGCAAAGAAGAAAACTTGAGGATGTATCAATGCAAGCAATGAATAATAGGACTCCCTGGGTGTTTCAATTTTCAGTTGGCCTCAGATTGACCGAGAAATTAATTGGGTCATCTACACCTGGTGAAGCCCACCTTTGCCACTTCCTCTTATCAATCAGGTCAGTCATACAGACATGAATCCTATGACCTCATCTTTAGCCTAGCCAGGTGATTTATGGCAACCCCCAAAATACTGCCTCAGCTTCTGAATACAAAGCGTGCAAAAGATGTATCTTTAAAACTTCAAACAACTTATCTGAGCTTCTACCTCTTCAACATTTTTTGCACCTTTTAATTTTAGTCACTTACTGGGCATGCTCAATGTAATGTTGTAAGCCCTGAACTATATCCCCGTCAAAAAGCTTCAATTCCCGATACATACTAGGGATTAACTCTAGGATTCAGAATAGATAGATGTTACAGTACAATACAATACAACAGACAGACATTAGATTTACACCAACTCGCCAACTACCCTCAAGTTTAGTAGCATCTGCAAAATTAGAACTGTACTCTGGAAATTGTTTCATTCCACATCAACCATGAATTGCTGTCCACAGATAGCCAAATGGAGGCTGACTCTGACACACAGTGGGACACAAATACCTCACTAACTGTCAGACCACAGTCCTCAAATGTACCTGAATCAGTCCTCGCAGTGGCCTAACAGGAGGCATACCTGAGAGTCCTGACAGTGGATCAAGATCTAACACATCTGATGTCAGAACCTAAATGTAGGAACTTGCCCACTGCAGTGCATTACATTGTATTTCAGCTGACACCGGAAATATAGAGAATTCATGGTCTCAGATTGTGGTAAATGGTTGTGAATACATCACCAGTGAAACAGCAGAAATCATGCTGGAAAAACTCACAATGTTATACATGTAATCTGGATTTGCTCTTCGGTTGTGAATGCACTGGGTTCTTCTTTTAGTGCAAGGCACCCAAATGCACAACACATCCCACCATGTCACTGTCCTCCCTTATAGAGCACCACGGATGTATCTGACACAACTGACTGTAAACCAGATACATATCTGATAAGATTTACTGACCATGAACAAAAGATGTACCTGATAACAGTTCCTGACAGGAGACCACAGTTATACCTGACAGGGTCCCTGACAGCAGACCCAAGACTTACCTGATACAGTTCCTGCAGTTTCTTGTTGCCCACCTTACAGTTGACTTTTGGTAGCCACTGTTTTATGTCCTTCATGGTCACTCTGTCGCACAAAGAAATATATGGACAGTTTACAACAAGGTTTGTATATTAAATTAAAGTTAAAAACTAGAACAGACTGATTTTCCAACAGAAAATCAAATGTCTCCCGGTGGAACACTTCCGTCTCTGAATAAGCTACAAGTGATACCAAATTACAAATGACCAAGTTTGCTTGAAAATTACAATCCTATTTTAGCTCTCACCTAGATACATTACTCTAGCAATTTTCATCAAGTGCTTCAAGACTTATTGCAGAGAAACCAATTTCACATAAGTGACCCTGTGACCTTGAGAATTCGCTCAAGGTCATCCAAATACAATCCCAACCTAGGTCTTGCCTACATACATAATCTTACCAAGTTTCATCAAATTCCATCAAGTTCTTCATGACTTATCGAACGGAAACCAATTTCACATAAGTGACATTGTGACCTTGAGAATTCCCTCAAGGTCATCCAAATACAATCCCAACCTAGGTCTTGCCTAGATACATAATCCTACCAAGTTTCATCAAATTCTGTCAAGTCCTTCAAGACTTATCGCACGGAAACCAAGTGTTGAAGAACCTGAACAACAACAAGAAGCGGAAGAAACGGGCACTAAAACAATATGTCCCCCGGCTTCCACCGGGAGACATAATAAAATGAAGTTTACATCAATGGCACCAACTCATAGAGCAAAGTCCCCTATTTCAAGCGTATTCAATTTTGCGTTTATTTATAAATGTTCAGATCAAAGACACCCCACCACCCACCACCCACCCATCCACCCCGGGATTTTGCACGTTCACTGGCAGTATACAACCTAATAAAGATTTTCAAAAATCTGTGGAATTGCCCAGATGTTGACAAAAATTATTCCAATTGTCAAGTATTTCATATAACTCAGCTACTCCAGAATTCCCAAGATTTTATTGGTTGCTGATAAGAAGATAACGAGCTGTGTTCAGTTATTAAAGATGGAGGATAATTAGACACAAAAAAATGTGCCTATACACACCTACTATATAAGACGTACCTGCCCTGAAAATTTGAAATGGTCAGTCATTATATTTTGAGAGATGTGGGCTGGACAAAATTGTGAGGAAGATATTGAGGCTGCTTAAGGAAATTTGTTTATTAATTAATGGAGGAGAATAATTACGCCAAAATCAATAGCCTATGCACACCTACTATATAAGCTGCACCTACCCTGAAAATTTGAAAGAGCTGCCTCTTATATTTTTCGAGATATGGGCTGAACAAAGTTATTTCGGATGGACGGAGCTGATTACTATATCCCCTGCCCCCACTTCGTGGGTGGGGGATGAAAAAATATCGTTCAGAGAACGGATTTCCCTTGGTGCTCACAATTTTTATTCCTCAATTCTGCATTTTTTTTTTTTTCCAGACTTTGCAGGTGCCAAAATAAGGTGTAACTGCACCAAACATTTGATGAAGCTGTGAAGAACCCTCCTTGAGACATTATGGTAACATTGACCCTTTGTGTACCACTCAAACAGCCTTCAAATAAATACTTCTCAAGTTTCATGACCAGTTTAAAAATAACAAGTAGCCGCTGACGCTAGCCATATCCCCCGCCCACAGTAATCATGGGCGGACGGACAGAAGGACGGACAGACACACGGACAGTGCCCATTACCATATCCCCTCTAAGGTCTACCCACCATAAAAAAATCAAAGGGCTGGCATCAATAATTTAGAAGATATGGCCTGGACAAAATTTGTATTGTATCTTGAGCTTGCTTAATGAACTTTGTTAATTAATTACTTAATGGAAGTAATTAGCCACAGAAAACAATGCCTATGCACACCGACTACCTAAGGTCTACCCACCATAAAAAATTCAAAGGGCTAGCATTAATAGTTTAGAAGATTTGGCCCGGACAAAATTTGTCTTGCTTAATGAACTTTCTTAATTAATGAATTAATGCAAGTAATAAGCCACACAAAACAATGCCTACACACACCTACTACCTAAGGTCTACCCACCATAAAAAAATCAAAGGGCTGGCATTAACAGTTTAGAAGATATGGCCCGGACAAAATTTGTCTGCTTAATGAACTTTGTTAATTAATTAATTATTTAATTAATGCAAGTAATTAGCCACACAAAACAATGCCTATGCACACCTACTACCTAAGGTCTACCCACCATAAAAAAATTTGAAGAGGTAGCATTAATAATGTAGAAGATATGGGCCGGACAAAATTTGTTTCGGACGGAAGGATGGAAGGATGGACGGACACAAGGACGGTGCCCATTACCATATGCCTTCGCCCACTTCGTGGGCGAGGGATAATAAGAGGAAGCTGGTTTTCAATAGGAATGAAGTCCATTATTATGTTCGGCCAGATGGACAGACAATGCAGGGGACAACAATACCCTCAAGCACTTTTTGTGTCGAGAGTAAAAAACCGGGCAGGTTTTTTTTTCTTGCCGGTTTCCATATGTGTCTGTCTGGTGCACAAAATATGAACTAAGGACGCAAGTTACCATGGAATGAAATCCACTGGCCAGATTTTGCACATCTGAACAAAAACAATAGGAGTCAAGTTGTTTCTGCGCTGATTTGTTCAAAGAGCGTAAGCAAAGTAGGTAAAAAAAATTTTGACAAAAATGTGGTAGTTTGAAGTCCTTTTGAAGACTGCCTGGATGAATGTGTAATATGACCATACCTGCCAACTCCCAAGTTTCCAAAATAGTAATAGTTTTTGTGAAAAATGGTAATCAGTGATATTTTTATATTAATTATGCAAGAAAAGTTCTTAAAAATCGTAATATTTTATTATTTTTATCAAATTTTACGCTATTTCATGAAAATTTCACCTCAAAAATAGTAATTATTACTCCTAAATAGTAAGACTTAGAAGGTATGTATCATCAAAGTATCCATTTTTTTTAGAGTTTCTCGACACTTGGAAACTGGCCACCATGAGACTGATAAAAATTATCTTGATTGTACCTCTGATTACCATGCATCAGGACTTTATCCAGATAAATTTGGCTCTAAACAGCTAAATGAACACAATAATTGATGGGAATTACAATATCTTTCACCTTGTACTTTGGAGTCGAAAAATCTTTCCATGGGGCCTATTTATATTTATAAGGAGGTGGGGTAAAATGATACTGCAATCGCAAATGATCAAGTTGTGTTGAACTTTGATCGTGTTTTACATAATTTCACCGCTTTCTTATATGGACATTATTCAGTTTATTGCCGATATGTTTTGATAGTGGTCAATGATGAATACAATTTGTGGCCCAACAAAACTCGGTATACTCAGTATTTGAATGAATCGTTACAGCCCTAATGAACTTTAAGGTATGGAACACAAGACCCAGCCAGAATTTGGTCATGTGAGATCTTCAAGTGGAGTACACCATATCAAACTGTATGGCTTTCCCTGCACCGTATGGTGCCAGTAACAACTTGATACATTTCTGCACCACATTCATCAAATTTGCTGTTTTACTCTGTGAACTGCCTTTGTCTGTTGTAAACACAAACTATCAGAAACCAAAACCAAATTGCAAAACTGGATGTGTGCCTGTTTTTTTGTTGCTGCGGTAACACGACAACACAGTGGCACGTGCGCAAGTGCCTCGGTGTAAATACACCAGAGCTGGCACCTGCGTGGAAACTAACATCTCTTATTTTCATAGCAACACAAGGGCCTTCAAAGTTAAATAATTCCATACACATGTACGCTTGTATCCGCTTCTATTGAATCACTCCATTTCAATATTAACCATAAAGCCAGACCAGCTTTACATGAGATTACATGACATATGTAAAGTATAACAGCCTTGGTTACCTGGATTGTTTTCAATGACAAGGCCCAGTTGGCATGGCAACACTCACCTGGGTTTCCATTACCCAGTGTACTCGTCTAAAAGCAATTTATCAGTGATTGATCTGCGGACTCTATAAATCATGTCAATATTTACAACAGATCTGTCAGTAAGCAATCTTCATGGTCCACACTCTGCCTGTTGTTTAACTCTTTTTCTACATTTCCCCAATATATATACATGTATGTGTGTGTGTGTGTGTGTATATATATATATATATATATATACATATATATATATACACATATATATACACACGTCTGTGTATATATATATATATATATATATATATATATATATATATATATATATATATATAAATCTCTAACTGAACACCATTTCTTGGTCCCAAATATATACTTTCAACGCTACCAAACCTCCCTATACCAAACACCTCACTATACTGAACACTTTTTTCCAGTCCCAAGGGTGTTCAGTATAGGGAAGTTTCACTGTATATTTATATATATATATATATATATATATATATATATATATATATATATATATATATATTTTCTTTGGATATATTTATATGGATGTCAGATAAAGATTACATATTCAAATTCTTCATAAAAAGAGCTTTTATTCAAGTGCCCTTGACAATGCTGCAGCAAGATGTCAACCTTCCAACATCAAACAGTCCCAGGAACCAAACAAAGCAAAATTTGCAAAAAGAATTCCATGCACATGTACACTTGTGTCAGCTTCTTATATTCACTTCTTATAGTTAATTTTGCCCCGAAAATTTTAAAGTTTGAATGAAAAATATGGAATTCATTTCAAACTGAAAAATTAGGAAAATTGTACATGGACTTTGCACAACTGCTGTAAAAACACAAGAGAAGTGACACAAATGACAATGACAAAACACAAATCTCCACTTTATGTACTTTTCAAAAATAAATACGTTGTTGGACTGAATTTTAGTTTATGGTGCTTTATGGCATATTTTGTGGACACCTCTGCTAAACAGAAGTATATCCTTAACTCACTGTCTACTTGAAGCCCTCCATTCACAAGCACTCTCATCACACTGTCTTGGCTGTCTGGTAAAAGAGTCAAACTTTTCAGTGAGTGGGATTTATGGCTCCAACAGTGAATTACACACTTTTCAAAAGCTCTACTAGCAGAAATAAAGCACAGTTAAAAGAGGAGAATTAGTTAATAATCAGGAAGATTGACTCACGTGTTGGTTCTACTTTCCATTGAATAAAACTCCTTCCTCAGCCATCTAAAACATAAGAAAGACATTCAACCATTAGCGCAAGGATACTTCTGCAAGAATGATCACTGAATTTTTGGGCAAGCTCAGCACTTTTAAATTGACAGATTTTCTTTTAGTTCACATGTAACTTCAGACCCACGAAAAATGACCTTGAAGCTTTATAGAACTCACACAACACGTCTGAATGCTGATTTCTACACTGATTGGAAGCATTTTGCTGATGACCTTCTACCCATTAGGCAACATGACCACTTGGATCTATGGATCCATAGATCCTCCCATGCTTGAGGATCTATGATGTATGATCTATGGATCCACAGTTCCTCCCATGCTTGAGGATCTATGATGTATGATCTATGGATCCATAGTTCCTCCCATGCTTGAGGATCTATGACGTATGATCTATGGGTCCATAGTTCCTCCCATGCTTGAGGATCTATGATGTATGATCTATGGATCCATAGTTCCTCCATGCTTGAGGATCTATGATGTATGATCTATGGATCCATAGTTCCTCCCATGCTTGAGGATCTATGATGTATGATGTAAACTCTCCCTTTCAGGTCTAAACCTCCTGCTGTCAGCTGTAACATAATGTCATATCAATGGCTATCTCCAATATATCATGCATATCAAGACGTATCATTGGCAGTCTAAACAGTGCTCGCTGTCTCAGGACCTTGGATCATACCAATAAGATATCACATGTTTTGAAAACCATCTTTTCAAAATACTTTACTTCGCTGTTTTCATGCTATTTATAACTCCACTGAGAGACTAAAATTTGTTCATCCCAAGTAACAATTTCTTCAGAACTGGTTTCACTGTACTGAAAAGTTTATGACATGCTCTTTTATAGCAACATTTTGAAAATGATATGTAGTGCACGGAAGACCTTCAACAGCTTGCTGCTTTTTTTTTTTTTTTTTTTTTTTTTGTGGTGGTGGTGGGGGGGGGGGGTAGGCCATCATGGGTTTTCTTCATCAATATCCTGACTTGAATGATAAATCATCAATATGTACAGTATTCCTACCAACTTCTAACACTTGTCCAATAAAGGTTCTGGACACTGCGCTTTCTGGTATGTTTACTATCAGATCATGATACGAAATAAAGCCAAATTTGAACAAATATCTTATTTCAAATATTTTTTGTAAGCTCTTTCTCTATCTGTATCTTGATCTTGAGATCAAGGAAAGTTTCTTATGTTTCATTTTCTTTGTCCAGATTTATAATTAGCTCTTTTGGGTTGATCCTCTAACATTCTTTCTTTATTTTATCGTCACTGTTCACAGCACAAAGATCATCAATGAGTCTTCGTGCATTGGGGCAGAAACTCTTGGCTGCTGCATACTTTCTTTATACAGTATTTTATGTTCGGAACGCGCGGGACTCGAACCTGCAACCTTTGGCACCAGTCGCCTAGCTGAAATGGGAAACGCACATATCCACTCGACCAAATCCCCATTCTTAAAAAAGAATGGTTCAATGGAGGTAGTAATGTGCGAGTGCCATATCAACACGGTTATACAGTATAAGTACTGAGTCGGCATATATTTCCAGAATCGGGGACTTAAATCCACCAGCATTACGGAAATGCTGAAAATATATATTTTATGTTCCGAACGAATGGGACTCGAACCTGCAACCTTTAGCACCAGTCGCCTAGCTGAAATGGGAGACGCACATATCCACTTGACCAAAGTGTATTCATTGTTCCATCCATTTCAACTCACAATGATCTAAGTTAGAAATGCAGTGTTGACAAGTCTCCTGAATCATTCGGGAGCCTCCCGAAAATTCAGGCATGTGCTGTCTACCCTCTGGACTCCCGAATTACCCGAAGAATCTCACAAAAATTACCACAAATGCCATTCTGAAAACATACTATGGTAAATTTTAACAATATACTTTTCACAGCAACATTTTAAGGGAAATTACTCTGCTGTCTATCTTGCAGCATGCTCAAATTTTAATTCAAGTACCCTAAATGAAACGAAAATCCATATTTTGAAGTCAATTTTTGATGATAATTTTTTTTTCTGAGGAGCATGCTCCCAGACCTCTCAAGGAGGGCTTCGTGGCTTACACTGCTCTCCAGTTCATAATCTCCCAAAAATATACCTCCACCAGGTTGGCAACCCTGGAAATGTAAGACTGGGATCTCCTTTCATTGGTATCCCCACCACTTGTTTGTAGTAACACCACATGGCAAAAAACCAAAAGTATGCATTGTCGATTATGTATCAAAACATCCAGGCACAGTCTTACTTTGTGCAGGATATCCCTTTCTTTTTTCCTTTATCATATGTCAGATGCTTCAAAACTGTACGCTTCTGGATCATGCTGGTGTTTAGAGATATGCTGGGGCAGTCTATACACACACACAAATTGCTTATTTTTGTTAACTTATAAAAATGGCTTCTGCGCATTGAATAATATGAGCAAATGACATTTCAACGGTGTAAAATTAATTTTAATTACAACATATAATAGGAAGTGAATTTTAAAATTCAACTGCTTAATGATCAAGTTAAAAAAAAAAAAAACAATAATCTTCCACCAGGGTATCATCAGCACACTATCTATATATATCGAAGCAATTAAAAAAATAGCGTTGAGAGAACAGATTAACCTCGGCACCCACAATCTTTTTTTCCTCAATCCTGCATTATTTTTTTTTTTTTTGAGACTTCACAGATGCCAAAATACACTGTACCTGCACCAAAAATTTAATTGATTATTTAATTTGATAAAGCTGAGATGAAGCCTTCCGGAAATATTATGATAACATTAGTTTGTCCACTTGTGTGCCACTCAGACAAGCTTGAAATAAACACTTAAAAGTTTTGTATGTTTAAAAATAATAAGAGGAAGCTGGTTTTCATTAAGAATGAGGTCGATTATAATGTGCATCTCTGATAAAAATTTGGTGACGCTGAAATGCATCCTTGTTGAGATATTATGATAACATCATCCCCTTGTGCACCACTCAGATGGCCTTGAAATAAATACATTTAAATTTCATTAAAGAAAAAATAAAAAAAAACAAAGAGGAAGCTGATTTTTTATAGGCACCTGGCCCATCATCAGAGGCATCTCTGATAAAAGTTTTGTAAAGCTGTGGTCAATATTTTTATAGATATCGCAGTAACATCTTCAGGGTTGACGCCACTCAGATGGATTTCAAATAAATACATTAAAAGTTTCATAAAAACTTTAAAAATAATCAGAGGATGCTGGTTTTTTATAGGGACCTGGTCAAATTATTGGTGCATCTCTGATTAAAATTTGGTAAAGCTAAGATGAACATTTTTTCAGATATTGTGGTAACATGGTCAGGGTTGACACCAATCACACAGTCTTCAAACAAATACATTAAAAGTTTCATACAAAGTTTAAAAATAATCAGAGGAAGCTGGTTTTAAATATTAACCTGGTCCATAATACAGTGAATCTCTGATACAAATTTGGTAAAGCTACGGTGAATGTTTTTGGAGATATTGCGGTAACGTCGACAAGACAAATGGATGGGTGAGCAGGGGACACCAATACCCTCCGGCACTTTATGTGCCCAGAGCAAAAAAAAAAAAAAAAATCTTTCATTAGGCCAAGGAGGCTACATGTGTAGCCTCCTTGACCAGGCTACAGTAGTCCCTCTTTTGAGAGACCACTCCTTTGGGAGACCACCTCCTTTGAGAGACCACAATTGTCAGGCTTCTCTGTAGTACTTTTCATGTTATTTATACCTCTTTTGAGAGACCATCTGCTTTATGTGACCACCTTTGGGGTGGCACTAGGGGCGGTCTCTCAAAAGAGGGACTACTGTATTATCAATTATTAGCAAACTGTCTACATGTATCTAGGCTATTAAAACATTAAATATTAACACCTGCCCCCTTCCCCCCCCCCCCCCCCCCCGATCCTTGCACCCAGTAGGCCTTAAGCATTTTCGCACTATAGTTTTAGAATAGATTAACAGGTTTGAGGCAGGGGGCTCCTGAGGGTTAATCCATGGGGCCAGGGTGTCCAACATACAAAAATCTGCATGCAATGCCATGTCTGTAAACTATACAAGTTTGTCCTTTGTTGTTTGAATGACCAGATAAGATCTGCATAAAATGCATTTTGTGGTCCATTTGTAGTACACAAAGGAAGGTATTACATGGTTATAAACCTGTTTCTTTTTCCTGGGACTGATTTAATTTCCAGGTGCAAAAATGATGCTTAATGCTTGTAGCTAGTAGGACCTTAATGAGTCCTTACTGTATTTTTTTTTCCTTTTCATATATTTATCATTCTGTATTATCATGGTCTACTAATGGTATCTTGAGGTTTGTGTGGTGGCTATTAGTTACTTCTGTGCCTTGTTGCACCTCCACTTGCTTACATCTAGCGGACACATGCAGTACATAGGAACTGATAGTTCCCAGCCCACCAAGTCAACTCAATTTTGATGTGGTCAACCGCATTATGCAACAAGTTTGACCAGGATGTCAACCACAAAGTTCGAAAGATAGCATGATCTCTCCTCCCTGCACTTCCCAGGACACTGGGAGTGCACACAGTGCTTTAAATTTGTGCATAATGGCCGCAGATGTCAGCCTTTCCCAGGGGCATATGGTTGAGCCCCCAAGGAGTCGGAGGGGAAAGAGGGGGAGCCCAGTCTCTTTGCCCTCCAGCTAGTGCATAATAGTGGTAATTACAAAAAAAATTAAAACACTCAAACTTACACCTGCCCAGGAACACATCAAGCTTCATGAACAAACACATGCCCTGCACAGGGTACCGGTGTACACATTGCTGAGGATTTTTGTTTGGGGGGGGGGGGGTGTTTTGTTTATTTTTCTTCCTTTACTGGTTGCAGTCTCATTGATTTGATTGAGGTGGTTTACATAGAGATTAAATGTAAATGGACTACATGTATATGTGCTTAAGTTTTGAAATTTTGAAAGTGCCTGTTTCACTGTAACTACCTGTGCTGGCAGTCAACAGGACATGTATAGACATTTGTTACAATTGCAGTAAAATACACAAACCTCTTAACATGTTGCACCCACATACTTGACAACACAACTGTAAAGTTAGTAGCAAAAGAGCCTTTGGTGTCTTGCTTATCCTTAAATAAAATTATTTTAGGTTCGGTTTATTCGACAGCTTTAACTGTAAATTACTCTTCACTGAAATTAAACAGCAGAACATAAAATGGACACTTTTCTCTTGCTGGACTGAATTACAGTAGAACCTGGTTAAGTAAATGATCCCCCACAGAACCTGATCAAAATGGGTCCCTAAGACAGGGTTTGGGGTCTACACAAGTAATCCACTGGCACACATACGGAAGCTGGTGGAGTAATCCAATACAGTGCTTACTCTTTATAACACCCCTCGTTACAAGGCGGTTTCTGATATGACACCATGTGTACCATGGCTCCCACTGAAATAGTCTTCCCATTACTTCTATGTTAAAAGTCCCTCTGTTATAAGGTGGCTTTGCTATAACACGGTATACCCTGTGATCCCCAACACCAGCATTATAAAGAGGGAGCACTGTAACTTAGTTTCTAACAATACTCATACAGGCTGGCTGCTGAGAGGACCTGGGCCTGGTCACCTACGGGAGACAGGGGCTTAATCTTTTCTCGCTCAAATCGCCCTGAAGCTCCTGCATGCCAATTTTGCTTGTCTTGATGTTCTCACTTAAATTTCCTGGCACAGTGAAACCTATTTTGAGAGACCACTGCGAAGAAAGAAAACCTGCCTTTTCAGACCTTGTTTACCATGTCTCTTTTGCCATCTTTCCCATGTTACTGCACCTCTATTGAGAGACCACCTGCCTTATGTGACCACTATTTGGCCTGCCTTGGGGGCGGGGGAGTCTCTCAAAACAGGTCTTACTGCACTAGAACACATTTTCACTGAGACCTGTATATAAGACTACATGTATTCATGATGGCATGCCCTAGGCCAGTAGCTTTCTTTGGTGCAAGTTTGGTGAAATGCATCTAACTCGTGCCAAGCAAAGCTTTTGACTCAGTTGTACTCTGACCAGCAATGGGTTAACAGCGGTGGGTACAGTGCAGCTTCTACTGTATTCTGTTTCATAACACATACACATACTATAGAACAAATCAATCTCATCGCATTTAAATCACTCAGTCACATTTGGTGTATTGTTAAATGCATAAAACCTTTAGGCTGCATCCTGTGGTCTCAAGTCTGTTTAGGGACGGTTCAACATTACCATCATTTTTGAATTAGTACTTAAGGTACTAAATTTCATGACCCCCCCCCTCCCTCCCCCAAATTAGTACTTTAAAAATGATGATTTCCCCCCAAAATCATAGCAAAATTGCACAAAACTGGCCAAAAATTGACCATCATTTTCCATATTCTGTGAAAGTGAACAGACCCATTTAACCCCCTCCCCCCTTGCGTACTGTAAGTACTAATTCAAAAATGATGAAAATGTTGAACCATCCCTTATGTTTTTACTTGAAAGGACCATCACAGGTGAAATAAGTGGTGCTCAACATTTAAAATTCTACTAAACTGGCATGCTCCTTATTCTGTTTTTAGGTTCCTAGCTTTCAAACAGGACGCATCTAAATTTCCTTGTGCAGAGTTTTAAAGGTGTGAGAAAAGGCTACTGCATGGTGTAGTCACATGACCAATCACATGATCTATTGCACAATTTGACTTGGATACACAAGATCAGAATCCCAGCATAAACAATAAATGACTTGGTGACACAATAATTCTGTTGCCTTTTCCTGTTTTGACAAACTCATTTTCAAATAAACGCATTTGAAACTTTCACATCATCTGCACATGGAGACTAATTCTGTGAACTCTACATGAAAAAATGTCTGACGTCTTCTTTACCTAGATGTACACAATTCATCTCCCCTCACTGGTCTGCACCAGGTAAAGGTTTTGAGGAAAATGTAGACAACACGAGGATCAATCATGCTCCGATTCCACACACATGGTCACTGTTTAGACATTCACTCCATTAATGATGATGTTACCATGGTTATCTTCAACACATTTTTTCATCTAATCTGCTAAAATGTGGGTGGGGGGGGTTGTTTTTCGTTTGCTGTTTGTGACCAAAAAAAAACCACATTTTTTTATCCTTCACAACACAGAGCAGATGGCATTTTAGGCCATGCGATGCCTTGTCATGCTGCCACACAGCAAACTTGCACAACAGTTCAGCAGATGACAATGGAAACTCATCAATCATAATACGTCACCTAAACATCACGTATCTGGCCTTGTTTACTTTTCACTCACACAATGTTGTTGTCATGGTTACCATACTCTTGGCACCACTCTGTTCCCATTGACATAAAAATTGTCCATTAATTATGGTGATTATGCTCACATCCAAATAAACATTGTCACACTGATGAATTGATGTATTTCTATCACTTCCTGTTGCTCAACAGATTTGTGGCCAACAACCTACATTAAAACCATGATTTGCATATCATTTAGTTCTATTTTTATCTATTTATTTTTATCATTTTACTTTGTTTGGACCACTCACATTGTCCATTAGGCTTTTGTTCATCTTATACATCATTTTTCCCGCAGTCAAGTCTCATAGTTATGTATTTTTCACCAGCATGAGTTGGGCACTTAACTTTGTCATCAAGAAGAACACAGAAACAGCCGCGCACAAAGTTAAAGACTCAACCAAACCTAAATCATGATCCTGCACCGTTTAAGTTTCATTTACATTATGTTACAGTGTGGCCAATTTGTAAACAATGCACTTTCCTCAGCACCTTTACTTACGTGTATGTACATGTCCCTGTTTCTGCAGGCTCTGATTTGGGCCTGAGGTCATCAGCTCATGAGGCCGCTGAGCCAATCATATTGGAGCACACCTTTCATATATTTTACCATAGTAACCATGCTAACCTAGGGCATCATACACAACACAGCTTGTTTTTGTTCCTCTGGTAGCCATGGCAACCTAGCAGTATCAATCAAACATGTCACCTTTCTTACTATGGCCAGCATGGCAAATGTGCATTACTAGCTCAAGCACCATGTTACTACTAACCAGGCATATGGCAACTGACAGTATCATTTTGAGTTCAACGGCTTTTTTCTCTGGTAGCCAAGGCAACTTACAAAAGCTATCTCATGCAGAAGTTGCCATGCATACCAGCTTGTTTTTCTCACCTTTTACAGCATCACAGGTACTTTTAAAACAGCTCATGCCATTATTAAATTTTCAACTTCCCATGTCCTCGCTGACCATAAGTATTGCTTTTGACCCCAAAATAAAAAAAGTGCTGTTTTTTTCTTAATTTTTTTACCTCCCATACATACCGAAAAATTTTCCTTAAAAATTGAAATAAAGTATACTATTTGCCAGCAATTACCTGAAATTCTGTGTTTTTTATGTCAGACCTTTCTTTTCTCATAACTGACCAACCCATTACCTTCAACAGGGGTCACATTAAGGATTTTTCAATATGGGTCCGTTGGACCCATCTTTTCAGGAAAAATATTGGGTCCATGGACTGAATTGATGGGTCAAGTCTGAAATTGTGCAAACTAGACTTCATTTGGTGTGATTTGATTGATTTTATGTGGTCTAATTAACATACAGTGATCCACGAGTTTACATAAAAATGATACATAAATAAAACATGCAGGTAACTGCAAAGAAACGAACATAACATAAGGTCTATATGATCATGCAGGCAAATCATAATTATAATTAAGATTGAATAAAAAGTTACCAATATGCCAATGTAAAAGAGTTTAATGACTTAAAATCTGTTGACTGTAGCAAGGATGGATTCAGTCTGTCCACGGACTTACTAGAGACCCAGGGACCTGCAATTAAGACTAAGTCTATAACACGTCCCTGGTCTACCAAACTATGGTTTGTGAAGGGGGCTTAATCCCTAGCACACTGCCACTATGCCAGTATCTGATATAGCACACTGTGTGCCACCAGACAAGTTTTTACTCGCTTGCACAACAAGCGGCATGCATGAACACGCCTGGGCTCTGTTATTTTTGTGATTCATTCCCTGTGATGAAATGGTCAAAGTACATGATTTATATTTCTGTGCACTTTCTATTTCAATTTACCTGAAAAAGTTGATGCCGTAGGAGGTGTCAAGAGTCTGATCTTAAGTGTGGTCACTTTTTTTACCAAGTGACAAGGTACAGGTGGTACAACACAAGCGAGCGTCCTGTGTACATAGCCCGTCTTGTCACAAGCATGGCTTTCCGCTATGTAGTATGTATATTTTTTCCGGCCTGCGCTTATGAGTTTTATTCCTATCTTGTTCTGTCCTACAGATTTGTTCCATTTAAACAATTTTATAAAATCAAAACAACAAAATGTTCAAAATCACCAATAACAATAAGGATGTGATGCACAGGAGACAGTGATCAACAACACATGATCACATTGTGTTAATGCAAATCTTCGCTTCCTCCATGTGTGACTGTGCGGTGATTAATCTGCATATTTTCCTTGCCTTCCGTCAGGAATTTTCACTTGTGCCTTTATCTGTGCCTAGACTTGTTTGACGGAAGTCTTTTTAGTGAAAATATGATGTGAAAATTTTACATCTTGGTCCAATAATCTTTGCATGAATACGACTTGTGCCTTCCCAACATTGCTGACATGAGACAGGCACATGGGCAACAACAAGTTTAATTGGACAGTGAGCGGCACACGATCAAATCCACCCTACGAAGGTTCTGGAAATGCTCTCAGCCCATTTATAATGAGGCAAAATGACGTAAATTTTTGCATGGATACCCCAGCAATGTTTTTTCTTAGCCAATATGGGAGCTTGTTACACAGAAAGGCAAACATCAGAAGATTCCACCAGTATAATACATAATCATTATCATGGTGGACGATGCAAAACACCGTGACCACAAAGGTGCAAAGGTATTAAGTTGGGTGTAATTTTTGCAGTTGTATCATTCAAAATGCATCGCGTTTTTTATACATGTGTCCACACACACAAAATGACACTGTTTTATTGATTTCCAGGTGTCTTTTCTTCATCTTTTGCATCTATGATGCAGGACGCACGCTTAATGTGACCCCTGTTCAAAACATTGATAGCAAAAAGAAATTATATCTTCATAATGGCATCCTAAAGACTGGGATGTGAACAGCGAACTGCTGAAAAAGCAGAAATTACCCACACGCATTCCTGCCCACTCTAGAGGTCCCCAGATATTAGCTTTTCCTATATGCATTTGAAGTAATCATTTTTGACAAAAAGGAGCAATTCCTCCGAAGTGAGGAAACTTCTGGTCCCAGAGGACTTGATGAGCCTTTCACCACGCTCTATTCTTTGGTGGTCCCCTAATAATGTGATATATAGTAGATTTCACAGTCAAATTAATTGCTGTAAACCCTTACATTGGGGTATTTTACCTTTGACATAATCTATTCTCTCAGTGAAACCAAATGGTATAAATTATAGTTACTCTTCATGATTGCTGAAGTTTTGTTCCTGTTCCCTCAATTTTTTTTTTCTCTTTTTCTTTTTTTTTTTCAAATTTTTATCCCAGCACAGGAAATATCTGGCAATGGAAAATATGTTCTCCATGATCTTTTTAACTGTTGGGAGATTGGCGTTCTCCCATTTCTCATGTGCTTCAATATAAGGCTGTGATTGCAATGCATACCCCTCCAAATTTAAAACCTGTTGGAGTGCCAGACCCAGCCGTGCATCCATGATTGAGTCAAGTACCAGGTCTGATTGCCAGGTTAAACTGTGCCGCAGTGATGGCGAATATTGTAAGATACATAAAATGTGCCTGGACTACATAAATTGATGTTATCATTATAATTGGGCAATTGAATTATACACCATCTAAATATCAAGTTATGCCATTGCATGATCTTTGTAATGAGAGATACATTGTCAATATATGCAGGGTAACTACTTCAGTTTTGAAAAATATACAATAATAATAATTTACTTCTTTTTTTTTTTTTTTTTTTAACTTTTATTCACTTATTTATCCTATTTTTTACTTTTTTTTGGAGTGAAAAGAAACTGCAACTGTTTTTCATACCTTAAACTGCTGAAGGGATTACGCCTGCAGTCAATACTATTAGATTGGCAGCAGTGTACAATCAATTACAGTGGTCCCTGTCTTAAACAACCCCTCTTATGAGCGACCACCTGGTTTGTCTCTGCCATTGTAAAAATGGAAATGGAAAGATCTGACGCTCACGAGAATTTGAAATAGGGTGGAATAGATACTGACTGAACAAAGTAAATGCTTGTTTAAGTAAATTTAATGTGGAAAGAAATCCTTCATTGTTTGCATTCAATACATTTGACAAAAACCGTGTAAATTTTATAACAATGGGCGAGTTGCATGCATGCATATTTTGTTGGCCAACTAGAGGTGTAGTGGCCGGATATGGCCTAAATTTGTGTTATGCGGTCACAAAGTCTGTTCATTTTGTATGGTCGCTGGTCACGTTTAACAGGTGGTTGTTCATAAGGGGTAAATTATTAAAGAAAAACCACTTTGGCAACCAAATATGGTCGTTCAAACCAGGTGGTCGCTCATAAGAGGGGTTGTTTAAGACAGGGACCACTGTAATTGATTGTACACTGCTGCCAATCTAATAGTATTGACTGCAGGCGTAATCCCTTCAGCAGTTTAAGGTATGAAAAACAGTTGCAGTTTCTTTTCACTCCAAAAAAAAGTAAAAAATAGGATAAATAAATGAATAAAAGTTAAAAAAAAATAAAGAAGTAAATTATTATTATTGTATATTTTTCAAAACTGAAGTAGTTACCCTGCATATATTGACAATGTATCTCTCATTACAAAGATCATGCAATGGCATAACTAATATAAGCTTATTATAATTATAATTAAAAGACGGGCACTGATTGGCTGTTGGGTCTTTGAAGGCCATGTTTTAAAGATCAATAACATATGCTGCTCATAATCAGTAACACATGCTAGAGATTCCCCTTTTTATTGTCAGGTGGCGTGGCAAGCAATGGCCGTTTGCATTACTGGCATAGCGTAAATGACCCGCAGTCTGGTGCACCTTTTAGCAGACGACCACTTTAGTTCAGTCTTGAACATAATGGCAAGGAGAGCATTTGCCGGGTCACACTGTACTATTTGTTTTACTGATGTCAAAACCTATCTATCATTGTTCATTTTTTCTGTTATAGATCTGCTATATGGTTGCTTATATTACAAAACAAACGATGCAGGGGAGCTCAGTGTTATTGAAGGTCATCAGTCCTCTGAGATCAAAAACACACTAAGTTGAAGCCTCAGTGTGTTATTGATCTCCTTGGACTGATAACCTTTAATAACACATGGGCTCCCCAGCATTATTTGTATAATAATGGAGGTGGTGCTACCAATATCAAAATAATATTAGATTTTTATACACCGTATAAGTCCTGAAAGTTATATTGGGCTAATTTGAAAACTGTTGGTGGTATTGTGGTCACAAGATTTTCACATTTTGACCTGTATATTACATAATACTCTAGCTGGCACCACCAACATTAATGTTGGCAAAGATTTTTATTCACTTTATAACTCCTGAACATTATATCTATCTCAAAAATTGTGGGGTGAAGGGCATTCACGAGCTGACCCCTATATGGGGGCCATTTGACCTTGACCTTCAACTCTGATTAAAAAATTGTTAGTGGTTAAAATATGCGCCTTAAATTCAGCATTCAATAAAAATGTCTCTTTGTTCAAATCGGGTAATAACTTTTCTAGTTATTGATGCGAAAACAATATACTTGGACAAGTGCCAAACTCTGTAATTACTGGGTCACGGTGACCCAAAAAGAAGGTCACCATGTACAGTTTTTTTTGTATTATGTAATCAACCGTAATTTTAATATGGAGGCTCAATTCTCTTTGCCATTCATGTCCCAGCTACACCCTGCCATTACAAGATCACCTTTTCAACTTTACAGGCATGGTGACTTCACAAAAAAAGTCAAGGTCACTGATATTACATAACATTCTAACTTTGGCCATGGTCTCCATATCCTATAAATTTATCAAATCTAATCTAATTACTTTTCCAAATATGGAACTTTACATCTTAAAACACATTTTGGCTCATAATTTCTGTCACATTACAGGTGGCGCCACCAAGAACCATTAGCAAATTTAGACTTTGACCTTCCCCACAATCCCACAAAATTTGGTGAAGATCTGACAAAAACTAGAACAGGCTGATTTTCCAACAGAAAATCAAATCTCTCCCCGTGCGCCCTTACTATTGTCACCCTTATTTTTATAAATAGGCATACCAATTCCAATGATCTCCAGATATGGTGAAGGTACACTCTTTATTGACATTTCAAAACATTGATTTTTGACGAAATGCCCACGTGACCTTGGAAAATAGGTCAAGGTCATACATTTGCAGTTACAAGCAAGGTCTTACAAAAGTCTTACATAGAAACATAATCACACAAAATGTCAACCTCTTTAAGACAAATCTTTCTAGAGTGCATCTGCAATGAATTTTAAAAAGTGGCCACGTGACCTTGAAAACAGTTCAAGGTCACACATCTACCATCCCAACCTAGTTGGTATTATGGAACATAAACAAGCAAAATTCCAACCTCTTAAGTCAAATCCTTGTGGAGTTATGGCATCCGTGTCAATTTTACATGACATGCCCATGTGACCTTGAAAGATAGGTCACGGTCACCCATCTGCAATCCCAACCGTAGTTGGTATTATGGAACATAAACAAGCAAAATTCCAACCTCTTAAGTCAAATCCTTGCGGAGTTATTGCGTCCGCGTCAATTTTACATGACATGCCCATGTGACCTTGAAAAATAGGTCACGGTCACCCGTCTGCAATCCCAAGCAAGATTTTTAAAAAGGAACATCTTCACAAAAAATATGAACTTCCCAAGTCACATCTTTCTCGAGTTATCGCGTCCGCAACGCACACAGCAATGTGCTGAAGCAGAAGAAGAAGGAGGAGGAGGAGGAGGAGGAGGAGGAGGAGGAGGAGGAGGAGGAGGAGGAGGAGGAAGAAGAAGAAGAAGAAGAAGAAGAAGAAGAAGAAGAAGAAGAAGAAGAAGAAGAGAAGAAGAAGAAGAAGCAAAAACAATATGTCCCCCCCCCCCCGTTGCACAGGGAAACATAATTAAAGATGCTAGAATGTTCACAAGATTTTCACATTTTGACCCCTATATTACATAATATAGTAGGTGGCGCAACAATATCAATATCATACAGGGCCCAGATTTTTATGCATGAAAGCTATATTGGGCTAACTTGAAAATTGTGGACTGTATCATGCTAACAAGCAAAAGTTTATGGACAGATGGACAGACATGAGCAGTGGGATAAACTCTAAGACCTTTGGTCAGGAGAGCTTAATATCACACTAAATAAACATGTCACTTAAGGAGCCAAAAATTGACACAATTTGACATTTCAGGGTTGTTCATATGTTGTACATAGTACAATAATATTGATGCATGAAAGTGCTATAATGAGTGAGCACATGGGATATGATGCAAAGTACTTAATGTGAAAGATATGTAGTAAACATTTCTGACAAAACGTAATGTGCCAGCGTGATGATCAAACAGAATGCTGTAAAAGACCAAATGAACCTTCCAATGCATTCTTGTCACATGCAGAACTACTCACAGTCAGCACAGCATGCTGTCCAGCTCAAACCAATCAAGTCTGACTGCAGTAACACTCAAAATTTAAAAACAAAACAAAAAACAAAACCCAGTGGACACGTACCTCTCTGTCTGCATGGGATAGGATGCCTGCTGTGTGTCCTCAACCAGGTGCTGTAGACCACGGATCCAGTACTGCAGCTCGTCAGCCGACTTGGCTGTTAACACCAAAGATAAAACAATGTCAGATGACAGTGGAAATACCCTGCAGTAACACACCACGATAACAGTGTTGTCTGCACCGCAAAATAGGAGAGAGACTTGTCCTGCCATTTTCATTTGCTCCCTGCCCTTTTTTCAAACACTCGTATCATGTTTCGGACACTTGTCTCCTATTGGTATAGGAAATTGAAAATATAGCATCAGAATTGACAAAATAAAGCTGTCTATACACACCCTTCACTCAGAAATAAATTTGGAAGCAGCTAAATACCATTTTTTGCACTGAGACATATACTGGCTTTTGAGCTGCTATGTTTGGGTACCTTTTTTGTTGCCATTCTGATTTAAAAGTGCCCTTTCAGATCAAAGTTGCCGTGCCTTTTCAAAACACCACAGAGAACACTGATGATATATTGTACCAAAGCATACAGCACTTTCATCAATCTGTCCACTATACACTTAACATGCCAATTTTGTGGCATTATGCACTTTAAAAATGGTTGAAGCTGCTCCTTTGTGGAAACATAAACATTCAGGTTGACCATAGGTGCCTTAAAGATCAAACTCTGATGATGCAAGAGGCTATTTCTCTTTATAATTTTACCTGAATTTAACTCTTACAGAGCCAATTTAGAGACTGAGTCAACAGCTTTCTTTGGGCACTTTCCGCACGTTGCGCACCTTTAAGGCACCTATGGTCAACCTGAATGTTTATGTTTCCACAAAGTTAAGTCAACAGCTTTCCTTGGGGCACTTTCCACGTGTTGCGCGGAAAGTGCCCCAAGGAAAGCTGTTGACCTGGACCAAATTTTTCACTGGGAACATAGGCATGCTGGTACTTGAATGAAAGGTCTTTTAATGAGGAATATGAATCTGGAATCATTACAGTAATCCAGCTTCATCAGCACAGCTTAAGCCGTGACTGGCACTCAAAGGGTTAAGACCTAATGTAATATGAGGATACTTTCTGCCGGCAGCTGATATGGTCTCAAATGGCAGGTACAACTGTACAAATCGTTACGGTTCAGAGTAATCATACAATGTGACATTTTGGAGAAAAAAAACTGAAGCTCATTCTGGGAAATTGTGACCAATAAAGGTTCATTGACACAGGCTTTCCCACACTTCATTTTCCGTTAGCTTTGACTTGTGCAACATGAACAGAATGACACACTTACTGCACAACAGAATTATGATTTTTCCTCGTATAAATATGATAGGATGTAGGGGAAATCAACCCATTTCTGCTCAAACTGGAAATCTCTGAGGACAGTTGGCATACTTTTCAGCCAGCATCTACTTTTGTTATTTGAGGGTGTGTCACTGATGGGGCTGTCAGAATGCACAACCCTCAGAAACTTGTCTTGTCAGTGCTATTTTCCTAGACATGATGTGTCTGCTTAATAGCAAACACATTCTGCACTATATTGTAACTAATGGGACTAATGCTCTGCTGGCACTGTGGCTATATTTGCACCTACATCTTCATTTCAAAGTGGCTTCTGAACATATAAAGCTTATGTCATTTAAGTGCCTCATTTGTCCACCAGATGGCACTTTGCTAAACATGTAATCATAGCTTATTTGTGCAATGCCTGTGATCGGTACTGTTGCATGTGCCAAGACAACAATGAGTGAGTCCTTAACTTTATGTCCTCAGTGACTTTGGGAGAGAAGATCAAGGTCACCCAGATTATGTAATACAAGAGGCCTAGGGGCCTGGTGCTGTCCTAACATTGCCACTGAGGTCCAAGCTATGCCCTGCCATTATAAAATCACCTCTTTCAACTTTACAGGCATGGTGACCCCACAAAAATAGGTCAAGGTCACTGATATTGCATAAACATTCGAGCTTCGGCCATGGTCTATATATCCTATAAATTTGGCAAGCCTAATCCAATTACTTTTTCACATGTGAAATTTTTCTATCTTAAAACACATTTTGGCTCATAATTTACATCAAATCATAGGTGATGCCAGTAATATCTCTAGTAACTTAACTTTGACCTCTTGCACAATCCCACTACATTTGGTGAAGATCCACCAAAAAATTAAAGATGCTCAAGTGTTCACATGATATTCATATTTTGACCCCTATATTACATAATATTGTAGGTGGCGCCACCTATATCCAAAGAGACCTTGATTTTCAAACACTGTAAGTCCTGAAAGTTATATTGGGCTAACATCAAAACTTTTAAAGTTATCATGCTCACAACCCACAAGTTTATGGAAGGACATCTCTAGTATGATACACTTATGTAGAAAAACATAACCCATATTCATAAATATCAAACCCAACAATGACAGCAGAGATTTCAGAGTTATCAAAGCATCAACATTCATCTTCCGATACCAAAGTGAAGAAACAAATTTCACTCCTGACTTGAGACAGGCAGTTACCCACAAAAGGTAACAGGTGGTTTTAAACCGGTCCTCTCAACCTTTGAAATATTCTTCATTAAATACAGACTATAGTGTTTCCAATATACGGGACGGACGGAACCGGCCCCTATCCCTACTAAATCTACGTCCCCCAAAGCCACCTTCGGCGGCAGGGGACACAACAAACAAATAAAAGAATACGTGCACAGCTTCATGTGTTGATAAATTATTCTATCAGGTTTCATAGCTGTACATAAAACACTTCTTGAGATATGCGCGACACAACTCCGACAAGCCTTGCATCACGTCAACATTTTCACTAATTAATGATTAATTAACATGGGATAATTTATCCAAGAGACAAAAAAGGTGTACATCTTGATATGCTGATTGATGTTCCCACCAAGTTTCACAGGTGTACAACAAATGCTTTTTGAGATATGTGCGCCACCAATCTGACAATTTTAATGTCAGCCGGAAGGGCAAGGGCAAATCAACATGCCCACCTCCCCCTGGTGGGGGCATAACAATAAAATTGGGTTCATTAGTTATAACTTTTTCACCAAACCTGACAATCACGTCTCTAGACAATAAAATAATCATAATGTGTTGGGCCCATGTCAGATTAGTTGCACACTGTTACTTCCCTTTTTTAAAAGAGTACCTTCATATCAAACACAGGACAATTTCTTTGTATTTTGAAGCCAGTGCACATTGATTTGCAGAACAGAACATGAATAAAAGTTGACGGCCATTTATGGTTGCTGCTGGTCAAGTGCTTTGAAAGGTTCACAAGTCAATTATTGGACTCATACTTCCCCATTGTTTGTGGACATGCTTTTTGGTCAGGAAGACATCATTTTGGGAAATATTATTTCAAGAAATCCAGGATTCTATTCTTGGAAAGCACAAACTGGATTACTGTTGTCATATTCGGAATCCTGATGATCTCTCTGAGTCACGATGTGCTTGACCTGTAAGTCTATTTATTATCACCCATTGTGCTACTTTTCCTGTGCAATAAAGGAAACTTGACGTGGCATCTCTCCAGCGTCTCTAGCTTTTGGAAGTTGGCCTAACTGCAGGCCCAAGCATTCTTACAGCCAAGAAGGCAACAACAACTCCTCTTAAGATATTTATTGCACACTGAAGATTTTATTAAACCCTATGGAGAAGAATATATGCTGGTAACACTGACAACGAAACCTTTTTAGTTTTACGGTACAGCCTGTTTTATTCTGTAATAAATTCTGTATATTTTACTTGTATAGTCTCATTGTGCTTATCTAGATGTATTATGTATGTTTTTCCTCGAATTCCAGGGTTTTAATAAAATTATTATTATAATAAAGCTGGCGAACATCTGTGTTTGACACACATATTCTCCTGTTTTAAATGTCTCAATTTTTCCATGATTTTCACTGAATGTTTTTGTTGTGGAAAAAGTGGGGAGCTGTCATGGTATACACTGTGACATAAGAACAACCTCCTGTCTCCACTGTACCCTGACAATAGCACCATCCATATCAAAAAGTTAGCCAACATTTCGTCGTAATCAACATCATCGAATAACATGGCAGTTATCAATTGGGCTGGTAGAAAATCTATATTGCTCCTGGGACATTTGGTAGAAATCAACATGGTTGACAAAACAAATTGTCATGTGTTTAATTCACAGAAATGCAAGTTTACCGCATATAATAAACTATTAAATTGTTGAATAAAGCCATATAAAAGCGATTGTTTGCATTGTTTTTTGTTCTGTCTTGAACAAGTTTGACAAGTAGCTGTTTAAGAATCAGACTGCAACCACTTCTTTATTTTTGACATGCATGAATAGATCGCTGCAGTGATCTTTGGTTTTGACAACCAAAACTACGGTTGTTGAATTCGTCCCCACTGGGGTAACCACAATTGATGCATTGCGCATTAGCCCACACGCAGAGTGTCATGGACCCAATCAGCTTTTGGGCTGACATGAAGGCAAAACCGCCTTTGCATTTTCAACATGCCCATATGCATGATGACATTCACATCAATCAGATGTTATGGCATTTAAAAGTGTTAGCGACTATCTTTCATTTTGACTGGTTAATTTGCGATCAAATGTCCATTTAGCTTTATCCCATTACAATGAAATGTAATGTGACAAACTGAATTACGACCATGTACTCATAGTAGCGAATAGTCCATGTCATCAACTGATATCGCGGCATAGCTCAATGTCAACAATATTGGTTATGATGAAGTGTTGTAGATTCATATTGAAAAGCCAGTCTGGAGTGCGGGAGACAAGTCGGAAATCGGGAGTCTCACACCCAAATCAGGAGAGTTGACGGGTCATTTGTTCCCAAATTCTCTCGTTGTGTGCTCCCATTTCATCTGATTCTAACTCCAAATATGTACACCAATCATGACTACAGTTCAATACACATCCTTTTATGGAAATATCATCAAATAATCACCTCAAAACATACTTATACATGTACCTCTGTTGCACGGTTATTCTTTATCCAGATTCTTGGTGAATGTGAGCTGCTTAGCTACTTAGCTACTTCCAGTTTGGGCTACAGAAGCGCCACCATATACTGGTGCCCAGTCCAATTTCATATGAATATAATAGGGTACCAGAATTTAGTGTTTTACAGTGAGCGGGAAGAGAAATCGGAGTCGACAGAGAAGTCACGACAAGCGTATGGAAAAAACTTCTCAACAAAAGTCCTTGAATATATTAACATGATTAAATCATTTATAAAGATAACATCTAGTAATCTATCGGAAATGGTGCATGAAGATACCTCCACCCTAAGGATATGTAGTTTTATTTAGTCCTCCACCCCAAATGACATGCATGTTTAGTTGAAACCTCCTGGTAGCGGACAAAAAAAATTGCCATCCACCCCAACCCACCTCGTAGGATATTTTCTGGAACTGCCCTAAAGCACTTAGTATGCCATTAGCATGAACATACATGAACGGGTAGTCCCTGACTTCCTTCTAATCCAACTGCAAATTTCTATACATCATCTCAGCTTCATTACATTATTAATTATCTTCAAACTTTTTGGGTGAAATTACAGCTCAAATTTGGATGGTTTTCATAACTTTTTAAATTACTCTGAAAGCACCAAGGGAAGCTTGCAAGATGCTCGTGAGAAAACAAAAGTAAGCGTATTGCCATTCTGTGAGCGTCAGCCAGACTAACATCTCCCACCCTGACACTGTAACTATGGTCACAATTCAGACGCAGATATAATGGCAGGCCTGGTTGGCTGACCATGCGAAGCAGCTAACAGACTGTGGACAGAACTAGAATTGGTGCTGAGTGACTTTCCTCATTTTATGCAAACACCAAGAATATAAAGACTTGCCATGTCAAAAAAAAAAAAGAAAAAAAAATGTCAGCCAATTGTGGTGATCTACTCCAATGATTTCTTGCAATCAAGGAATGTGATTCTTGATGTGAGAACAGGACAGGTCTTGTGTGGTTGTGGTTTCACGTGACCTCGAAATAAAGACCTTAGACAAAAAGCTGCTGCACACTGTAAACTGCAAACAAGTGCAGGATGATCCCAAGCATCAATGTCCCCTGCCACGAAATTTTTTTCAATTGCTACATACAGGACCTATACAATATAATTTCAAAAACGGGCAACCAGTTTCAAATGTTGTATTTGTTGTCAGGAAGTACCAGCTAGACATAATACATATGTATACTGAACCCCAATGAAAAGTATCCACATGCCAATTTTCAAGTATTTTATTGTTTATACTTGAAACATTTCATACCTAGACGTGCTTAGAACTTAACAAAGCATTCACTTTTCTGGCGTAAAAATAATGTCACGCTCTACCGACATTAACGTCACTTACAGGCAAAAAATGTCATTAACTGCCCTAATTGAAAGTCACACAAATTTTTCTGTTCAATATGGGATGTGGCCACCTCGAGCATCAACACATGCTATACATCTGCGGCGCATACTGCTGACCAGGGTTTGAATTCTGTGTTGGGGAACATTATTCCATTCTTCCTGCAGAGCTTGGATCAGCTGGTTTCGGGTAGTAGGCCTAGGTGTCCTCCGTTGAATACCTTGGCCTAACTGATCCCACAAATGTTCAATAGGGCTCAGATCGGGTGGGAACGCTGGTCATTCCATGACATTGATGTTGTTCTCATTGAGAAAGTTCATTGTTAATCTTGCAGAGTGTGCACGTGCATTGTCCTGCTGAAAGATCGCCAGATCTTGATGCTGCTCCATAAATGGGACCATGTGCGGCTCCAGCACCTCATCAATGTACCGCCTAGCATTGAGGATCCCTTGAATGACCACTAGGGGTGTCCGGTAGCGGTTGCTGATGCCTGCCCACACCATGACAGAGGGTCCACCCCATCGATCTGCCTGACGGACACAGGCATCTGCATATCTCTCCCCAGTCCGGCGCCACACACGTTCTCTGCCATCTGCTCTGCTGACACAAAAACGGGACTCGTCAGTAAAAAGGACGGTATTCCACTGCTGGCGAGTCCACCTGGAGTGTGCTCTACACCACTGCAGTCGTCTTTCTCTTCTGGGTTGGGTCAGCAGGTTACCCCTGTAAGGTCTTCTGGCTGTTAGGCCACTGCTCCTCAGTCGCCTCTCCACAGTAGAACTACTGACAGGACGGTGATTCACCCCTTGAGTCTCACGGGCTGTTTGGGCTGCTGTACGGAAACGGTCTCGCAGGTGCATCAGCCGGATGTGACGGTCTTGGCCAGGTGTTGTCACTCTTTCTCGGCCAGGCCTAGGCCGATCATCTACGGATCCAGTTTCTTGTTGCCGTTCAATTAGTCGTTGGATGGTGCGCCGAGTACACCCCATTCTTTGTGCGATTTGAGTGATTGGGAATCCACCCTCTGCAAGCCCCAAAGCATGGTGTCTTTGACCTTGGCTCAGACGCGGCATGATCGCCTCAACACACCTGACACCACTGGCTTTTTTCTTGGCTGAACATCCCTTTTTAAAGCCACTGAAAACATCAGGTCATTTTAGCCATCCAATAGGAGTGGTGGTCAGAAGCCATATTCGGTGCACAAAAGTCACATGCATTATGTAACAACCCAGCAAAAGTTAAAAAGTTGTCCTGAATGACCCTGATGTAGGCTCCAAACCATGCATATATGCACACACAGTACTTAGTAACTTACAAAATTAATGTGTTAATTTTTTTATGTGGATACTTTTCATTGGGGTTCAGTATATTTAGGGCGTGGTACACTTTTAGCGCATTTACACAGACGTTGCTCTAAATATTTCCTTATATACACTAGACTTCTTATTTGAGATCATATAAACCATATATTTTCTGAAATTATACATTTGGGTTAAGCTATTAAAATCATGACATCTCTGTAAATGTTAAGAAATTAAGTTAAGAAATTGAATTTATGGCAAGTGCCTATGTTAAAACTAGACAATCAAGTAGTCTTACCCCCGCAAAGGGGCTTTCTCTAGGCATTGGAGGCGAGAAAATCACTGGGCACAGTGGTCCACCTGTGGGGAAAAAGTCCTGAATTACAAAACCTTAAATTCCCCTAGTCTTTGCAGAAAAACAAAAAAAAAAAGGGTAAAAACCAAAAATGAGAAACATTATTTTCTTATGGGAAATAAAACAGTGCACTTCTCGCAGCAAAACTTATTTTCTAAATTTTGTGTAATGGTTTTAGTTCAAATTCACAAGAAATTTCATTTAAAATTTTCAATTTAAAAAAAAAAATTAAAAAGCAGCCACAGAATTGAAATTATGCCTTTTTCAAAAATTTAAAAGGTTTTGGAGACCTTCACATGATCTTCCATTTGGCACTATAGATTAAATCTGATTTTTATTTTTTTTAAATTCTATTTTAAACTGACACAAAATTTAAAAATTTGAATTGAAATTTAATTACATCAATAGCAATTCTAAAAGTTCATATTTAGTTCCAGAATCACACTTGATGTAATGTTTTCTTTCAGACAATATATACTTTCTAGGGTATTAGTTGATTGAACATTTATACATGTCAGTCACCAAGTGTACCATGCCCTCAATCACATCCTGAGTTTGTTCCTTGATAAATATGTATTATGGTGTATACAGGGGTACCTGCTGTATATGACCACTGCCATAAGAGACCACCTGCTGTATGTGGATACATTTCTGATTGCAGAAGTCAATTTCTTTGCAAATTTACTTCTGCTGAAAGACTCAAACTAGCACCCCTCTCATGTTTCCAACCCCCGCATATGCTATGTCAGCATTCAACATTTTTACCATCAATTAAAATGCAATCATAGATTGGCTTGATATATGCCCCCCCCCCCCCCCCCGTAACCTTGGAATTTGGGTCAAGGTGATCAATCTTCAAACTTGTCTGAGGCCCTATGTAGGATTAAAACCACGTGCAATAAGGAAGGTCTATCTCAAACTTTTCAAGCTATTGCATGATAACAAAATTTGCCAAATGGCTCCCTTACCTTGGTATTTGGGTCAAGGCCAGTCATCTTCAAACTTTTCCATGACCTTATGTGGGACGAAACTCATGTACAATATGTAAAGTCTATTTCAAAAACTTTTCAACTTATCGAATGAAAACCAAATTCACTTAAATGGCTCTGTGACCTTGGCAACTGGGTCAAGGTCAGCAATCTTCACACTCATCTGAGACCTAACGTAGGGCTATAATCACCTGCAATTTGAAAGGACTATGTCAAAAATTGGTTAAGTTATTGCGTGAAAACCAAATGCACTTAAATGGCCCTGTGAACTTGGGATTTGAGTCAAGGTCACCCATCTTTGAACTCCTCTAACAACTTATGCAGGACAATAAGTATGTATGCAGGGTTATAAGCATGTGCAATATGAAAGGCCTATGACAAAAACTTTTTAACTTATCTCGTGAGAACCAAAGTTGCTAAAGTGGCTCTTTGACCTTCAGAATTGGGTCAAGGTCACTCATCTTTGAACTCTTCAGAGACGTTCTGCTTGACTAAAACCAAGTGCAAAAAGAAAGGTCTGTGTCAAAAATATTCAAGCTTTTGCGTGAAAACAAAATTCACTAAAATGACCCTTGGCACTTGGGTCGAGGCCATCTTTGAACTTGTCTCAAACCTTATTCAGGACTATGAGTGTGTGCAATATGAAACCTGTATGCACAAAACTTTTCAAGTTATCGCATGAAAACCAAATTCACAAAAATGGCTGTGTGACCTTGGGAATTAGGTCAAGGTCACCAATCTTCAAACTCGTCCAAGACCTTAATCAGGACTATAAGCATGTGCAATATGACGGCCCTAAGCAAAGAACCTTTCAAGTTATGAAAACTTTCAGTCCAGACACAATCATATAGACAAAGTAATCGCTGTATGCCCCATCCTCCTCATTGGATTTATTTTACCCCTTATCATACAAATACAAGTATCTACACAGCGTACAATCCATAGCAGTACTTACCCACAACAGACAGGGTTTTGAGACGGAAGTCCATTCCATAGAAGACGATGAAGCACAGGCCTGCATCCAAATTCTTGCTCTCCTCTGACCATTTTTCAAAGTCTTTTGAGTTTTTTCCAGGACGGATTTCTTTTACTTCCCTCAGGTCCACTGAAACATTAAAAATAAAATAAAATAAAATAAAGGGGGGTCACAGATTCCAGGATATGTGCCCATTTGCGGTGTTGTGCCGGTAATTAGTACATGTACTCCATTGCAAGGTGGCACCAATAAAAACAGAAAAACAATGGCCTTATAGAATATCTCATTATTTTCAAGAGAAAGTACCGTATTCATTCCAACAGTAGCACGCTGTGCTAATACAAAGATTTCCTGAAGCAGACCCAGTTTTTGCAGAGTTTTGTGATAATGATATGTCTTCATTTACAATACCACAAGCAATTACATTTATTACAGAATCCCAGGGAACAATTTAGATTTTCAGAAATGTATAGCAAATTTGCTCCACAAAACAGATTTTGTGTAGCACTCAGCTAATTTTGTGTAGCAATTTATCTTGAGCCACAAACCTTTCCAAAATTTCAACTTAATTGCATGTGACAGTCACTTATTGGCACTATACTTGCATTATTTTTTATATCTTTGTATATTATGCTTAAAATTCATAATGATTCACTGAAGGGATTCAGTCATCTCCTCACTGACTCATTATATTGTAACTGTTAGTAAGCTTAGCAACCAGCAGTCTCCTGACTCTGTGACAGTGAGTGTGTGTGAATGTGAACTGATTGTCTTACTGTGCCCTTGGATCCTTAATCATCATCTGTAGCATGCCCGAGTGATAAATAACATAGTTGCAAGATGATGGTGGTAGTGGTGCATGCAAATGCTTGTAGTCATCTGATCATGGATTGGACAATGAATTATCATTGGTGCATGTTCAATTTTTTCTTCTACTTTAAAAAATTTCAATTCCAATTTGGCATTTCAATTTTCTCAAAATGATCACAAAAGTATCATAAACTTCAATGTCAGTCTTTATAATAATAGTATTACTAACAGCTCTCTCTTTTCAAAAAGGCTTCTCAACCTTCAACTGCACCAGTGTGTATTATTAACTCAACACAGTATCATGTAGTGCTAAAGCTTAGATCTTCAATCAAGCTGCAGCTTGTATTTATATTTGGCTTGCTAGTATTATGCACTTGTCTTGCTCACTACTGTCTGCACGTAAAACCAATGGATCCTTAGCCAGGCAACCTTAGTGCAGAAGGACCTGGGCCTGTGTGCAGAATTCAAATGTACGGGGGCAAGGCCAAAAATATAATACTAAAATTAAGTTACATTATACTCCCAAAATTTACGCTAAACCTTCGCAACTTTGCCCCTTTGCCGCCATGACGTTTTGCGTCGTCCGCCATTGTTTTTTATACTGCTGGAATCCTCAGAATTTCGTCTCTTAATGTAACAAGCTCTCTTATTGGCTAAGAAATAAATATTCGTGGGGTATCCCTCCAAAAAATAGCCCAGAATGAGAATCGAACCTCATTATAAATGCACTGGGTCATTTCCAGGTTTCTCATTGGATGGATTTGGTCAGGTGCAAGTCACTGTCACTCGTTGTTAGCCATGTGCTTGGGTCAAGTTCGATTTGTTGTGCAGGTGAACATGTAGCATTCACGCAAAGATTATAGGACCAAGATGTGAAATTTTGACATCATATTTTCGCAAAACGACTTCGATGGAACAGATTTAGACACAGATAAAGGCAGGAAAGAAAATTCCATAAGCAAGGCAAGGAAAATACGCAGATTTTGTCACCACACGGTGACGAAGCTTAGCCTGATTAAAATTTGCGTAAACACGATGTGTTGTTGATCGCTGTCTCAGATACATCACGGCACGATGTTTTTATCCAAAGTTTGTTGTTTTAATTTGATTAAAATGTCTGAAAGGATAAAAATCTGCATAAAAGAACAAACGAGAAATGAAATTTATGACCGAAGGCTGGGAAAAATATACGCACATAACGGAAAACCATGCACCGACTCATGCCTGTTCACACTCGCTTGTGTTGCACGGCCCGTGACCGTGTTTGTTGGTAAAAAAAAAAAAAAAAAAAAGGTGACCAGACGCTTGACATCCCATAAAGCATAAAAAAATTTAGGGGGTAAATTGAAATAAAAATTGCACAGAATTATACCTAATGTAATTTCTGACTGACTTTGTGCTGATCACTAGGATTGAATCGCAAAACTCACAGAGCCCATGCACGTTCAATCCAGCATGTCCTCTCTTGCGCAAGCAATTAGAAAACTGCCCAGTGGCACACTGTGTGCGGTACCAGATACTGCCAGAGTGCTAGGAGTTAAGGGTGACCCAAAAGGAAGATGTCAACAAACAGAAAGATCAGAAAGCTGCAGTAAAATTCGAAGCAACAATGTATGGGTTTTATAATTGAAAATTAAGCCAAAATTCATGAAAATTAATGCATTTGTCACCGCAGATACGTTTCAGTTCAAGCTTTGGTATAAAATGCGAGAAAAAATTACTGTATCGCAACTTTGCTCCACAGACAGCTGATTATGTCGCACATGGTACATTTTGTATCGCTTTTTGCGATGCGATACCGGTTAAATTGTTCCCTGGGATCCATATAGCATAAAATAACAATGAATCCTTTTCTTTCATTAGAAGCAGTTAATATTTTTAAAATATTGAAAAATACTGAATTTTTAATACAACCCCTGAGATTAAAAAGTAGGGGGTGTGCACCACACCATGATCCATCCCGTGATTTCTGCCTTTTTCTGAAACTGTCCACAATTTTTGTGATAATTTGATCACAAAACATGTTGTTTCCCCATTTTAATGTCAAAATTGTAACTTGATGAATACTATAAAACATTTGTAAGAAATTCCACACACATTTGGTACAAACTAGACATACCTTCAACGCAAGCATTGACTGAAGAGTTCACCATTTGCGCAAAGTAGGTCATGGTGACACCAAAATCTAATCAGTTCATCTTGGCATACTAGATAAGCATAGTGCCAAATCTGAGCAAAATACATAACAGCATTCTGGAGATATTGCCGTAACGAGCTCTAACAAGCATGTAATTAGGCTGCTATTTGCTCAAATTTGGTCATGGTGACCAAAATCTAAGCAGTTCATCTTGGCATGCCAGATAAGCATACTGCCAAATTTGAGTAAAATACATGGGAACATTTTTAGTGATTTTCCTGGGACAGTTGTCCCCCTCTTGACCGACCACTTCTTTTTGCAGCAAGTGGAACATTTTCATAATATTGCCCCCCCCCCTCCCCCAATGAGAGGGTGCCTTCCCATCTTATAAGGCCACATTTTGGGTGTATTTGGGGTGGCCTTTGAAGAGGGGGACCACTGTGTACCTATCTGTGGTTGTTTCCAGGACAATGCACATCTTACCATTGCATTTGAAATTAGTGTTTCAAAACAATCAGGGACTTTAAGTTCCAACCAGAATCAGAAGATGCGCTATAGCCAACATGAACAGTAACTGTTTAAAAACTGTTCACATAAAGAAGACTTTAATTACACATTCCCATACTGAATGTGTAAAGAATCACAGTTCAGACATAAACATACACCACTTTCAATAAATGTATCCACATGACCCAGATACCCTTCTGGCTGGTTTTCTGTATGTTTAACACTTTTGTCACTCATAGACTTGAGACCATTGACCTCTGTCTGTTACTGTGTGGGGAAATACCACTAACAATGTCACACCCGATCAAGGGGAAGTGGACAGACGGAAAGAACTCTGCATTCAACATTGAGTGGATGGTAAATATTTACCGGCCTATTTTGACAGTCAATCTTCCATGCGATAAACTTGACAACGCAAACGGCAAACTATTCTGTATTCATTTAACTTATTTGGTGCCAATTAAACTCATTTCCATCAATCAGTCAATTTGAGTTTAAAATGTTCAATGGCAAACATTTAAAACTTGTTTGTCTTCACATTTCCAATTGAGGTATAAACATGGTTGTAACACGACAGAGACATGTCATCTGTACTTTGTGGGAAGAAACATGAAAATGTAACTCCTTTTGTCCCTTCATAAGTAAACAAGGCCATCACTGTCATTTGTTTCTTAATTATGAATATGAGAGAGAGAGAGAGAGAGAGAGAGAGAGAGAGAGAGAGAGAGAGAGAGAGAGAGAGAGAGAGAGAGAGAGAGAGAGAGAGAGAGAGAGAGAGAGAGAGAGAGAGAGAGAGAGAGAGAGAGAGAGAGAGAGAGAGAGAGAGAGAGAGAGAGAGAGAGAGTAAATAAATAAACATACAATATTGAACTGGTGATATTTATGAAATTTGTTTATTATTGTTTTCTGGATTGCATCTCAATTTTCGCCAAAAAAGAGACCAAGAAATTTCTCATGCACACAAGCCTAAAGTCATTAAACATATATATGCAGAATGTTGACTTCAAGAAAATAACAAAAGATTCTGCTTTCAGATAAATCCTCTCCCATAAATTTGTTGTGCAAACTGCAGGTCAGTTTATACATTATTATATTTTAGGCACAATCAAACAAGATGGATAGTTGTCTTCGACCTCCCCTGTAGACATTTTCAATTCACTTATTAAATTTTGATTTCAATTTTACAATCTTTACAAAACCATGAAAGCAATAATTATCTGTTTAGCTTCTTCTGATTGATACACTTATTTGTCAAGTTTGAATTATAATACACGTATGCCCCCACCTGCCATTGCCCCCATCAGCATTGGAAAGAGTAGTGCATGTATGTATGATGTAACTGTTGTAGGACTTCAAACATATTGTGAAATCTTCACATGGATAATAATTCTACTCATATAACTTTTCACATATTGATTGATATTCCTATCAAATTTCATGGCTATACCTGAAATACCTGTACATGTACTACATGAGCAACAGGTGGCACAAGTTGGACAAGAACCAATACTCATCACTAAGTTAATTCACCATTATCACCAGAGAATAATTGACCCAAGAGACAAACAAAACACCAGAGGTACATTTTCACAAATTGATTTATGTTCCTATCAAGTTTCATGGCTGTACCTCAAACACTTTGAGAAATACACGACACAAGTTTGACATGAGCCAACATTTTCACCGAATAGATATTTTCATTACGTTAATTCATGAAAAATAAACAGAGGTTAATTAACCCAAGTGACAGACAAAACCCCAGGTGCACATCTTCATTCATTGATAAATTATCCTATTATGTTTCATAGTCTTATATAAAAACTTCTTGAGATATGCACAACACAAATCTGACCAGTCCAATGTCGAATCAACATTTTCACTAATTAATGATTATCAGAGGACAATAAATTCAAGAGAAAAACAAAACTCCAGGTGCACATCTTCATATTTCAAAAAATGTTCCCGCCAAGTTTCATATGTGTACCTAAAATAGTTTTTTGGGGGGATACATGCGACATCTGACAAGTGTAATGTCGAATCAACTTAATCTGGCAAATCTGGTTATAGCTGAGCTTAGGAATACACACCCTCTGTACAAAGCTCCCAGAGCAGGCATACAGCTTATGGACAAACCCTCTTTGTGCAAGACTCCCTAAGAAGGCATACAGCTTATGAACACACACCTCTGCATGACACACCCAAAGTGGGCATACAGCTTATGAACACACACCTCTGCATGACACACCCAAAGTGGGCATACAGCTTATGAACACACACCTCTGCATGACACACCCAAAGTGGGCATACAGCTTATGAACACACCCCTCTGCATGACACACCCAAAGTGGGCATACAACTTATGAACACACCCCTCTGTATGAGACTCTCAATGTGGGCATACAGCTTATGAACACACCCCTCTGTATGACACACCCAAACTGGGCATACAGCTTATGAACACACCCCTCTGTATGAGACTCCCAAAGTGGGCATACAGCTTATGAACACACCCCTCTGTATGAGACTCCCAAAGTGGGCATTCAACTTATGAATCATGAAAATTTTTTGAAAAGTTTTCAATTGATAAAACTTGGAAATAAGGTCAGTGTCCAAGATATCTGCCAGAACTCTATATCATTATATGTGTAATGGTGCCTTTTACTTTTTTTTTAAGGTTTTACACTTGAGTATGAGCTTCTTATATTTTTCATGACCATGATAATAATATTTTATTTCCATTAATTGCTAAATACAATTAATGATTGATTTTTTAAATGGCAGCTTGTATAAAGTGGTTAAACTCAGAGGAAAATATTGAAACTGAATATTTGATTTGAAGGTAACCTTGGTTATCTCCCTTTGGAAGAAAATACAATTAATTGAGAATTTGATTTTTGAAAATATGTACCAGCATCCATTTAACTCAGATTAAAAGTAAATGGACCCAGACTATGGAAGAAAAAAAGATTCAATGCAATGTTTATACTGGTAGAATGAACACTTGGACAAATATACACAATTTTATGTAATGTGATGTGCATACAGCATTTAAAATCTCAGCTGCTTAAAATTAAGTGTTCCTTTCAATCAGCATGACTGAAAATAGGTTTTTCTTGTCAAAGTTCAAAATTAAGGATAATGCTTCTTAACTAAGTATGTGCAGGCCTCTGTCAGACTGCTTGAAGCAAACAAGTTTCTACATGCATTTCCCCTTTTGGCCACCAGATGGCAGTGCATTCAACATGGCTGCACATGGTAATTTTTTACTCTTATATTTTACTTGGTGGCACCACTAAACTGAATTTCCCACAGGCGGCCATCATACCACATCCTGGTGTATCTGAGAGTAAGAGCTTTAACTTTAATGAAGACTATGCTCACCAATTAAGTTCAAGTCTGACTTACAAATAAGAGGCCCTAACATATATGATTAACACCAAACTTTTGACTTTGCCCCACCTGAACGCAGTCATGTTGGATTTTCACCTGTCTGCACCTAATACCACCTTAAAATTTCCGACCACCCCGGGAAAAAAATATGCCCCAAATTAATTATTCGAATCACTCTATTTTGTGATGGCAAAATCTGAATTAAAATTATATGTAACAGATTTTAGCCTACCACAAATTCCACCACTCTGGTCAAGCCAAATCGTACAGTGCTGGTCATTAGACATTATACCTTTGTGCTGCCCTCTATGGCCAATTTAGGGGTGCAACCTACTTAATTTTTCCCCTTTAGGACATAAATGTCTCAGAAAAGCCCTGGCTTTGGATCTTAATGGATAAATACAGTACTGTGACAACAAACTAGCCATCATGAGGACTAAACTTAGAAGTTTGAAGTCACAATACTATCTCAAAACAAGTACGTTTTTTTGGTCAGGTTGACTTGCCTTTGTGACATTGGTAAGGGAGAAGAAAGAGCCGTTTATGCCTGAAAGAAACACAACAATTTTTGTGTTTAAAATAGGTTTCCTACTGCTGACGTCTATTTGAAGTTGAATAAAGTTTTCTTTCCACTACTTTGATGATGAAAGTTCCTTTTTCTGCAGGGAGATTTCAGAGGAAAATCTATCATGCAGAATTTTCATTTTCACCTAATTGGCAAACTTGTTCATTTTTTTTTTTTTTTTTTTTGCCAGATAAACCCTTTTTCAGCCACTGGCAAATTGACAAATGGCTAGCACGAGCCCAGGCACCATCTAGGTGTACAAGCAAGCAAACTCCATGCAACCTTTTTGGCAATACGACAATACATGCACTACACTGCTGCTATATTTATCTACCCACACAGTTGTAGCAGTTGATGAAACATGTATTGATATCCCATAATTTCATCTGCAATAACAATTTTTTTTTTAAGCAGGAAAATAAAATATTCTGAATGTTCCTCTACTGCATGGATTAATCACAGAGCAATCATCAGTTCCATAAAGAAATTATACAATATCAAAGCAGTTCTTGAGAATAAGTTTCAACATTTTTTTTTTTTAAATTAAATTTAACATTTCATAAAAAATGTAAAGTAAACAAGTGTCCAAAGGACACGGATGCCCCTACCTGTCATTGCCCTGATCAGCATTGGAAAGAATATGGCATGTAACTGGTGTGAGACCTCAAATACTTTTTGAGATACCATACATACAACACGAATGTGACAAGTCTAACATAGAATCAACATTTTCCCTAAGTTAATTAATGATTGATTAACACAAGATAATTAATCCAAGGGAGAAACAAATCCCCAGGTGCACACCTTCATATATTGATAGATGTTTCCACAAAGTTTCATGGTTGTACCTCAAATGCTTTTGGAGATATGCAGGACACAAATGTGACAATTTTAATGTCAGACGGACATCTCTAGTATGTTACAACTTACACTTATGTAGAAAAACATGACCCATATTCACGGGCGGACAAGGGCAAATCTATATCCCCCCCCCCAATAAAAACTGATAAATAACTGCATCTTCATCTCTTTCAAAAATTTGGTAGAGGACCACCTATGGAACATACATGTGCAAAATCAAAACATTCTATGCTCCAGTTTTTGAGGAGTTCACAATGTAAACGAAAGGCCCATGGTCCTTATGCTCTGCTGGCACTGTGGGCACACCTACATGTACATCTTCATTTCAAAGTTGTGAGTCCTCAAGTGGCTTCTGAACATATAAAGCTTATGTGATTTCAGCGTCTCATTTGTCCACCAGAGATAGCATTTTGCCCCACATGTAATCATAGCTTATTTGTGCAATTCCTGCGATGGATATTGTTGCATGTGCCAAGACAACAACAGACTGTTGGAATGATGGACGAATGGACATAGGCCATCGTATACGCTCTGCGACCTTAAGTCAGCAGAGCTAAACAGTCAAACGGACAGACAACAGATCCATGCAAGCAAATTTTACTTTAGCTCTGCTGACTGACAAGTCAGCAGAACTAATAAAATTTTGCGATAGCCAGAAAATTCTTATGAGTGAGAAGGGAAATCTGTCCCAGCAATTGACACCAGCTGGCTGTCTTTCAGGAGTTCAGTTGACGGCGTGCTCAGTAATAATTACTAGTCAATGTAATGTATTTCTAAGAGTCTGCCAATTCAAATGATGGAAATTGCCTGGACAATTTTCAGTTCTTGGCCACTGCTCATTTCTCAGCAGGTACACTAAAAACAGCCAGAAGCAAAATACAACTGAGGAGAAAGACTGATTTTCTTACATTTTGAGCAGTGTTAAACCAACTATAAATGCTTCTAGTAACATGAGTCCCTCTCTAGGTCCCAAGCTGCCAGATTTCCTGAAGTTAGCATGGTTAGTACCAGAAGTTTGAGCATGGTGAATTCTGTTTTGGGCCGAGTCCATATCAGAGATGGAATCAGAATGGGCAGTGAATTTGAGATAAATAAAATAAAAATTTGTTGAAAATCTTTTGCAAAATCTTCACATGCTCCAAGAGAGCCAGGTTGGTTTGCTACAATCTGTCAGCACTTTTTATCCACAATATCTACCTAATATTATAAAACAAATAGCAATTGAGTTCAATACGGAAATGAAGCTGGAAACTTTTTACTAAAGAACAAAAACGGGAAACTGAGACTGTGCTACTTGATAATCATTAATGGTGTGACTTTTAAAGATAAGGGGGCCCACCTGAAACACTTGTTATCTGGTGGTTACTGAGGAATGGCTCCTCAAGACACCTGGCACATATCACTGAAGCAGAGTGATATCGAAACAGAATAACCTCATGCTGTTTAACTTGTACCAGTCTGTCTGACAACAGCAGTGTGCACAGTTGAAGGTAATAGGGGTTTTTCAAAGCATAACCTGATCAAAATAAAACTGTGGGCTAGCATGATGGTCACCAATGTGACCACTCATAGCTTTCTACATATGGTCACTGTAACAATACCAACCTTACGAAATTTAGTTTTCCAATTTTGAACACCAGGATTGCATGGCGATATTATATGGTATTTCGCGGGAAGTGAGACACCACTATCAGCAGATCACTGACAGCCATATTAAAGTGTATAGACGTGAAGAAAGAGGGGAAGTTTGAAAGAGTGAGTTTGATCAAGTCAAAGCTATACTGAGCCTGAAATATGCCTGTGTACAATTGCAAGGTACATGTACCAGGCTGTAGCGCTGATATGCGCAAATTGTCGAATCTTGACACATATCCATTTATGTGATGGGTTACATTCCACAGTTTCCCCATAAGAAGGACCGGCAAAGACACAAAGAATGGGTGAACATGGTGCGCTGGCCAGCAGATTGGGAGCCCTCTAAATATGACCGCATCTGCTCGAGGCATTTTGTAGGAGGAAAAGGGCCTCCTAAAGACCATCTTGTTCCAACCCTCTTCCCATACAACAACCGGAAGTTGTCAGAAGTTGTACCTACACTGTACTACGTCTGTGTCCCACTTGGTAACGGCAGATCATCGTAACTATGAATTCAGTCATGCATGCCATCTTCACGATAAGGTGACAAGTGTGAGAACTAAGATTTCGTTAGGCTCCTATTCTCATCAAATCAGAAGAAACATAGGTTCTAATGTCAATGGACTTTCAATTGCTAATGGACTGTGAAAGCAACAAACTAATGACTAATAGCAATTGATCATAATGGGATACTGGGGTTGACATTTAGGCCTACCCACCTGTCAGTCATACCTGTCTAGCCAGGCAGGTACTTTTTAAAGCAAAATTATGGGGAAAATTTGGTGATTTCTGTATCAAAATAAATTTACGATGCAAGTACTGCTCCTCTGATCCTTGTGAATAAGTTAAGATTCAATCATTAAGAGTGAGACAGAAAAATGACATATTTAGTGTGGCACTTAACCGAGTAACATGGTGTCATTCAGTGAAACATCATGTTTTGTTAGTTTCTTCTCCACAACCTGCAGAACTTCACAGAGCACGGGTAAAACCATATTTGGACAGGTGAAACTGCCCCCAACCTTGCCCTGTGGGAAAGGTGAGAAAAAAAGTTCATGTCCATCCCAAAGATAACAAGTAAAACAGTATATTTTTTCCCAGTAAAAAGCTGAATCGACTATTGAGTTTCAGATCTTCTTTGTTGTTACTAGCCTTCTGCTACTTTGTAACTTTGAAGACCTCTGGTGACATTTCTTTTGGTAACTTTGCAACAGCTCAACCAGTGTTGCCAACTTGGTGGAGGTATATTTTTTTGGAGATTATGAAATGGCGAGCAGAGTAAGCCCGGAAGCCCTCCTTGGGGGGTCCGGGGGCATGCTCTCCTGAAATTTTTTTTTCAAAAATAGACATCAAAATATGCATTTTTGTGGCCTTTGAGGGTATTTGGATTTAAGTTTGAGTGGTGGCATGGGTACTAAACATGCCTTGAGACGCAAAAACAGCATAATTTGCCTTAAAAATATCACTGTGGGGCACGCTGACAAAGGCCAAGGAAATGGTAAAATAAACTGAACCATGACAACTTCACTCCATCCTCAGTCACTGTCCCAAAGCTGTCCCAGCAGCTAGGCCAGGGTCACTATGCCACATGGCATAAGTAGCCACTTTAATAAGACAGCAACTAAACTTGGGAAGCATGCACCTCGTAAATTAAGGAAAAGCATGAAAAATGTGAACTAGCATCCAGTCTATGACTAACAAATACATGTGATAAATTTTAGAATATTTTTTCAAGGGTCAATTAGGAAATTACTTTCTCCCCAAACATTCTGGGCAAGCCTACTCACTTGTCAATCCATTTAAATCCCATTTGTAAAAGCAAAATATACCTGGCTGCCCACCCACCCACCCACCCCCAGCAAGTGATTTAAATATTTATTTCCACTAATTGACTAACTGGATTTTCACTTGTCCGAGGCTGGAGGACATGTGTATTGGTGAGCCATGCCACTACGTCAACATCTCAATTTCCACAGGTGGGTAGGTACAGTAAAAAAAAATCAATTACTTTTTGACCATAAATCCCCAAAATATCAACAACAAAAATACAAAATAAAGAACTAATGTATCTTTTAAAATTGAAAAATAAGTCCAGTATCACCTCACCACTTGACAAGTACAGAAAAAATTACAACCAATATTGTCAGTTGTGCCTAACAGCACAGGCCTTACAGAGACACTTTAAGCACAGCAACTGAAATTGGGCCTTTGTTTTTTGGAATTTGCAAGTTCTAAAATTTTATTTTAGCATGTTGAATATGTTAACTTTACCAAATCACCGAGACGCACTGAATGTAAATTGTTGTCTTTGCTTGAATGCTTTTAATTTTCATTTCATGTTTACTAGAAAACATTTTGCTGGGAAAAACTGCAAGTAAGACCTAGTTGCTGGTCTGGGGTTGAGATTAACCCTCTGGGCCCCAAGAGCTGATCTATTGGCTCTAAATACATTGAGTTACAAATGCTTAGTGTCCAGAGGGTTAAGGTTTTTTGTCTGGTTGTCCCCCAGAAACTTGTTCCACATTTTGGGGCAACCAGTGGGTTAAAGTCCCACAGAGATCAAAATTTTTGGTCGCCCTGGACTTAATGTCAAACCCTGCTGGTGGTACATCCCAAGTCAATAGCTTTCATCAGTGTGGGTGGGCTGCAAATCCATTCACAAGTTACCATTCCATGCAGCATACCTGGCATGCTTAAGTCTCCTTCCAGGTAGCACATCAAACAATTTCAAAGAGGTAGGAGAGACCAAAGCCAACTATATTGTAAACACAGGTGATTTGTCTGGATCAACTACCATGAGCAAGTTGTGTCGTAAATTCTTGCAGAATAACATCTATATCATACATGGTACATTTTAGCAATCATGGTTGAAGTATCTGGGCCTGTTTTTGACTTCGCAAAAAGGTCTACCTATCAGTAAAAATTAAAACAGAACTCTTCAATTGTGATGGTATGAACAAGGTGAAAAATGGATCTTCTGTGACACATATAACTGTGGAGGCCGAGTCAACAGATGAACTGTGGTGCCCTCGGGCAAGGTGTTGCCTGATGACATGTTACTCTTAATGACTAAAATAACCACATGACATTTATGACCTCGGGAGCTTGCTGGTAATGATCAATGGAAATGGGTTGCATGCTGGTCCTTCAGCATCAGGTCTCTCCTGGATGTGTTCCGTTTCTTTACATAATCTGTGTCACTGCCGTTCTGTTGTGCTTGGAATCATTATAATAGTATTTTTGGTTTTGTGTAAGAAAACAAAATAAAAACAAAAAAAAATCAGGAGTGCATGATCTTCCACGAGGTCAAAATGAGGTACACTACTGTGCCAAACACAGATTTTGTACTAACAGATGGCCAGATTAAAGTGGCCTAATTTGGCTAGCCCTTTGCCAGCTGAATAAATTTCCTTCAGCACTGCCAGTCTGAGCCCAGTAACCTGGCATTCAGCAGAGACAATCCTATCCTGTCACAGCATCGAATTGGTCTCATCCATAACTATGGTTACCAGCTAATATGTCAGACAACATTCAGTGACCTGGCGGCAGGTGACATACAAAGGGTTATTCCCTGGGGGTAAAATTTGGTGCACCACACCTAACTAATGGTTCACCATTTACAAATGGACTCCTCCGCTCCCGGGCTCTCTGGACTTCTCCAGAATACATGGATATGAAAGAGAAACGATTTTAGCCTTACGACTACTCCCCCTCCCCCCCCCCATGTATGTACACTGTGTGGAATTCCCAGGCCACTGGACCAATTGTTGTGCCAATTGCGTATAATGGATGGCATGTGATCACCTGTCATGGCCACACAGCAATATAATATTATACCACTGCCCTGCAACATGCCTCACAATCGGCTAATGGTTTACATACGTGCAATCAAACCACTCGGACAATAAGCCATCTAGTGTGCCCAGTACAAATATGCATGGCATAAAGCGTTTGCCTACAACTCTGGTTAATATTGTCTGTCTCAGACTAAAGCAATCATTATTGCATTCAGATCATTTGGAAAAAAATTGGTCCAACATGCACACATCATTTGCTGTCTATTTACCTACACAACGACAATATTTTAACTGATTTGGACAAAGACTTACGCTGTATCTTCAGGAATCACTGTGATGACGGTCAATAGGGATCAACTTACTGTAACACATCCATAAAAGTCTGTTGTGTCAACACCACATGCAAATCTGCTATTATCTATCACATACAGGACCAATTTCAGCTTCAAAGCCAAAATGGGGACAGTAATCATGTTTGCTGGACAGCTGAATATTAGTAACAATCAAAGTCATGCTAGATTAATCAACCTGACAGTCTAACATTTTCCATTTGGAGCCAAGATTGATATGCTCTTGTGGGATGACAACTTTGGTTGGTTAATTTCATCATACATGTATTAACGCATTATTTCAATGAGATAAATGCACTCATAATGATTATCTATCCCATTTATCTCCTGGCTTTTTGGATCAATCCTAGGATTGACTTCAGTACTCTTTAGTGCCCAGTCAAGGAAACATACTGACTCAGTCTCTATCTACTCAAGGGAAAAGGGAGAAGCATCCACGGCATAATTTGTGGAATTTTTGTCAAAGTAACAAAAAATGATTTTGAATTAACAATGTATTTCACATTTTTTTGACAATCAAAATTCAGGATGAGGACAGACACTGACAAAGCCAACAACGTAACCACTCGGCTGGCAAAAGCAAAAAGCACATGTCATGCAAGACGATACCAGATTTGGTCACCCACTGCCTGCCCTGGTCACACTGAATCATGAACAACTGCCCAGATGATGTGGTCACCAAACCAGGCAGGACTCTACTAACTTTTCTCCTAAAGCAGGGTTTGACAATTCACGTGTCCAATTGCCCAGGAAAAGTCAGATTTAATCTCTGGCAAGTTAAAATTTATATGTACTTGCCCGGTTAGGCAATCATTCTTTTTCCGCTGGGAACTCCATTCCTCAACTTCTTATGACCAAGTTACAAGTTGCAGTTGTTTGCTAGGCTGGCAGACGCGGGCGTGGGGGGGGAAGGTGACGATCCATTGTCATAACAGTGTTTGAAGTTGCAGCGCTGTGTGCATGCTGAAGAACTAAGGGGGGGGGGGGGTAGTTGCAATAATTTGGCAATTACTGCTGCAGTACCTGTGAACACATCAATGTGCGTGGGGCACAAATAGGTGATAAGAATCCCTAAATTAGTAAACATTCCAGGTGTGGTCAGCAGTTGTATTCATCAGGACTTTATATCTGTCAAAACAAACACACATTTTCACTGTCCGCACAGCGTACATACGATTACGAGATCAAAGGTACGGCAACTCGCCGTCTGTCTGATATGCCCCAATGATGTCAAAGCAGCATCAAAAATTATTAAAATTTGCATGGCGAATTCTTCTGCAAATGCTATTTATCGTTCTAACAGTGTCGGAAAAAATAAAGAACATCAAAAGGTCTTGTGAGATGACTTCCTGGGCACAAACAGCACACAACAATGAGAAAAGAAGATCTGCTTCACAGCAAATCTGTCTGGGTGCCTTCAAAATGAGAAGTTTGAAATGCTAAACTTTACCATTGTTCAACATAATCTAAATTTTGTGTATAGCCTCATTTGTATAAATTAAAATGCTAGAACTCTGGCTCTTGGTTTAATGGCCACATCACAAACTTATAAACTGAATTTTGAATGACACCACTATCTACAGTAGTTTTGAAGCTATTCAAGAACTTAATTCTGTGTATTTGCTTAATTTGCATAAATTAAAAGCCTACAATTTTGGTTCATGGTTCATTGGATGTGGTTATGTCAAAAACCTACAAATTGACTCCTTTCACAGAACCAGCAAAGCACAGAACTTTCTTACCTCTGTCTGACTGGAGAGGGCATCACACGGGTGAACACTAGTGGACATGGGGTAATGCATGTTAAAAGTACCTATCTTCAAAGTAAATTTGAGGTAGATTATCTAAAACTTTTTTATTAGTATGCCTGTCAATATCGGTAATGTAGCAGGCATTTTTAATTTGAAGATGTTAGAAACTTTTAACAGGCAAAATTAATGCGACACTCATACAGTTTCTGTGTACTGACCACCACACATGCATAGGTGTCTATTGGTGTCTGACACCTGTGGGATTAATCACCAGAGTAGTTCGTGAAACCTTCGAACTAAGTACATTTTGGCAGCATGTGCTCATGATGCCACAGCATATGGCTCTGTGGGATTTACCCATTCATACAAGTGTGATGTTTAAAGGGCAAAATGCCATCGTTTCAGTTATGACAGACACTTCACTGATTAGGCAGGCTTTGCTGCCCTAAAATAGTTTTAACCTATTGCTTCAAGTTCAACATTTTTTGAAAGGTTTCATTGATAGCTTAGAGGCCATTTTTCTTCCATACTTAAACTTGTTTAGCTGAGATATTAATGTTATTTTACCATGTTAACCTTGCTCTGTGGCAAGTACCTATTCTTGGATCTGCCAACGCGTCATAAGCTGCTTATCAGCTGACTGCTGTTGTTATGCAAATGAGCGGGCCCTGTGAAAACACGTTCCACATCGCCTATAGTCCCATGTAAAATTAGACATTTTTATCCAAAATTATATCCATGTTGTCGACCACAAATCAACAAAATAACTCTGAAGGCAGCATCATTTTGCCGAATTCTGCTACTGAATAAAAAATTGGAGAGATTTTGACGATCATAACTTGGTGTTTTAGCGCTGGTTTTCAGGTAACGCTTAGCATACATTGAATGGGTATCCACAAATGCTTTCAGGGAGATTCACCGAGTAACGCGGGCATGTAAACTAAGATTCCCGGATGTGTGGATCCGAAAATGTTAAAACTATACAATCAAGTAGTCTTGCCCCAGCAAAGTGGCTTTCTCTAGGCATTGGAGGTGAGAAAATCACTGAGCACAGTGGTCCACCTGTGGGGGAAAGTGCTGAATTGAAGTTGCAATGGTACCTCTATGTATAAGGCTTCTCATGGTGAAAAGGAACAAAACAAAAATCCTTGCTACTGTTGGGACATAATGGTTCAAGTCATACTCATAGTTAGTGCTGATATAATGATGTGTCACTTTAAGGTCTCGGGATGTACTTCTGACAGAAGACAATTTTGAGTATGATGAAAGCACATTATAATAGCATAAGTCATCAACAGGTGGAGCCACCAGCACACATTGGAATATATGCATAACACACCACTCCTTGTTGGCAAGGACTGACCTATAGGAGCCTAACCAAATCTTAGTTCTCCCTTTTGTCACCTTACGTGTTGATCGCGCACGGCTGAATTCATAGTTACGCTGGTCTGCTGTTACCAAGTGGGACACGCTATGGACATGCTATTGTGACCACAACGTAGGCTTGACATTCAGGCCTTCCAGTCGACCTCTGTGTATCAAAATGGCGAGGAAACCAGAAGCCTGTGTGCTCTGTGCACAAAATACTAATGCAGACAGTGATAAATGTTTCTCCAAAATGAAAGTGGCAGATCTTAAACAATATTTAAAGGTATTTTTAAATATTGTTTAAAAAAATATTTAAAAGTATGTGGAGTACAGTACGGCCAATACAACAAGGCACAGCTTGTGAAACTGGCACAAAAGGCAAGCCTTTTCCGGGTAGAAATCATACCGGCAGATGAAAATACAGATCAAGTTCTACAGGCAAGACTGCAGTACTTCAATTGCGAAAATAATTGCCAAGCATCCACAGTATCAAAGGGTGAAGCGACAATTCCAGAATGCTGCGTGATGTTGAATTGCTGCATGTCATTGCCTATTTATCCAGAAAGTGTTCCTGGTTGGCAACAGACATTCAGGACTATAAGTCGTCAAAAGGATTTCAGTTGGCACAGCAAAACCACATTCATGATCTTGAGATGTGCAAATTTAAAAACATTACCAGTGAGACCTTGGTTTATCTGAAAGGGAAATGTACAAGGCAGACTTCCCAACGTGAAACCCCGTATACAGTGAGGGGCATTGTCAGAAGAGATGGGCCGACTGATTTATAAGGGCGGTTGCCAGTGTACAGTGTAAGTGTCGATGACCGGCAGATAGTGCTGTCTCACTCACCGCAAAATACCATTTAATCTCGCCGTGTGATCCTGGTGGTCAAAATTGGAAAACTAAATTTCATTAGGTTGGTATCGGAGATGATGAGTTTATTTATCTCCCAAGATGGTTCTACTTGCACTTGTTGGCTACATGGTGAAAGGGTGCTGGTGGTTCCACAGAGGCAAAGTTTCCTGGAGCTCTCCCTCTTTAAATTATATATCTCCTGATTTTTGCAAAATTAAACAATACGCCCATGGACCTAATGCTCTGCTGACCACCATCATGACAAAATAATTTCCTGACATGCATTCCCTCCATGACCTTGAAAAATTACTCAAGGTCAATCATAGGTGATATCAAACTTCTTCATGATACACATTTGTGGTACATTTGGCATCATTTGCCTTATTCTTTATCAAGATACTGAATTAAAAGTCATTTTCTTTAGTGCTTAATGACTTTGAAAAATAGGTCTAGGTCACACAATTATTGGGTCAAGTTGACCCAAAAAGTAGGCTACCAAGTAGAGTTTTATATACAATGTACGAAAAGTGCAATTTTGATCTTGAAGCTCAATTCTCTTTGCCATTGATGTCCAAACTACACCCTGCCATTATAAAATCACCTCTTTCAAGTTAACAGGACTGCTGACCTAACAAAAATATGTCAAGGTCACTGATCTGATATAACACATTACCATTGGACATGATCTATACATCCTAAAAATTTGGTAAGTCTACTTCAATTATTTTTCAAGTTATGCAATTTTGTATCCTTCAAAACACTTGAACTCATAATTTCAAAGTATAGGTGGCGCCACTGGTATCAGCAACTAAATTTTCATAACCTATTGTACAATTTCAATACAATTCATGAAGATTCATGAAAAATAAAGGATGCTATAGTGGGGACAAGATTTTCACATTTGGACCCATACAGGAGGAGGGCAAAGTTCAAAATTTTTCAGTGGAGCTTGCCTGCCCGCCACCTCAGACCCCCCCCCCCCCCCCCCAGCTATGCCTGCATTTGCTCCCTTGCTTTCAGAGCCTGCTGTCACTTTTAACTGAGGCCAGGTTGAAACCTCTGGCCCAGTCTGATGTAACATATATGCTGTTTGAGGCTGGAACTTCAGTTCGTACACCTTGGGACATAATGTACACTGTCCCTGGCTGTCAACGTGTTGACTCCCCAGCACATCACAGGCATCTACCCACAGCAAACATGTATCACAAAAACATCCCACTCCAAAACACACCCATTTGCCACAAGGTATTCATTTTCTGGAATCCTTATCATTGGTAGGGAAAACAAAAACCAGGAAAACTTATTGTCTTCCTTATTTTTTAACCTGGATTGCCAAAAATAAAATTAGGAAATTTCCATTCTAATCTATTTCGAAATTAATGACTGAGACAAGTTTTGCTTTTACAGGGGTAATATGATCAGCACATATTGCTAGACTTTTTGAGAAACAAAACATGATGAAGTCTGGTTTTGAGAGAGTCTGCTTACCTACATACAGCTCAGATTCTGTGATACATGTCCACGTCAGACTCTGAAATGCATTCTGGTGGCATATGTAAATGTACCTCCTGAAAATCTGTGATTGATCAGCATTTTGGCTGAACTGAAATTTATCCAAATTTCTATAAAATTAATGTCTTGATGATATGCAGCAGTGACCAGACCAAAAGACCAAGCAAAGAGCATATGCTATACAGCTTCTTTTCTGTTTCTTTTCTTTTCTTTCTTTTTTTTTGGGGGGGGGGGGATATGGACCTGACAATTTAATGTTTCCTGTTAATTTTTTCTTGAGTGGATACCCAGAAAATGTACTTTAGTTTTAGAGCTTACAGTGAAAACCTGTCCAATAGGGACAGCTTTGGATCTGAGAAAGTGTACCTACAAGAGAGGTGTCCTATTATCAAGGTGCAATCACTGAATACATGTATCCCATTCTAAGAAGAACCAGGGGTGTCCCTATTGACACGTTTCACTGTGCATATATTTGTAACCTGCCTGGCTTGTCAGAAGATGAAGTAAGCTCTCACCCTCACACATCTGTACACAGTGGTCCTTGTCCTGAGAGACCACTGCCATCAGGGACCTGCCTTGAAAGACCACATTGCAAGACCTTGTACTTAGTGCTTTTCTTGTTCTTTATACTCCCCATGAGACCACCTGTCTCTTGTGACCCGGCAATATTGCAGTACCTAAGGGTGGCCTATCAAGACAGGTTTTACTATCTATTTCTTCCTTCTGAACTCTGTCCATCCCAGTTTAGGCTTCACAATGTGTCATTTGTGGACTTGATATCAATGATTTTAACACGTTTCCCTCACCGTTAGTTGTACACTATCTGTCAACACTTCTGGGACTAAAATGCCAGGTCTGTGGTTGCCAAAATGATTATTAATTTGTATATTTCCTGTGAGAAAATTTATATGGAAACTTGTTAACTAAGTTAAAAGACTAATATATATGACAATTTCAGAAGACCAAATGCAAAAGATGTATACCATGATCCGCTGTCGCCATAAATGATCTTAATTATATTTAATTACCAATAAAATTTCCTGTATGCCTCTCGAGTAGCATGTACATAGAAACCTTCTATTTCTGTTATTTTGTGGAATGGAGCAAAAAAGAAAAAAAATAGTCACTCTAGGACAGCACATATATTTAGATGTCACATTAAGAATAAGAAGACTAGGCAAGGGTCAGGATGGCAAAAAATGCGTGTCTGTGAAGCTTTTAACTGGGTGAAGACTTGAGGTTAGTCTGACTGGCTTTGTTCTGACCATACTCTTCAGAGACTGCCCAAAGACTGCTACGTTTATTTTTTACCCTGAATTTTGCGTGTCCACGTTATCCGTTATTTGTATGTGGGGTGACGTAAAACCACTGTTTTTTTACGTTGGACAAGCCAACACACTCAGCCCTAAATCATCAGCTTTCCTCAATGCAGTGCACATGTGTGCCCCAGTGCACTGACAAAAGCCGCTCGTCTCTCTGGATGTACTTGCTACTCAAGCTTGAATGAAATGTATCTTTATGAAGGATTTGATCAGAAATTATTTGATTGAGATACCTCAGTTTTTGTCATGATTAGCAGGTGCGGGGTTAAAAGACAAATTGTACAGATGTAGAGATAAAAATGAACGGGATGATGACCTTTGACGAATACATTTATTCAACGTAGAATAGATCCTCTTTCTCCTTGGTCATACATTGTCTTTTTTTCAACATCCATGAAACCTTGAACAAAACAGATTCAGTATATGTTCAAGAAAATTCATATAGAGCTAATTCCGTAAAAAAAATTTTTGACCTTTTATAGCTCAGATGACTTGTCAGTCAACTGAGCTTGTCTCATAGTCCTCTCTCTACTATCAACATCAGCACTTTTGATTTCTGTATGCTGTATACCGACAGACAATAGAAGGAATAACATATATATACAGTCATATGGGTGGTGGAGAAGGCCTTTAAATGTGGCACCAACCAGATAATTCAAGGGGCTACCAGGATAAGAACCACAATTTTAACAGCAAAGTCTAGCATATAAGTCGGGGAAACTTCATTCAGAACAGGAGACTGGGTAAATGATTGGCCGTACAGTGGCCCATGCTCTTTTTGCAGTTGAAGGTGTGGTGTCTCAGCAAGTCATTGGTACCCCCATGGGGACACATTGGTACCCCCATGAGGACAGACCAGTATCACTCATAACTAATCTATTTCCTATGAAGTCAAGGTGGTAGCAGAACAGGCAAGAGACTTTGGTTTGCCTAGAAGGTATAAATATATGGCAGGTCCACAAGAAGATTCATTGGTGATCTAACAATATTAAACAATAATATATACACATGGAAAATAACTAGAAAGAAGTACAGTACAACAAAGAAATAGTCTTAAAGACAACGGTCAAGACTGTGCAGCCATCTACCTACATCTGGGTATGGGTTTTACCACCATCATGAATGACAAAAGGGAAGCATTTAACTTCCAACATTGTTTGCAATCCATACATACTGTAGGGAATGTACCATGCGATGAGATTTAAGAAGAAACTTGACAGATGATCACCACTAAAAAGGTCACGATGAGACAGAAACTAAAACGGTTCATAATGTAGCTTCACCAGGAACTTGTGTGCTGAATTTCAGCCTAATCTGTCTGGAAATATTTCAGAAATCATGGTTTAAAGTCACTGGACAAAAACGAGGAAGGATGGATGGACAACCCAAAAAACATAATGCTACCCTCCCCCCCCCCCCCCCCCCCCCAGGTACCACACACATAGATAGGGAAAGCATAAAAAGATTTAAAAGAAATTATGGCACAGAGAACAAGTATCCTGGATATAAATTTACAAAACGTAATGGGGGGAATCCTTGTTGACCAACTTCGCTGATCACTGACAATGCTTCTAAACAGCTGAATATGCTACTAAATTTACAACAGTCAAACTGACATCACAGACCTGTCAAATTTCAGAATGTGCCCTGAGGACAAGAGCACCTTGTTTAAAAAAATAATGAGATATGACTTGTCTAATTTCACATCAAGTCACTAATGGCAATGTACCCATGTCTGGTAGTTCTACAACAAGTGGCTGATGGTACTATACTATACATATACATAAATACTGGGCCACCCAGCCCTGACCCCTGGGCCCTGACCACCCTGCATGTCCTCCCTGGATGATTTAGGGCTCATCAGTGCCAACATCTAACACTTTTTCAACAGTCATTTGACACATCATTTGACCTGATAGCCAACTCTCAGCCATAAAACTGAACATGTCAGTATGACATGGTTTTTTTTTTTTTTTTTTTTTTTTTTTAACATTTGAAGGATGTGGGGGATTGCTTAGTACACTACAAAACTAAAATTCCCAGCCTTCTAGTATTCATTAAATAGAAATGTCAGTTTTAAGCCCTATAATTCTGGGGGGACACAGCACATGATTTACTTGTAGCAGCTATTTTAAATATTAAATGCTAGTGCTCACAATTCTATCATTTTTCTTTCTATCGATGGCCCAACTATCTCTCTTCTATTGTGGTGTTCACTCGAGACCCTCAATGTTTCTGGATCACTGTGCATCATCCACACTGGATCCATTCCAGTTTGGACGACAGACAAGGATCTTCGGCTGTGACGTTATGCTTGTCCTGTTTTTGTCTTAAATTCTCGCATAGGAGATTTATAGAGGAGAAAGCCCTTTCTCTCAACTGGTCAATAAAGTATATTTAAACAAATCAACTCTACGGATATTGGTCTTTAGGGAAAACCCTGACCTTGGTGCCCACCTCCAGAGACCCGTCTGAGAGTTATCTGTTTAGAAACATAAGGGGTCGCATACAAAGAAAAAAATACTTCCTTAAAATCCGAGAAAACCTTGGACGGGGGGTTGGGGTGAGGGTTAATGCCAAAATTGGATTTTCTCCAATTCTTTGGAAAATAGAAAAAATAAAATAAAAAAAAAAAAACCCACACAGCTTCAACATGTAAAATTAACAGTGATTTTATTATCAAAACTCAAAAAAGAAATTGGAAAAGATCACGATGGGCAATAATAGGGGTTTTTATATACCAATGTTTCAAAAGCTTCACCAGAGCTTCAGTTTTTTCCCCTCACTTGTACAGTAATCAATTTTGTATATTCATTGAACAGATCTTTACTAAATCCTTTGTAATGTATAACACTGAAGCTTCAATAGTGTGGATTTATCTCCTCACATTCACAGTCTGATGCACATGACATTTTCAGTAATTCCTCAAAGTAAACCTAGATGGCACATTAATCAGTAAGACTTGACTAGCACCACATGCATTCATGCCATGTTAGATGAATTCATTAATAAATAAAGTACAATAAGAAAAAACAATGTTTGAGAAGTTTGGTTGCTCAGGCAGAAGGACATGAAGAAAGGTATTTGAGATATTTTAATGAAAACAGGTGCTAAATTATCTTCGATAATTCTGTGAATGAAAACAGGCCTATAATTTATAAGCATCACAAGAACCAACAATTCAGTCATCACAAAATAAACTGATTTCAAAATCAAACATTTTAAATATAAACACTGTTAAAAATTTGAATGGAATCTAACCAAAAGACCTTTCGGGGTCTGATCTCATGCAACATGTTTAATGTCAGACTGTTATGGTGGATTTCTTTCACATATTACAGATCTGTACTCAGAAAAACAAATAAAACTGAAAAAAAATAACAAATATACTAAAAATGAATCTCAAAAGCTGTTCAAGATATGATGGTACCTTGATGGTACATTTATGTGTGTTCAGAACAGGCAAATAAACGTAGGTATACCTTGTGATATGTTGTTACATTTTCTTATTTCAATATAAACTTGGCATGGGCATGGTAAACTACAACAGTCTGATTTCCAACAGAAAATCAAGTGTCACCCTGTGCACACTTTCCAGTTGTCACTCTAAACCTCCTAACTTAGATGCTTTGAGACTTGAGGTATCTGAAGCAATTTCAAGGAACTACTTATCTACAATCTTAACCTAGGTCTTATACTTGTACATAATCATACAAAATTTCAACTTCAGAAGTCAAATTCTTCTGAAATTATAGTGTCTACGATTATTTTCAGGGAAATACCCCTGTGACCTTGAAAAACAGGTCAAGGTCATCCCCTCTACAGTCTCAACCCAGCTGTTATACATATACGTAATCAGACAATTTGAAGCTGCTACCTTAAGTCTTTCTACCCTTATCGCTTCGGCAAGTTTTAGGAAGTGCATGTAACCTTGAAAAACAGCTGGAGGTCAAACATCTGCAACCACCAGAAAGGTCTTATGAGTCTTTTATACAAACATAGCCACACAAAATTTCAACCTCCTAAGTCAAATCCTTCTCAAGTGTGTCTGCAATGGTTTTTTAAAAGTGTTCATGTGACCTTGAAAACAGGATAAGGTCACCCATCTAAAGTCCCAATCTAGCTTCTATTATGGTACATAATCATGCAAAATTTCAACCTCCTAAGTCAAATCCTTGCGGAGTTATCGCTTTCGCGTTGATTTTAGATGAAATACCCACGTGACCTTGAAAAACAGACAAAGGTCACCAATTAGCAATCCCAAGCAAGGTCTTATATAGGAACATATTCACACCTTCTGCAACTTGAAATGCTTGTGACCTTGAAAAATAGGTCAAGGTCAAACATCTGCAATCAGAAACAAGGTCTAATGAAAATCTTAAAGAGAAACACAATCACACAAAATTTCAACCTCCTCAGTCAAATCCTTCTCAAGTGTGTCCACACTGATTTTTAGTGTTCATGTGACCTTGACAATATGTCAAGTTCATCCATCTACAATCCCCACCTAGCTTGTATTATGGTACATAATCATGCAAAATTTCAATCGGCCAGGTCAAATCCTTGCAGAGTTACTGCGTTCGAGACGATTTCTGATGAAATACTCATGTGACCTTGAAAAATAGGTCAAGGTCACCAATATGCAATCCCAAACAAGATATTATATAGGAACATATTCACAAAAGTTTCAACTCCCGAAGTCAAATCTTTCTTGAGTAATCTCGTTTGCAAATATGTTGAAGATGAACAAGAAGCAGCGCAGGGGAAACCGACGCAAAAACAAATTGTGCCCCAAATGCATGGGGAGACATAAATATCCAGTCACATTTTCCCAGGAAATGGTGATTTTGGATTGAGGGAGGGTAATCCCAACTTAGTTGTTATCCCAGAATTTTGGAACGTTTTTTTTTTTTTTAAATACATGATCCCTAAGAGAAGAGTGGGTCACAAACATGCCAGCAAACCCAAAGTGTGCTGCACTGAAAATTGGTGGCTCAGAGGCCAAGACCTATGTGATGCGCAAGCTACCCCACGGATCCAGTGGTCGTGCGACACAACAAAATTGTTTGGCCTCCTGTCACCAGATGAGTCAGTGGTCAAACTCAGACCCTGATCAAGACCACACAATTTTTGCAAAGATAGAGTTACAATGCATTCAGTTACAAACAACTCAAGCATAGGCACAATTAACATATGTCTAATTGTTACAGGAAATTCACTCGTATCTTATTTTCATTTATTCAATCTAAGGCACAAAACTTTGAAAATAAAAAAACACAAGGAAGTAGTATTTACACGATGAAGTAGTATTTTAACAATGATTTAATAGTTCTACATTATGTATGTCCAAAAAAGTTAAATTATTTAAAGTTCAGTAAAAATGTCTGAAACGAAAAAAAATAATAATAATAAAAAACATGGGAATAAGTACAGTTATAGTTCAAATTCAATGCACAAGTCAAACAAGCATACTGACTGAAATTACAAATTATAGCTTCAAACCACTGAACATTCAAGGTTGGACTGTCAAAAATCAAGCCAAACCACAAATAACGGAATCTATTTTCTTCCTCTTAACAAGCCTACACACTGTTTTACATCTTGAAGTCTTGTGAAGTTTCCTTTTTATTCTTCTTTCACCCTTAATAACCTTCACACCAAAAGATGCATATTAATCAGTACATTGTAGATGTATATTGGTAATGCCAAGTGCAGAATATAGATATGCAGATCAATAACACACACAAAAACAACAACAAACAAACAAACACACACACACACACACACACACAACTTAACATTGTGAACATGGGAAAAACTGTGTCCAGGGTGCAGAAAATCCCATGATCCCATGGGCATGGGAAAAGTCATTTCAGTCACTTTTCTTGCAGAGAAGTAAAAACTCTTGCTGCAAATGATATCTGCCATGAATAATGTTCTCTGTATTTCTGACTTGCTTTTATCAACTAATTGGTGCAATGAGTGATAATCATCAGAACAGAGAAACTTGTGTATCAAATATAATGTAATTTTTTGGGAACCTGCTAAACCTTAACAAGAGGGCTGTGTGAACAGCCCGTGCCTCAGCTGATCTTGACATTCATCACACTTGCAGCTCTATGAACTTGGGAAAGGATCAAGGACACCATGTTCTGAGTAAGTCTGACCTTTATAGAAGAACACTTACATGTGCAACATCAAAGTTCAAGTAGTTCTCAAGTTATAATGAAGAGTAAAATTCATGTATGTTGCACTGTGACCCCACAAACCAGGTCAAGGTCATTCATGTACTGTCTCAGCATGACCTTCATACAGAATAATTAACATGTGTAGCTAACTCAAAACAGATCTCAAGTTATCAAGTAAACAGTAAATTTCGTGTCAGTTGTCCTGTGAATTAGCATTAGAATGCCCATTGACTTACATAGTAATCAAAAGGAAAGCTGCATTGAACGATAAGTACCCGAATTGAAAATCCTTAAAAATCAGAAATCCAAAGCAGTGCCACCTAGTAAACAACTGTTTGACCCTCCCACGACAACATATCCATCACATCTCAGCTTAATCTGAGGGACTGCTCTGACAAGTGAAAAATAGCAAAACCATACAAAAAATTCCTAAAAAAATTGCAGCGCCACCTGGTGAACAAATTGGGAACTAGGTGTCCCTGGGAGTGTCTATGTACGATATCAAAGCAATTGGGTACGCAGTTTCGGAGAAGAAGATTTTTTAAGATTTGTCAAAAAAAAAAAGAACAATAAAATTCATTAAAAATCCAAAAATTACTGGAGCATGACCACGTGAACAAAATTGGTAGAAACCCACCCAAGGTACATTGCCACCAAGTTTGAAGTTAATCTGGATGACGGTTTTGGAGAAGAAGTAGAAAATGTGAATAAGCATTAGAATGCCCATTGACTTCCATAGTAATCAATAGGAAAGGTGCATTGACCGACAAGTACCCGAATTGAAAAAATCGTTAAAAATCAGGAATCTGCAGCATTCCCACATAGTGAACAACTTTCTTTGACCCTTCTACAAGGAACATATCCACCAAGTTTCAGCTTAATCTGAGTGACGGTTCTGGAGAAAAAGTCGAAAATAGCTATAACACACAAAAATTCATAAAAAATTAGGGTAAAATTGCAGCGCCACCTGGTGAACAAATTAAGAACTAAGAGTCCCAGGGAGTGTTCCTGTGTGATATCAAAGCAATTGGGTGAGCGGTTTCAGAGAAGAAGATTTTTTAAGATTTACCCAAAAAAGAACAAAAAAATTCATTAAAAATCAAAAAATCACTGGACCGCGACCATTTGAACAAACTTGGTAGAGACCCACCCAAGGCACATTCCCACCAAGTTTGAAGTGAATCTGGCTGACGGTTTTTGAGAAGAAGTCGAAAATGTGAATTGTGGACGACGGACGGACGGACGGACGATGACGGACGGACGATGGACGGACGGACGGACGACAGACCCTCACAAAACCTCAGCTGACTGACAAGTCAGCTGAGGTAAAAAAATTCAACAGTCAAGCAGTTTGTGTATTCCATGCACAGAATCTCACATTTTAAAGAACAAAAGGGCCGTGTAAACAGCCCATCCTAAGTTGACCTTGACATTCAACCCACAACAAGTCCCACTCTAGTCTAGGTGATGAGTATGTTGGAGAGGTAGTAAAAAAGGCGAGTTTCCATTGCAATGCCCAGTGAGTCTTGGGCCTGTATTATTCAGTTTAAAAAAACTAGAAATTCTGTTTCACCAGCCAAAAATTTCCAAACTCCGTTTTAACAGTAGTTCTCTTTGTATGCAAAATATATTGAGGCAAAACAGCAAATTCCATTTCAGAGGTGACAAAAATTCATTATTCCATTCCGCTTCGGTTAAAAACGGAAAAATACAGGCCCTGTGAGTCACATTATAATCAATAGCAATGCTACACATCGACAAAGTTTCAGTTCACAATCTCAGTGGCGGTTTTGGAGAAGTACAAAAAAGCCTTAACACAGAAAAATTTCATTTCAACTAGGGATACCTTCAACACAAAGCATGACTGTCCCTCAGAAAAATGCCGCCATTTGCTCAAATTTGGTCATGCTGACACCAATATCTAGAATCAGTTCACCTAGATAAGCATAAGTACTGCCAAATTTGAGCAAAATACATGGGAACATTCTAAAGATATTGCGATAACCAGCCCTAACAAGCAAGTCATTAGGCTGCCATTTGCTCAAATTAGGTCATGGTGACACCAAAATCTAATCAGTTCATCTTGTCATGTAATATAAGCACATTGCCAAATTTGAGCAAAATACATGGACGCATTCTGTAGATATTGCGGTAACGAGAACGTGCACATCTGGACAGACAGACAGAAATCCTGACGGACAACCCGAAAAAATAAAGCCACCCCCCCCCATGGGATGAACCCTTAAAAACAAGGGTCCCCAGAAGTGTACCTATGCAAATTCATAGCAATTTTTTAAGATTTTACCAAAAAATTAAAAATTCCTGTATGCTGCCACAGTCAAACAAAATGTGCTCTTTTAGTATTGCCTCAGACAGCAGAATCCTTAAACGCAATGTAAATAAAATAAAAATCATACATATATGACTTCTTGATCATGCACTTGATTGTTGAATTTTCATCGTAGATTTTAAAAAACACCATTCCGTTAGCATCTGTAATATGTGTTGACTGCTTTGTACCAGCAACCCACCCAAAGAGAAAGTGTTTGAAAATAAAACGATTAAACTCCCGGTTTAATTGAATTCATGGGTGACTGGGTGGCGTAGTAATTTTTCTGAATGATATTAAGTGAAGGGCCAATAAGGAGGAAACGAGTTATGAAATAGTGCCCGCCGAAGCCAATGAAGGTCAAAGATAAAACTCCCGTGAGTATGATCATGTGATACCAGGTGCCCAACAGTAAAGGGGACAATAACTGTAAAAGCATTTCTGGAGAATTTCCCGCAATACTGCCACAGTTGCATAATTGCTCTTGCAAGAAGGACGTAATTTTAGTGATTTATTGCAAGAAGTTTGGTGTGCACTAATACGAAGGTGCAATATATATTAAGTGTACACTGTATTCATATTTACAGTGAGAAGTTGATCTTTGCTTCACATATACAAGCCTGTTCGGTGGGAATTCAAAAAGAGTGTGCAAGGTTAATTTTTACAATTCCCACCTCCTTCCTTGTCCGACACATGGGGGTTGAAGTGTGGGTTCCATATTAGTTGTATGTTAACACTGTATGAGTGGTGGCGGCAGACCCCCACCTTTATGGACATCAATGGTCAAGTTGCAGGTACATAAATATGTTCTAGTCAAGTCAAAGGCTTGGCTGAAAAAGTAAAAAAGTTGGTACTGTTGGTTGAAGTGAAGAATCACAAAAAACAAAAACAAAAAGTATAACAAGTAAAATAATAGGAATCCATTTACAACAATGAAGACGTGTTGTTCTTCCTTATTGTACTCATAAAACAAGCTCGGCCAGGCGAATCCCATGAAATTATTTTGTTGACTTCAGTTACTTCAAGATACATGAACAATTAACAACCTGTTTTATCACTCAGACCCTTCCTGGAGTGCTCAGTCATGTTAAGATATGATGAGTACATAATACATGTAAATGCATACATGGACCTGGCGTTTTCAAATATTCATGTTGTCTTGTGTATATGTACAAGAGGCCTTCATATAGGCTAGTGAGCCTGTTCGCCAATTGGTTTTTTTTTTTTTCTTGGAAATAAAATATGTTTAAACCAAATGCACACTAAGCTAACACTGCAACAAATCTAGTACTGTATGACACACAGAGCAAGTACATGACTGCTTGGTACTAACTCCCTCTGGGGGCCCCTTCTATCAAAGATAATCTGCCTTTCAACACCACATTCATTAGATCCCTATTACGTTTTTGCTTTCTTTTCCATGTTGTTTTACCTGCATTGAGAGGCCACCTGGTCACATACTATTAGACCTGCCATAACAGTGGTCTCTTAATAGAGGGGGACTGTACATGGAACTGTATCTGTTCCCATTTTGCGATATTTTATTCAGAACTCCATCATTTTAATCGTTTCCATACATCTTATATTGTTTATTAGCACTTTGGCCAATATAAACCTTGTATTTTAATCACATAAATGATGATAAGTTGTTCACTTGTGTACCTGGGAAAGGTGTCACAAACAAGAACATTAGTTTTATCAACAGGCCCAGTGTGGCGTACTGTCATTCACGTAATGCTATTGTGTCAAGTCGCTTATTTTGGGCTGGTATGGATTTGATAAAACTAGTAGACTTGTTGGATACAACTTGCTTGTTTGTATAATAATACCATGGTTGAAATCCAACATTTTTTTGCAAAACAGAAAACATCCCTTCAAATATTTTCAGCTATCATTTGTTCCCAAATTTGCATGTTTTAAAGCATATCCTGATAAAAATATTCTTGCAAAAATTTTGCTAAAAACAGAATTCCCTTTTCAAACTGAAAACTTTCACCCATGTAATACTTAATCCTCTGGCAAGCCAAGTGAGTTACTATTGTGATAATTTTAACAATAATAACAATTATTATAACCTCAGAGACAGATGTAAGCCTTCAAAATTTGTAGCCAAATTGGAAAATTAACAAGTGATCACTTTAGAATTCAACCTAACTCTTACATAGTTTGTATTAAAATAAATTAGCCATTCGTAAATTTCTTTAGCCAAAAGACTGACATATTAGCATTTGAATAATGGTACCACCGGTCCCTTTAACCTATAGCAACTTGAGAATGCGGGATAATACAGATGTTGAATATGACAAAACCCTTTGTAACATCATGATAAGTCTCAGACCAGTAACATCCACATCTACCTCTGGGTCCAGTGTTGCACAACTTTTGGTCCTGTTGTGAATACTACATGTACATCTGTGATCATTGGTACCAAAATCAAAGGAATAAAGGTAAGCAAATTATTTTGTACCATAATCATGACTATAAAAATACATTATAATTGGGAACTTTGCGAAAGCTTTACTCCGAAGGAAAAAATTCAAATGGCTGTTAAAATTTGTACATTTTTACCACAATATATGGCACACACCTGCAATCATGGAGGCAGGTGTAAACAAATGCACCCTGTGGGAAAAAAAAAAACTTATTCACTTTTTCCTGAATTCTCTTACTCTTGTACTACAATAGAAAGATATTCAAGTGGAATACATGCACAACAAAATGCTGGGTGTTTGAAACAAGAAATAGACCCAGCAAATGCAGCATATTTAACATATAGATGAACAGGGATGGGTTTACTGGTCTGATACCCTCACCATTTACCACTGCATCACTACTTCCCAAGCCGGAGATTTCTGTTTGGGCTTTGTTTAATAATATACATTTTGAGAATGCGTGGTAATATATATGTTAAAAGCAACAAAAAAAACTTTCAAGATCATCTCACCATAAACCTGTACTGTACAAATTTAGTAATTACGTTTTGTTTGACAGGTATTCTTCTTTCATAATGAAGCTCTGCATTTATAAGCAAAACTTGACATATTTAGCTAATTCATCATTTGACACATTCATATTTATTCATTATTATGTGTGTTGTCTTGGCTGAATATTTAGCTTAGACAAGGAGTCACTACTCAGAGAGACATGTATGGGTAAAGACTCCGAAACATGTTCTGAGTAGTTAGCCGCTGAAGACCCTTTAATTTATTCATGCGAATGCAGCCTATATCAAAATTCTACAGAGGAATGTGTGCAATATGGACAATAGTACTTCCGTATATATATAAAGGTTAGACAGTGACAGGTTAAGTTACGGAGAGTAAAGAGTTTGGACTGCGGAATAGGCTAACGACTACTAGGAAGTGGTTCTGGACAAAAAGACACAAATACAACACTGACACTGTGTACATCACTACCTCCCAAACTCAAGATTTCCACCTGGGTTTTGTTTTTTAATCCTTTCTCACTCTTTCTGTCAACGTGTCTAGATGTCACGTCATGCACTTTCGTCATTCTTATATGCATCATAAATAGAAACCCTTTTCAACCAGAACTGTACAAGAATCTTTCATGTACATGACTGAAAGGACTGCTCCACGGCCACTGAGAGTATAATGGGCTAATCTTTTGCAGGGTGCAAATATTCCTATGATCCTATTGTCCAGGGCAAGTGAAATCCTTTTGACAAGTGACTTTCAAATTTCACTTGTCCCATGGACCAGTATTTGTATTAGCAAAATTCATTTATATATCTGTTACAGTTCAAATTTTGTTGGCACAACAGACAAATAAACTCACTATATGACAATGATTTCCATTAAAACGCCTTTTTAAACCGACACTTTGGTACACTTCATGAGCGCAAGCAAAATCATGACAGAGGACAAGCGAAAATTTTGCGTCACTTGTTCTACAGACAAGTAGTTGCAAAACAATTTTTCTCGCCCTGTTTTGGTACTTTGCTGACACAAAATAAAAAGGATCCTGGGAACCATATATCATTATCTTACACATTTTTCAAGTTATTCAAAATCAGTTAAGAATTTTAAAGTTATAAAATGGACCAAGCAATAAATTATTAATGGATTCCTGCAGCTAGTATAGCTGGGGTAAAAGTTGTTCCTTGAAAACTATTCAGCATAATATTTTTGCTGTCACTCGCTTTTTTTTTGGGGGGGGGGGCTTGATATTTCTGGTCTCTCTATCAAATTATAATGGAAATGCTTATTTTACTGGGTGGGGATTAAGATATGAGCAACATGTAAAGCATGTACAAGACAGACATGCAGCATTTCATCAAGAACAAAGTATTAATTATACAATTTGATATCCAAGTTTTACAAAATACATTCGGAAATTAACAGAATAAAAAATAAACCAACAATTTGTCACCGGGTAACAAGATGTTCTGATCAGGTTACAATGACTGCCTTCATTCTGTCCTATCATTAACCGTTACATTGTGAATATATACAGATGTAAAGTATGATTTGCATTCATGTCTGTGGGATTTCCTGACTGTAAATTCAGGATACACATGTACTGAGCATTCTTTGGATTATCTGCATATTTTTAAGTTGAAAGCAAGCATATTCCCATTTAATCATGTTAACTCGAACAAGTCAGATGCTCAGAAACAAATGTTGGGTATTGTTTCTTAAAATAACACGACCCTATAACATACTCTCAATAACATACCAAAATTCATTGGCCAGTAATAGAATACCCAATTTCACAACCCTATCAACTATGATTAACCATATTAACTGCAGACCTAATCTGGTCACCTCAGCTGCAAGACAACAGAACTATGCCTCCACCATGATGAGGGCACTTGTACTAGTTATGCTACTTAACCATCCAGACATATTTAACACTTTTTCTACCACAAAAATGAAATTTTCTAATTTATATATTAAGTACATTGTATGTGTCAAAACGCCGGGGTGAACGGTGCTTCTTCAGCTTTTTGCTTTCCGAGTTGTGACCTTTATCATAGAAGCTTATACATGGCCCTGTTTAATACATGAATATGTGCCCTTTTTCCAGTTAAGTTCCTTAATGTAGCCCAGGTGGCACCACAGGATCCTGGTTAATATGAATATCCCTATAGATAACTGAACCATATAGGCCTATACCATGGATACATGAACTGCATCTTTCTCTACCCAGTCAAGCATTACCACCGTTATGACCACAGCATTTGATCGCCTATTTGAGACTCATAACTCACTTAGCCGATCACATACCCTTGAGTAATTTTATTTGCATCTTTAATGTGGAATGAGTGATCTGTGCAATTGCAAAGGAAATCTTCTGTTTGTGCTTCATCCAAAAACACCAGCAATATTTTGATGCAAGTGTTATATCCGTCTACCACATAGCCAGTGGTTAAAAAGCATGTGATTTGGCTGAGAAAAATGGGTACATTTTAGCACCACATTGACTCAGTATACTGTAAATAGGATGTACATGATAACATTAACCGGGATCCTGTGCTGCCACCTAGACCGCAGCAGAGAACTAGACAGGAGGGTGGGCAAATTCATGTGCAAAGCAGGGCTAAATGAGCTGTGGTAAACGTAACAACTGGAGAAAGCAAAAATCTTGCAAAAACTCATTAAACTCAAGTTTTAAAATATAGAAGACCCTAAACATATTAGAACATTTTATTTGTTTGGCAGAAAAAGTGATATTTCTGGATGGTTAAGTAATGTAACTGGTACAAGTGCCCTCATCATGGCATAGGCATAGTTCTGTGGCCCAGCAACTGAGGGGAGCAGATTAGCTCTGCATTTAATGTGGTCAAATACGAACACTTCCTCTTGCTACACTTTCGCTGTACATATTCTTATTTTCACCAATTTTGATGACGGCACAAAATCATGAAACCCACAGTGAAACAGTATTTTGACATTGTTTGAACATATATTATGTTCAAAATGCACATAGTGAAATAATTGAAACTAGAGTGAAAATGTCAAAATTACAACAACAAAAAAAGTGAAAATTCAAACATGCGATTTCCAAATAAAGCAATTTACAATACTTCATGTTTATTTTGTCCTTATTTTTGAACCCGAGTTATGAAGTATTACTTCCTGTGCCTTATTATCAGTATATTGAATGTGATTTGTGTTCCGTGATATTTTTACCTGTCTGCTGATTTTTACACCTGATATCAGTTTGAGTCCAAATGTATTATTATTTTGTGCAGGGTGTGAAAATTCCTATGATCCAACGTTCCGGGACAAGCTAAAACTCTTCTCGGACAAGTGACTTTCAAATTCAACTTGTCCTGCAGACAAGCTAATTTTTTCTTTTTTAATTGGACTAAAATTATGTCTGTTTACATGCACAGCAACATAATGATGAGCAGTCAGAGCCTTCGCGACTCTGTATATGTTGGCGATTACTGTGGTCCGTGTGAACAGAACATAAACACCAATGCAGGCATGTGCGTGGGGACGCCAATGCGCAATAGGTGATGATAATCCCCTGGCCTAAAGTAAACAATCCAGGTTTAAACAATTACATGGTCAGCAGGTGTATTCAACAGGACTTGACTACCTACTTGATTTCTGTCAAAACAAGCAGGTATTTTGACCATTGCGTGCATACGGCGACAAGATCAAAGGTACCAGCAGTCATGCATTGGGGCATATTGGCTTTCGCCCGTATCGGGACAAGGTCACAGCACCTCACCGTCAGTCTTATCTGCCCGAACAATGACAAAGGAACATCAAAAATTTTTAAAACTTGCATGGCGAATTCTTGAGCAAATTAGCATCAAAGACAATTTATCGGTGGGCTCTAAAAGTGTTGGAGAGATCATGTAATGGTGCCGCAAGTTGACTTCCCGGCCAAACAAAACACACATCTGCCACTCACACGCACGTGACCGCGTGGAGTAATCTACGGTGAACGGAGCATCATGCTGACTGATCTGTCACACATTCGGCATTTTTCTCTATCCCCCTACCTTTGCGTATTTGCTTGTGACTCCAAATAATTGTTGCAATAAACACTGGAATCTTTATTTTTGCATGCTGCAATTTAAAAAAAAAAAAAAAAGCTTCCCGTTTGTGTGTTCCCTCCGCAAATTACGGCATATTCACACATGTTCACTGGGCGGAAGCCATGATGAAAACACTGCAGCACGAGCCATGATTGGCTCATTTTTGCATGTGACTCAATTGACCAATCGGGTGATGTGTTGTGCGTCAGGCCACATGGCCAAAGCAGCTGTTTGTGTACAGTTGCAGGAAAGATGTTGACGGTGCGCACGCTCGATTTCTGATTTGAAATATTAAAATTTTCGCGGTCGCTAGCCATATCCCCTGCCCACAGTAATCATGGACGGATGGACAGGAGGACACACAGACGGTGCCCATTACCATATCTCCTCTAAGGTCTACCCACCATAAAAAAATCAAAGGGCTGGCATCAATAATTTAGAAAATATGGCCCGGACAAAATTTGTATTGTACCATGAGCTTGCTTAATTAACTTTGTTAATTAATTAATTAATTGAAGTAATTAGCCACACAAAACGATGCCTATGCACACCTACTACCTAAGGTCTACCCACCATAAAAAATTCAAAGGGCTAGCATTAATAGTTTAGAAGATATGGCCCGGACAAAATTTGTCTTGCTTAACGGACTTTGTTAATTAATTAATTAATGCAAGTAATTAGCCACACAAAACAATGCCTATGCACACCTACTACCTAAGGTCTACCCACCATAAAAAATTTGAAGAGGTAGCATTAATAATGTAGAAGATATGGACCGGACAAAATTTGTTTCGGACGGAAGGACGGACACACCGACGGTGTCCATTACCATACCCCCTCGCCAACTTCGTGGGCGGGGAATAAAAAAACACTCAATACTGTAAGAAATGATACATTTAAATATGAAAAATGATCAATATTGTCTGAACTGCAGCAGTTTTGCAACATGCTTCAAAACAATATGCACAATGAAAGTTGCACCTGAGGGACTCTCTTTATGTCTGGATGAAGAATTTGATCTGTTTACTTTCCAGAATATTTCAGAGGGTTTTATAAATGAATTTCATTTATTTCCTGTGATATTTCAGAGGGTTTTATAAATGAATTTCATTTATTTCCTGTGATGATGAAAAAACTGTCATCAAAGGGGGAGAAGATAATAATTATTCAAGTACTGTAACATACAAAAACTATTAGTAACCACATGGAAATATGTACCTTTACCTTGTACTAAAGGCATGCCCTACTAGATCAACAACCTCCCACTGTGTAAACTGGGGCTTGATGCTAGGCCAAATGTAAATTTTAGGAATACAAACTCTGCAAGTAAACCTGGTTCCAGTCTATTTTGCATCGTGTTTATACTGATAACACTGCAAAAGCAGATCATATTTTTTTTTTTACTAAATATCCCATCAATCATGGTACTGCTGTGATGAGAAAAATCAAGGTACCATGATACATCTTGGTTTTAAATCATAGCCACCTCTATAACTTATACACTATGGTACTGTGTTGCATAACAATATTGATAGTTACTCCTTATGCACCCTTGGTCAATATCCCACAAATCCTAGACTGGCCAAAGCTTCATAACATAGGCTCAGTCTGTGTGCAGCCCTTCAGATTCATCCTTACAAGTTACATCAGGGTTCATACAGCATAGCAAAGCCAAAATTCCATACTTTTTCAAGTACTTTCCAAACCATTTTTCCAAAATTCCAAACTCAATTATCTGTGGTTTTATGGGTGTGTATATATATATATATATATATATATATATATATATATATATATATATATATATATATATATATATATACATATATATATACAGTGGTTCCCCTCTTATAAGACCACCCCAAATGTTTCCTTATTATGAGAGGTGGTCTCTCTTCAGGTGGAAAATATGATGAAAATGCCATACTTGCTGCGCAGCAAAGTAGCCTTTGCAGAGGGAGTAGTATCTCTTTGGGGGTGGCTTACAAGAGGGGGACCAATGTATGCAATTTATATATTGAACAAAAAAAAAAAAACTTTTTGTTTGATACTAGCAAGCGCTGCTTCTCCCATATTTTTCAAGTGCACATTACTTGCACACACCTTGCATCTTGCGCTGTATTTGTCCTGTTTTACAAGCAAAACCCAGTCCTTTTATTTGGGGTTTCCAAGCCAAGTTCATTATATGTACAGCCTCCCACTGTTGTTGCGGCTTGGTGCACAATTTATGCCCGCGGCGAACATTTACGGTCATTTATCCATAATTCAGGGCTCGACAATTTTTCTAAAAAGCACTTGTCCGCTGGGCAAGTAGATTTCAAAATCCACTTGTCCTGATAAAACTTCTATAAACAACGTTTTTCTCTAACAATGCTAAGGCCTAGGCCAGACAAACCCTTTACCCTAAAATGTATTTGCCGCTTATTGTCGCTTGCAAAATCGCACAAAAATGTCAAATTTTATGATTCCAGCTGCAACTGTTTGACAGTGAAACTGGCAAAATATCAAAAAAAAAAAAACAAACAAACAAACAAATTGAAAGTAAGCTATTTGCTTCGGGTGACTAACGATGAAAAATACACTGTAATTTCTGGGACTATAGGAGTCCGTATAAACTTAAATAACGATTAAATAGTTGCATTGGCTTCAGTTAAGGATCCTTTCTCTCCACCTTGGATGGCGTGATGCACTGATGGGATGCATATCGTTTGCGTACCTACCATGAATGCTATCGGTACATCGCAGTAAATTTGCGTATACAGTATTGGCAAGTGCCTCGCAATAAACGGTGTTCGTAAATCAAATTCAAAACGAAAATTTTAATATTTCAAATCAGATATCGAGCGTGCGCACCGTCAACATCTTTCCTGCAACTGTACACAAACAGCTGCTTTGGCCATGTGGTCTGACGCACAGCACATCACCCGATTGGTCAATTGAGTCACATGCAAAAATGAGCCAATCACGGCTCGTGCTACGGTGTTTTCATCATGGCTTCCGCCCAGAGAACATGTGTGAATTTACGGAGGGAACACACAAACGGGAAGCTTTGTTTTTGTTGCAGTATACGAAAAAAAAAAATTCCGGTGTTTATTGCAACAATTATTTGGAGTCACAGGCAAATACGCAAAGGTATGGGATAGCAGGAATTGCCGAATGTGTCCCAAATCAGTCCGTGAGACTGCGTCAGTTCACCGCAGATCTAATCCAGTGTCCACGCTGTCACTTGCATGTGACTGGCAGTTGTGTGCTGTTTTTGCCCGGGAAGTCATCTCATGGCACGTATTTTTTCTACCACTGTGTGAACCCATCGATAAATAGCATTTGATGTTAATTTGCAGATGAATTTGCCCTGCAAAATATTATTATTTTTTTGACGGATTTTACTAGTAAAAAATTCCAGCTAGCCCGCAGGGATGGCACTTTTTTATTTCCACCAGCCCGAGCCCAATTCTGACAAGCCAGAGCTTTCGGACATGCGAATTGTCGAGCCCTGAATTCATGATGGACCATCACTCGTAATCAAAATGACGCATGCTTGTTTTTCAAATCTTGCAAAGAATCCCGTTGCATTGAGAGTTGGAAAAAGGTGCCTCCCATGATGCTGTGCAATGCAGAAAACCCCATAGATGCTATATTTAGAAATGAAAATAAACTACGATCGTAGGTATTGCAACAAACATTAAAATAAAGTCACACAAATAGATTGTTTTCATTCTGTTTGTTTTTTTTTAAACCGGAAAATCGATTTTCCATACTTTTCAAGACTTTTTTTATAAAATTCCATACTTTTCAAGGCCTGGAACAGAGGGCATTCAAATTCCATACTTTTCAAGCCTTTTCAAGCTCTGTGCGAACCCTGTACATTGCCTATCCTTAAGTTTCAGCCACCCTCAGGCTTTTGTTTCATGCAAGATTGGAAGACACCTTATAACTGTCATTTCCAAGAGCAGAAATACTAGCTTCATGTATTTGTCCTGTACAAGGCATTTCTCTCGTCGTGCAAGAGACGTGTTCCCATAATGGTTTCTATAAAATTTTCAACTTGATAATTTAACGACCACTGCATGTACATGATGTAGAAATTAGTTAAAATTTCTCCTTTGCAAACTTAGGTATGTATACATCTTTATTAATTCTGAAACTTTCAGTTCATGAACCTCAATGGTACCCAGTTTATTCAAAGTTACTTTAACAAACAGTACATTAGAATTTTGTGTATTGGGTTGTATGTTCAGCTAAGCACACATGAAATCAACCCTCTTGGACTTCTATTTAATTGCACTCATCTGTGTGAATGGGCACATTTTACACTTTGCATACAGAAGAGGCCTGCTTGGTATTCGCAAGTCACAAACAGTCCTTAGAGGTCGTTGAAATAACATGCAACTCTATCTGAACACTAGGCCTAAACTTTGACTATGCCATGCATATTGGGGGGATGAGCTGTTCTGTTCTGACCAGCAGTGATGCATCCCAACAAATGGACCTATTTGCAGTAAATTTGCCCATACAGACAAAACCTGACTTTTAATTTACATCTCTAATGAGGCCAAACCATAAAAATATGTTCATTTCTGGTAACCCTCCCTACTAGCTTGAAAACATACCCAAAAAGTGCTGTATGTAATTTCGACAGCGCGCAAAAACAAATGTTTGCTTCCTACTGACTTTTTGTCAGGTTGAATAATGCAGAATCTATTTTTTTTTACCCTAAAATGAGATTTTTTGAAAGGTGAAATTTGCTTGTTTACCCTTAACTTGGCACTAAACAGGTAAAAAAAAAAAGGCCTCCCTACCCTATGACTTCATAAAATTTGTGTTACTGGAAACAAAGGCGGTCCTGATCATCGTGATGCATGTGGTTCAAGTTTCATACAGCTTATCATGGTCTTTACTGTGCCAAACATCTACTTCTTTGATTCCTTTCTGCCCACAAAATAGTTTTTAGTACTTTGGAATAAAAACAAAAAACAAAAAACTTGGCACTTCAGTCAGACTGGCAGGAGTTGTGCATTCCCATTACCTTCAATTGTACTTTGCAACTTAATGACTTAGGGCCACAGCATGTAGAAATGCCAATTTATCCACAATTAATCCAGGTGCACAGCCTAAATGATTATGAAAGTTTCACTTCATGTGCCTCTATATATGTATATATATCCATGGTCACTTTAACATATGATCCAATGGGAACACACAACTTAAGCCTAAAATTGTGTGTATCGTGTTGTGTATTTAGCGAAATACGCATGAAATTACTAATTAATTATTAAATCTATGGGGGGGGGGAATCAATTTGTTTTTGTTGGCCCTACAAGTCATGTGTAAACATGCAAGCTGAAGCACATCATGAACTGAATCATCAAAGCCCAAACTGAACTTGCAAAGACCTACAATCACCTGTTCACTTCAGGCCTGCCATTGACAAAAGTCATTCATATCAGGGCCAGAATTTCGCAAAATTTTGCGAGAATCAATTTGGATTTTTGTCCATTAGTTTTTTTTAAAAGAGAGACAAGTTTAGGAGAATCTTTACGAGAATGGATTCTTGGATTCTTGCTGAAATTCTGGCGCTGCATATTAGCTGCAGTGCTGTTTTGGTCCGTATCATTTAAAAAAAGGAACTGCCAAAATGTATGGACATATCATTGCATCAACCGTGACAAAATATGTTGCTCAAGATTGACAAACCAGCAACTCAGACAAAATTACCTATTTAAAAGCCATAGTCATATTTTTCAAACATACACTGAGCTTAATCAGAATGAGTTATTACACATTTGGAATAAGATTTTTTATTCAGACAAATATTAGTAACACCTTTGATTTTCCACCAGCATATATCTATGTCATAGCTGCTGACTGTTGTTGACACCAGGGACGTGATAACACGTCCCTGTTGACACCTAGTAACCATGACAGAAATGCTGGCAACAAATAATCTATGTCCCATATGGCAACTGTGTCAGTCAATACACTATGCTCACAATTACTGGATCTGCATTGCAATATTTACCATGTGCCAAATTGATGGAAATTTATTAATTTCTGATTGTGTTGAACTAGATCTGTGTTCCAAAAAATATTGATACATCAAAAGCATCCCATTTGCACCTTTTTATTGCAATGTCAGTTGCTCCCACTGAAAGTGAACATTGATGTTTTGCTTCTGTTTTATAAATTCATACTACATACCTTTTTTACTCTACTTCCACACTGTATGGTATTATTTTCATCTGTTAAAATCTATGAAGAAAAGACTTAAAGGACAAAGATAACTGAGTTTAAGTAATGGAATCACCATACAGGACTCTACAATTATTTTTACTTGCCCTACTCCTCAGGCCTGGCAGAGTTGATATTTTACTGGTCCAAGTTACTTGTCCATCTATAGATCCCATTATCAAAACTAAAATTTCTGGTTGCCCAGAGGGCAATTGCGGCCTTTGACACTTTAAGTAGCCCTGACGAGAATTTGACCTGTCTGGGGCTTGCAGACATGCAAATTGTAGAAGCCCTGTCATATCCTGCAATTTATATAAAATGCAAATCACCCCATCACCAATGTCATAGGAGTGATGGTGGCAACTCTCCTGTTTGATATCCTGATCCTTGATACCCAGAACCAGATTAAATTGCAGTGTGATGATGGTGCAAGGATACATTTGGAAGGGTACCACAAAAACGACAAATGAGACAATTCCCCATTTTAGCATTCTGTGCTTATTTTTCTTTTCGGTCAATCAAATGTCATACCTAACAATAACATGCTCAAAAAACTTTGTCATCTTACTTTCTGTGTCTCATATTATAAATTAAATCCAGACTTTCTACTACTAGTAGTGCTAGTTTGAAACGAACAGCTTCAAATTGTTCAAAATGCCCTCTCCTAAATTGTTGGACAGTTCGACACAGCTCGATCACCTATTGTGAACAAGGCAACTAAATCTGTCACAGGTGTGAGTGCCACGCGCACCCCTGGATTTCACCCCATCGTTGTTTTTTTTTTTTTTTTTTTTGGTCTCTCGCTCTCTGAACAGGAAGTGAATACACAAACCAGGTAAACACAGGTGTACTTACCAACACCCTCGGGACGAGTACCTGTCGCCCGTATCCAAATTAACTGACGGGTCTCAAGTTTCACTTGGAATGTCCTTTTCTCTGGTCTACGCTTTAAGCAGTAACGTGTAAGAACAAGGCCCCGTTCTAACACCCTCAAAATATTGTGGACGTCAGAGAACGATGCTCCGGCACCATTCATAAACACACTGGAATTAGTGCTCGTGGGGGCGGCCATTTTGGATGGTCTGTGCCAAAACAATCGCTGCGCTCTACCCGCAATTCGTCCCTGCTGTCAGGACCTTCCTCGACAAATCACTCCTTCAAACGTTTGTATTTCAGGCTGACATGCATTTCTGTTACATTCTGTGAAATAATATTCCTCTTGGTCGTGTCGGTCGACGACAATACCCTTCCATTATGCACTTCCTGTTGCTGAAACAGTCAAGTACCTCCGACTGCAAGGTTTGGGAATAAAAAGTTCTGGGGTCTCTGTGAGGGGTGCGTCAGATTTTCCGTGGAGCTATTTTTGATTGTCATCTTTTTTGTTACACATTAAGCAAATAGACGCACTGTTTAATTACAGTCTAAACTTTTGTCAGCCCATGCGTCACAAGCTTTTGTTTTGAACTGTTGTCGAAAGCTTCAACTTTCCCCGGCCCTGGCTATCCTGGCAAAATGAACTCGTCCAAGAGCATGGACCTTCGAACTTTCGGTGTCACAGGATTCTTCCACCGATGTGTATATGTTGTTTTTGTAATACAAGCCAGGTTGGGCAGCAAACGGGAAGAGAAAGAAATAATTTTAAGGTACATTTTTTCATTTCCTTTGTAATAATTTATTTTCTTACTGCTTACTCATTAATTCTATATTATTATCATCATTAATAGCATCATGATTATTGTCATTATTACCATTGTCATTATTAATGTCTGCTTTAAATGTATATTCTAAAATAAATTTTATTTACTCCTTAATTTAATTTATCATCATTACGTATGACGTACAGATGCATTCAAACAAGAATGAAAAAATATCTTTCTTTTCTTTTTCTTTTTTTAATCAGAACAATTAACTTCATATATTGGAGTATGTACAACCGAACCCACACCAGACAAAATTCAAGTTGATATCAGAGTGCTAGCATGCTTAAAAGTGTTTGGTAAATGCTTTTAGAAAGAAATAAGTCATATTGGTAGTTGCATACACATAATCATTGCATGCTAGGTTACTGTTTACTGTTTCTATGGGTCTCTATGAATCTATGCACTTTTATGGCATTAAAAAAGAAAAAAGAAAAGTTACCCTGAATTCAATTAAAAGATTGATGGCAGTCTGGAATTTTGATGGATCATTTGACGCTACTTTTTGAAATCACAACCCCCACTCCATACGTAAATATATCTGCCCAAATTACTTTAATTATTAAACAGTCATCTTTTCATGACTGGTAAATCCAAATGCATGCTTTACTTTTGTTTTTTAAATTAGTCATCCAGTCTATATAAACTCACGAATACATATTTAGTTATGATCATTTTTTCTATGACATTTTACTTCTTCTGTGATACTTGCATGATATGACGACAGGCCACTGTTTACTTTCCATTTACTGAATGGCATGTTCCAAATTTTATAATCACATGCACGTTTGATTTTTTTAATGGCCCAAGGATAACCTTACATGCATGTTTGTACTCTACCACCATGAAATACAGGTTAATTTATATTGTGTATCTTGCATCTGTAACACACATATTACCATAATGCGAGCTAGCCCTTTCTCATGTGACATGAGAAACCACATGTAGGCCTATTGTAAATGTAATTTTTATGTGTATAAATTTTCAAATAGTTTTTTCATTCCAGGCCTTTAAATCAAGTTCTAATTTCACTATTCTGGACATACAGTTCCCATTAAACCTCATGTTAAACATGGGGGGGGGGGACAGTTTACACTCACTTACCTGCATACATTAAAAAAAAAAGTCTCAACTCCGAGCTGTGCCTAGCTGGCTAAATTTTGGGGTGAGGTGTAGCGTAAAGGGTTTTCCATACTGGCATACTGGGCATTGCATTTTTACTTGTGGTCCATGCGTAACATGCATTTTTATCATTACTATCTTATTTCCAAAATTTGTTGAAACTGACAGAAATTGATAGCACCATTTAAATAAGTTACCTGTTTGCTAGGTATTTAATAAAGCTATATTCAACATTTCTCTAGGTGGTAAAAAAGAAAGAAAGGGTTGTTTTTGTCTATCTAGTATTGGGGTTCATAAACAATGTCAAGTGCAGAGCTGCTTTCTCCTTCTCCTCCTCCTGTCGACAATTTGACAATGCATCCCACTTTCTTTGAACGAGAATATCCTGCTAAACAAAATATAAACAGCAATTTTTTTATATTCACAACATCAGACAAATTTGTGGCACCTGTGGCCTAGGTGGTTTGCGAATTTGTGATATTGTATTTGAGGGTCTAAAAAATGCATGGAATTGTATCATTTTATAAAATCTTATAGGAGACCTCCCAGATCTCCAATGAGAGAAAACAAGCTCCTCCTGTGCCCACACCTCTGCCACATCAAACAGGTAGTGCACAGTGTCGCCCTTCTGTCATCTCCCAGGTTCTGAGATCTCTTAGTTACTGTTACTTTTACCTGGCACCACAGCAATTGTCCTAACATTACATTTGTAGAAAATTGTTTGCATGCTTCAGCAGAGACAGCTTGATAAGTTTTTAATCCCCTCCCCCCCGCCGACTAATGTTATCTCCCAGTTGCCACCAAATGTATCAATTGCTCAAAATATCGAAGGCTGAAGTCCTGAGGCAAGTATGTACATGTATACATATATTTACATAATACATTTTATTGCTACGATATGTATGTACATATATATGTACGCATGTATATATATGTAAAACTTGAAAATCTGCACAACTTTAAATTATCATCTCCAAGTCTTCAGATGAGAATTGGATGAGGTATGCTATATCCTTTCCCCCCCCCCCTTTCATTATGGGTATTTTAATGTTTGCAATAGGAACCATCTCCAGAGAAGGCAAAATTTTTTTATCTGCTTGGGGGTCATCTGACCATAAAGGTTGTCTGTGATTGGCTCCTTTTCATCTTAATAATGTTACATAAATTGACAATGGAGACAAGCTTAGAATTCCAAGGTTCTTACAGACATAAACTCAGCAGGCAGATAGTAAAGAAGCTATCCCTGCCAATAGATATACAATGTGAACTGTTTGAACAGCTTATATCACCAATCCTACTGTATGACAATGAGATCTGGGGATTCCAAAAACTGGACCAAATAGAACTGTTATACAGAAAATTTCTGAAGAGTTCTGAAAGTGAACAAATACACAGCAATCTGTAGGTTCCGCTTGATCAGTACCATTGAAAGACGAATGATAAACTTCTGGGCCAGAATCATTGGAGGAAAACAGCATAAACTCTGCTATGTTTTGTATCAGCTCCTCAGAAATATGTATGACCAAGCAGACTTCAAGTCTAAGTGGATCGAGAAGATCACCAGTATCCTTAATAACTGGAATGTCAAATATCTGACATCAACAGGACCATGTGAACCAAGTGTGGATCAAACATTGCGTTGATTTAAAACTCAGAGACACGGACATACAAAACTGGAGAAGTGATGTCAATTAACACTAACAAATTGTGTAGTATATACGAATTATTTAAACATGAACCTGGCCTAGAACAGTACCTTCTTGATATAGATGGTCAAGACCGAATTAAGCTCTGTAAATTCCGACGTGGAAACCATAGACTGCCTGTCACAGATGGACGCTATTAACGCGATTATTTGCCCAGGCCTTGTACTCCCTGTACTTCCAAAAAGGAGATGAATTTCACTATTTATTACCTTGTCCTATATTCCAGAACATGAGACAGAAATGTATTGAAAGATACTGCAGAACTCACCCAAATACCCTCAAAATGTATCAGCTTCTTAATGTCAAAAATGCTAAGGAGCTGTCTGATCTTGCAAAATTTGTCAAGAGCATTATGTCCTTCTTTAAGTTAAAACATATTGTAAGTATTTTAGAGAGGAAGTACTTGAACTTCCCAACAATGGACACTTACAACAACAATTAAGGGAGGAATATGTGTCACAGAACTGTATATAGACCAGTAACCAAACAAAAATTAGAATAGAGCTGACCGCTGGAGCTGGCCATGGCCAGCTATGTTGGCAGCTAGTGGGCCACTAGTGGACATTTTGCCCTTTAAATGAAGTGTGCTGCCCACGTCCTTATATGGCAGTGGAGTTGCCCGCTAGTGGCCAACATTTGGGAGTTGCCCATACCCTTATATGGTCATGATAGTAGTGGAGCTGAGCACTAGCAGCCCACATTTGGAAGTTGCCCACTAGCTGTCCATACCCTTATTTGAGGAGCTGGCCACTAGCGGCCCACATTTGGAAGTTGCCCCCTAGCTGTCCATATCCTTATATGGGGAGCTGCCCATTAGTTGTCCACTAGCTGGCCACATCTCAAAGCACTGACTCTGACAGTTGCATACCAAGGCCTGCAGTGTTAAACCTAATATTGGTCAAAAATGATCTTGCAGTTCTGTAAGTGACCACAACCCAGGAGAAATATGTCCATTTCAATTTAATGCATGTGCACTGGTTTGTTTAGTCTAAGATTATGCACAATCAGTCAGTGTCAATCTTTATACTCTCTGTAGCAGATATATGTACAGTATGTGGTACCTGCAATAATTACCATCTCTGGAGCTGACAGACTGCTTTTATAAAGACTGTACTGTATTACACATTGTGCTGTATGCATCTAATGACAGACCACCTATTTTGAGAAACTATTTACTGTTGGACCTACAGCTGCCATTAGGTTGCCTCTCAGGACAGATCAAACCACTGTATGTATATAGCCAAATTCTATTCTAAATACACATGTAACTTGCACCCTTGAAGCTGAAAGTGGGTTGCTTGTCTGCATGCAGCCTGTGTATAACAAAATGACACCAGTATCATGCCTATGGTACTCACTCAGTATAACCATTTCATAGCCAATGCAAGCAAGGCATATTGATGGATGTATCCTCTACTCTTCTGTCCTCAAAATGCTGTACAGAAGGCCTTTTTGGTAACATTTGTCAGACAGTGCAAGTGTTTGTCAACATGGCTGCTTAAGTTTCCCTCCAAAGTACAAAGGATGCTGGGAAGTTACTTGATGATACTTCCTTCCATTGCCAACAAGCTGCCCACTTTCTGACTTTTGTGTACCAGCTACAGAAATTACTAAGTAGGAACAGCCCATTAGTTGCCCTTTTTACCTTGGAGCTGCCTGCTAGCGGCCCATGTTAATCAAGAGCTGGCCACTAGTTGCCTATATTATATTGGAGCGGCAAACTAGCAGCCCAAATTTTTACCTGAGTTGCCCATAAGCAGCCTATTTTTTTATGTTGAACAGGTTTGTCCTCATAGTTAGGAGTTAGCTGGCCATGTGAGCTGGCCATACTGTTGGAGTTGGCCATGGCCAGCCCATCCATCCTTTTTGTATGGATAACCCAAGTATCATTATTTTCTATATGCATGTATATATATATATATATACAAACAATGCTCTCCTTCTCATGCTGTATTTCTCCCATGCCCTGAAAAGGGTTACACTGAGATTAAACTCATTCTTATTGTCATGGAGCACATGCATAAGGCCATGTAGGCACGCTCGCATCTCATCATCACTCAATTTCCTGTTGAGATAAGCACCTTTTTAATGACAAGAAACCAGTCAAGAGTTGCATCTTCTGAAAACTGCTTCTGGGGAAATGGCTGGCATTTTATTCATAACTAGATCTATGGCAGCCAGTTGAGAAAGACACCATTTTAATTACCTTACAGATTGAACATGTTGCAGGGGTCTGGGGGTTAATTGGCATGTCTTTCTGTCGTCAGTGTTTTAATCATTAGAACTTCTTACAGGGCTGATTATGAGAGCTACCTTAATTTATAATTGCTGGTTCTGGGCAGGTCACTAGATATCCAAATCTCCTTTTGACTTGACTCTTGAGCGAATGATTTAGCTTGGGATCGTGATAACCAGATTTTCTAAAGGAACTAGCCAAGATGGGCACTTTTTAATCAGTGGTTCCAACATAATTAAAGTCTAAGTCCCATGAAGTTAACATATTTGGTGATGCAACATGTGATCCTTTATATCTATGTCACAAAAACCAAGATATCTATATTGACAAAACCAGTCATATATGAAACCAAACTAGCTAATATAAGGGCCATCCTGGCGATGCCTCTGTTGGAACTGATCCAGATAGGGCCAGGGCTGTAGCCGAGTCCAATTGCTCAGATAGGTCAGACCAACATTGAGGTCAGAAGTATCACTAAAACTGTGTTAACATACAGAAATTTGCTGAGAATTTCAGAATTTGGCCTGACCAACTTTGAATTGAAGGCCACAGAACTGAGGGCATCACCAGGTTGCCTGACTTTCTATATAGGGGTCTCATTATAGCTGGTTTTATAGCTGGCAGGCCTGGTTTAGATTGATATATCTTTGCATAAGAGCTGCAGGATGCTTAGAGAACTGGTTGAGAATGACATCAGCGGCTATAAAAAGATAAAGTGCATGAACAAAAGAGGTGAAAATGCAAGATGAGACATGCATATCAACTTCCCACCAAAATCTTTGACCCTGTCACCTAGCAACAGTGACAATCATCTGCCATGATACAGGCATATTGATGGACAAAGTAAAGGTGTAACTGGCATTTATGGTGATAGCAAATACTTCTCCCAAACACATAGCAAATTCTTTCATATTTAAGTTCAATGTGTGTTTATAGGTAATTATTTCCAAGTCGCTGGTTTTGCAAGAACAACACATTTAATCTTATTAAATAAAGAGATCTGCCCAATTTATAATACAGATCATATATATATACACTTATATATTTCATACATAGGTACTTTCATATTGAGTGATATGGTTCAAAGCAGCACAGCGGTTAATATGAGTGCCCCATACATGTATTTCTAAGGTCTCATTTTCCCAGGGGCCTCATGCTCTGCTGACATGTAATATGATGACCATCACCACAAATTCATTAATTTTCCTAAAATACATTTCCTCCATGACCCTAAAAAATCAGTGTAGATCATTTATATGATGCAACATCGAACTTCAACATGAACACATGTTTGTGGTACATGTGGTATCATTCTTTTTAACCTTTATCAACATATTGATTTTTTTTGTCTTTTTCATAATTAGGTAATTAATGACCTTACAAACAGGTTACGTTGAAACAACATACTGCAAAATTTGACCATTGGCCTAATGCATATTGCATGTATCTGGTATAAGTTTTGCAGTTCCATCTCAATTAATTATGTCACATTGGACATCACAATAAAATTATTTCCCAATGTGCATTCCCTCCGTGATCTGCAGAAAGTAGGTCACTTCTTCAATGACCTTGAAAAATAGGTCAAGGTCACCCAAAATTTGAACACTGGCCTAATGCATATTTGGTGTCAAATTGCAGGAGTTCCATCTCAATGCATAATCAGAATAATAGATTAAATGTAATTTTAATACCCATGATACTAGTTCTACTTATTACTACCAGTGGCACTATCATGGCTCCAGACATCTAGGTCATCCATATTATGCAATATCGAATTTCTATATATGTTGCACACCTTTGGAACATTTGGTATTGCCAGCCTTCTTGTTTCACTAAATGTAGAATTTAGTGTCCTTTACTACAGCCTTAATTGCCTTGAAAATTGGGTTAGGGTCACTCAAAATTTGACAATTGGCTCAATAAATATTTGTTGCAAATTTAAAAGTTGCACCTCAATTCATAATAAAAAATCCAGGACAATACATTTAATGTACTTTTTACACCTGTAATGCTGGTTCTGCTTTAAAATTCATACCACCAGTGGCTCCGCCATGACTTCATACATCATTAAACTTCCCTCTGTATAATGTTTCTATAATGGTATATTGATACATGCATGTGCACAATTTCAGATGTGGTGACCATAACAACAAAAATTATTTCCTGAAATACATTCCCTCTGTGACCTTGAGAAAAGATTCATATTACACAACATAGAACTTCTACAATTGATAAACATTTGTGGTACATTTGGTATCATTGGCCTTATTCTTTTGAACATAATGAATTTAGTGTTTTAAACACCCTTTAGTCCAGATCTTCTGTGATACTGTAGATGGAGCCATCAAATTTTTGTTTTCACCTTTTTGCCCGATCAACATCCCCACTAGGTTTCTTCATGATTCATGAACAACTTTTTTAAAAAAAGCAGCACTTTCAAAATTTTCCTATTTTGGCCCAGATACTACATACTTGTATAGGTGGCGCCACCAATATTAAACTCGACTTAAATTTTCATACACTTGATAACTCCTGAAAGTCATATGGGGCTGTTATGAATTGTTGACTGCATCATGTTTACAAGCAAAAGTTTCTGGACTGATGGAGTGACAGACTGACAGACATTTGATCGCATAAGCTCTGCAACCTTTGGTCACCAGAGCTAAAAAAGCCAGGACCCAGAGCATCTTTTGTGCCCTTCATCTCACACCTTTGTTTCAGAAAATCTGCATTACAGGCCTGCTTTGTCGATAAGGATTGGAAATTAAAGAAAACTACATAAGATGATTTGCTGCATAGCAAATCAGTGTGCGTGTCTTCAAAGCATATTGTTATGGCAATGTACAACTAGTCCATAACATAGGAGAAGTTGGACATCTAATCAATACTGCTAATTAGCATAATTTAAATTGCTACAACTTTTTAGATTCATTACATGTACAATGGTCAATAACCCCCCAGTACAAGTTGAAATGACACCTCGATCTATACGAGTTTTGAAGATATTCAAGTTTTCAAATTTGTAATGCTGCTAATGAGCATAATTTAAATTGTCACAACTTTTGTTTTAGATTCATTACATGTGCAATGGTCAATGACCCCCCTAGTAGAAGTTAAAATGACATCTCTATCTATAATAGTTTTGAAGCTATACAAGATTTAAAGTTTCAAATGGTGCTAATTAGCATAATATAAGTTGCTAAAACTTTTGTTTTTTGCACAATGGTCATTAACCCCCTAGTATAAGTTGGAATGACATTTCTATCTACTATACTTTTGAAGATATTCAAGATTTAAAATTTCAAATGCCCCTAATTTGCATAATTTTAAACGTCTTCATTCCTCTGTATAAAAAGGCTCAACTCCATATATGGAGGTACAATGATGCTATGTTTGGAGCTCTATGTATAATAGTGTCACAGAAAAGTGTTGGACAAATTCACAGGTAAAGAAAGAAAGAAAGAAAGAAAGAAAGAAAGAAAGAAAGAAAGAAAGAAAGAAAGAAAGAAAGAAAGAAAGAAAGAAAGAAAGAACCAGACTAGAAAAGAAGATAAGCTTCACAGCAAAAATGAGAACAGTTTGAAATGCTACACTTCGCCATTGTCAACAAAAGCTAAATTTTGTTTATTAGCCTAATTTTTATAAAGTAAAATGCTACTCCTTTGGTTCTTGGTTCAATGGATGTGGCCATGTCCGAAACTTACAAAATGAAGTTTGAATGAAACCGATCTATAATAGTTTTGAAGCTATTCAATATTTTAATTTTGTGTATTTGCCTAATTTGCATAAATTGAAACCCTAAAACTTTGGTTTATGGTTTATTGGATGGGGCTTTGCTACAAACCCATAAATTGAAGTAGGAATGGTACCTATATTTATAATAGTTTTGAAGCTATTCACGATTCACATTTTTGCATGTTCACCCAATTTGCATAAACTAAAATCCTACAATTTTAGTTCATGGTTCATTGGATGCGGCTTTGCCACAAACCAATAAATTGAAGTTGGAATGGTATGTCTATGTATAATAGTTTTGGAGATATTCAACTTTAAAATTTTTCAAAGTCCCTTATTAGAATAATTTGAAATTCTATTACTTATACTGTCCATTATATTGGCTGGTGTCACAAACCTATATATGTTCATTGAAATACTGAGTATCTGCAATAGTTTGGAAGATATGGAGCTTTTAAAATTTTACCTGCCCCTAATTTGCATACTTTTAAACATCATGACTATTCCAAATGATATGCACAATTTCACTGATCAGGTCAGTCACCAGGGCAAGTTTGGTGGTTTTCGAAAAAATATTGCTTGAGAAAATCTGCAGACCAACTTGGTTGTGAAGAAGAAAAAAAGAAAGAAAGAACTAGGAAAGATGATTTCCTGCATAGCAAATCAGTGTGTGTGTCTTCAAAGCGTATTGGTATGGCAATGTACCACTATTCCATAAAACAGGAGTAGAAGTTGGAATGGCATCTCTATCTATTATAGCTTTGAAGTTATTCAAGATTTAAAATTTCTAATGGTGCTTTTCTTACATAATTTAAATTGCTACAACTTTTATTTTTAATTCATCAGGTGATTAGGTGCCAATGGTCAACAACCCCCAAGTAGAAGGTGGAATGACATCTCTATTATACTGTTGAAGATATTCAAGATTGAAAATTTCAAATTCAGAAAGAAAGAAAGAAAGAAAGAGAGGAGGGAGAAAGAAAGACAAACAGACAGACAGACAGACAGACAGACAGACAGACAGACAGACAGACAGACAGAAAAGTGTGTGTTGACACACACACACTTTAATGAAAGAATGCATAAGCAGGGATTTTGAGCATTTCATGGACTGTGTAATTGTATATAAATAATGTAGCCCAAAATGTTTTCTTTAAGAGCCACTGAACTGACTGGTGTCCAGAAAGAAAATATTAACTTATAATTAAATTACCAAACAGACATATCCATTCAATCAATGCAGCCAATGTTTATATGACAAAATTAACTCATTCAGTGATGAACCCAAAGGATATGCTCTTTGCTAATTCTTTCAAATTTGCATTGCTAATACGTTTGAAACAAATAAAAAAGGTCAGAATGTCACAAATCATGAGCAGATATTATATTCTATTATGACTGTCAGAAATTTTAAATCAGAACCCCCTCATTTAAAAGATAAGAATACTCAGTATATCCCTTTGATACAAATTTTACTGACAGTAAATGAAGACTTCTGTCCTGAATGAGTCAAGGGATGCCGCATTTTCAAAGGGTCATTTTGATGTCACATCTTGTAAAATATATACCAGGATTATGGCTTGTTTGCAGTTTAATTGAGAGAGGACACCCCTGTAAAAATGTCCAACAGGTCTTACAATGTTGATAAAGGCTGTGGATTATGAGTGAAATCTATTGGGGGTAATAAAATACACATAAACTTAAGGAGGAAAGGGTAGGGTTTATTTTGATGTGATTACACTTGCCAGGACTTTGGAATAAGCTGGCCATTTGATACCAATCATTCACTGTCACTGGTCATGTGTGTTCGGTGGGGTGGCAGACACATAGCAGGACCAGCTCCACAGTAAAATGGTGTCCCTTTAGCTGGATTATTTTGTAAAAAATCCAATTATTTGAGGCTACAAAAGTGAAAATAAAACCCATATAAATGTCTACAGCAGCACCCATGTGGATCTGTTTACAAACACCACTAATTATAGCAGCCGGGTTGAGTGGCAGGGCAAAGAGGTCAGTGATACGCTGTTTGGCCCACCAGCACTGTGGTCACAACTAATGAGACGCCCCCCAGAGCTCAAGTTAGGTGGAATGCACTGTATATTATATAACATATTGAAGATTTAAAACTTTAATTAGCCCTCATTTGCATAATTTTGAAAAGCATGACCTCTCATTATAAAAAGGCCAGACTTTATCCATAGAAGTATAATTGTGCCAAGTTTGGAGTTTCTACATATAATACTTTTCAAATGAAATGTCGCACAAATCTGCCTGTAAAGAAAGAAAGAAAGAAAGAAAGAAAGACAGAAAGAAAGGAAGAAAGAAAGAAAGAAAGAAAGAAAGAAAGAAAGAAAGAAAGAAAGAAAGAAGAAAGAAAGAAAGAATTCCTAGAAAAACAGAAAAGTGTGTACTGACACACACACTTTAATGAAGGAAGGGGGAGAGAAAGAGAAAGAAAGAAAGGAAGAAAGGAAGAAAGAAAGAAAGAAAGAAAGAAAGAAAGAAAGAAAGAAAGAAAGAAAGAAAGAAAGAAAGAAAGAAAGAAAGAAAGAAAGAAAGAAAAAAATTCACAATTCCAGTGTAAATACAGTTAAACCTCTCTGCAGTGGGCACCCTTGGGACCAGAGAAAAGTGCCCACTCCTGAGCGGGTCAGCCCTTCTGGGCAGTATGGATGAGTATATGTGCATGTACATATACATGTACATCATCATACATGCACGCATGCATACATGTATAGTGTATACATATTATAATTCAAGGGGAGGTGTATACATGCAGTACAAAACTGTCTTTCTTCCTTCATTACATAAACAAATTTTAAAAGAAGCTGTCAAGAAACTACATGTACATGTACCTGTGAACCGAGACAAGCACTATACTGTCTCAGTATTGGTTGTGAAGAACACACTTCATCTCACTGGTTACAAGAAAACAAAGACATGAAAGTGTCCACTGAGATGATACAAATTCACACTCTGTTTCAAAATCCACAAAGTTGTGAAAACAATCATTGAGGACTGGAAGACCATACTTTGATGGGTCTGGCCAAGTAGTCTATTTTTAACAGAGGGTATACTCAGGTTTATTCTGTCTAGAAGTCCAGCAGCCTGTGCCCCTTGGGACTGATAAGCCCAGCAAACTTATGGCCTCAGGCAAAAACAGACTAGCTGGGACACCAGTGTCAGTCATGGTACACAAGCTGCTCTGTCCAGCACTAGTGGGAACTATAGCCTACCTGGTACATATGGCAGCATGGAGCAGATCTGTTCCTGCATGAACAGAAAGAGATTCTCTGTATTCTATTGATAACTTCATTACACAGTTTTTGGAAGTCCACCCCCCCCCCCCATTTGCTACAAGACCTAAACCTTCCAAATCATACACCTAGCATGCACAGAAGGCTGCCTCTGAAACAGGTTCAAGCTCATTTATTATGAATGCAAAATGGTTGCCTAGCACCATGAAGGTCTATGCAGCAGTAGAAGCCCTGGATACTTGTGTATTGTTGGGAAATTCAGTGAATTTAGCATACATTAAAATTCACCAACTTTTGTTTGCATGCTATTGAATTTAACAGATGTCTAAAACCTGTAAGTGTCAGTTAGAACTTTGTGTCTATCTGCAATAGTTTGGAAGATATGGAGCTTTTAAAATTTTAATTTCCCCTCATTTGCATAATTTTAAATATCATGACTATTCCGAACCAAATGGCAAAATTTCATTGGTAGGTCAGTCACCATGGCAAGTTTGGTGGTTTTGGGAATAATAGTGTCTGAAAAACACTCCAGAAAAATTTGGGTGCCATGGATGCGAGGAAAAACAATATGTCTGGGTTGGCACCCAGACATAAATGAGTGAATGAATGAATGAAGGAAGGAAGGAAGGAGCAAAGAAAGGAAGGAAGAAAGAAAGAGAGAGAGAAAGAAAGAAAGAGAGAAAGAAAGATAGAGAGAAAGAAAGAAAGAAAAAAGAAAGAAAGAAAGAAAAGAAAAAGAATTTTAGGAAAAACAAACGAGCGTGTGTTGACACACACACTTTAGCAAGAGGCCCATGAGCCTAATGCTCTGTTGGCGCCGTGGCTATATTGCCTAATGCTCTGTTGGCTATATTGCACCTGTTCATTTGAAAGTTGCGAGTGCTCAAGTGGCTGCTGAACATAAAGCTTATGCAAATTTAGAGTACAAAATGTCCACAGGGTAACACTTCACTCCACATGCTAGCATAGTTTATCTGTGCAATTCCTGTAATGGATATTTTCCTGTGTGCCAAGACAAAAATGAGAGAGTCCTTAACTTCATGTCCTCAGTGACTTTGGGACAGGATATCAAAGTCACCCAGATTATGTAATACACGAGGCCAATAGGCGTGTTGTGCCGACATTGCCACTAATGTCCAAGCTACACTCTGCCATTACAAAATCACCTCTTTCAACTTCACAGGCATGGTGACCTCACAAAAATAAGTCAAGGTCACTGATATTATATAACATTCCAATCTGGACATTTGTCTAGTATACATCATGTAAATTTGGCAAGTCTAATCCAATTACTTTTCAAGATATGGAATTTTATATCTTAAAACACATTTTGGCTCATAATTTCTTTCAAATTATAGGTGGCACCACTAGTATCATTGGCAACTTAAACTTTGACCTCCTTAACAATCCCACCAAATTTGGTGAAGATCTGCCCAAAATTAAACATGCCAGAGTGTTCACAAGGTTTTCATATTTTGACCCAGATATTGCATGTCATAGGTGGCGCCACCAATATAAAAAGGGGCCTAGATTTTTATTTAGCTTATAAGTTCTCAAAATTATATTGGGCTTACTTGAAAACTGTGGACGGTATTGCAGTCACAAGATTTTCACATTTTGACATGTGTATTACATAATACTATTCGTGGTGCTACCAGCACTGATGTGGACCAAGATTTTCAGATACTTTATAAATCCTAAACATTATATGGGCCTATCTCAAAAATTGTGGAGTGCAGAGCATTCACGAGATGATCCCTATATTCAAACTGGCCATTTGACCTTGACCTTTAACTCAGATTAAAAAGTGTTAATGCTCAAAATATGTGCCCTACATTTAGCTTTCCATATATATTCTGATTGTTCAAATCGGGCAATAAATTTTTTGAGTTATTGACGAAAAACGATAATTTTGGACACGCGCCAAACGTCATGATTACTGCCACTGATGTCCAAGCACACCCTGCCACTACAAATTCATCTCTTTCAGCTTTGCAGGCATGGTGACCTAACAAAAATAGGTAAAGGTCACTGAGATTACATAACATTCTACCTTTGGCCCTGGTCTATACATCCTATATATTTGGCAAGTCTAATCCAATTACTTTTCCAAATATGGAATTTTACATCTTAAAAACCATTTTGGTTCATAATTTTTGTCAAATTATAGGTTGTGCCACTAGCACCATTGACAACTTATGACTTTGCCCCCCCCCCCCCCAGTCCCACCAAACTTGGTGAAGTCCCACCAAAAATTAAAAATGCTAGAGTCTTCACAAAATTTTTCACATTTTGACCCCTAATATTACATAATGTAGGTGGCGCCACCAATATCAAAAGGGACCAAGATTTTCATACACCCTATAATTCCTGAAAGTTCTACTGGGCTAATTTGAAAACTGTGGACGTTGTCGCAATAACAAGCAAAAGTTTACGAACGGACAGACATGAGCGGTGGCATAAGCTCTGTGACCTTTGGTCAGCAGAGCTAAAAACTGATGTATCAATTTCATGCTTGGTGCTCTGCATATCCCCAAAGAATAAGTTAAGGACAATATAATGGGGTTCAGCTGTACATTTTAAGTTATTATCAGTATACATGCACATATTAAAAATACCGCATTCCTCTTTACAAGGGCCCCTGGCAATTACCTGCTCTAATAAGTAACTCCCTGCCTTGATCATTGGAATTGGAAAGATCAGGAATCAAACCAACAAACCATCAGCATAAAAATAAACCTTTTCTAAGTATTTTACCTATGTTCATGTTAAAGATAGAGTTCTAAGCTGAAACCTTATTACTTTGTACAGGGAAGAATACTGTGTACGCAATGCACAGATCATCACTTTGGTTTAAGCACATTTTATTGCAAACAGCAGTTGGTTAACAGGTGATGCCAAAATCAAGACCTCTTGTATGTACATTGATGCATACACAAGTTGTTGGATAATGCAAATCACCCTCAGTCTAGAGTGAGTAATTTCAATTTTTCTATCACCAAGATGAAATATTTCATCAGATTTTGGCCTTGCTATTTCTTATTTCATTTATTTTTTATTCTTTTTCATATTTTTCTCGAATTCATCTGTATTTTCAACACTTTTTATTTTGTAAAGCAGAAATTGCAGTTATGAACGGATTTTCCAGGGCACACTTACAGTACTTTAAACAAGCGGGCACTGCTTCGGTTCAAATGAACTTGCTACCTTCACCTCCAAGTCAGTGAAGTATGATATATTGACTGGCCACACTATACAGGTGTATTCTTGGTTATGGCACAGTTTTGTTGTGGCATTTCACTTATAATGAACTCTTCCAGTGCTACACACAACAAATGATTTCACTTATAATGAACTCTTCCAGTGCTACACACAATAAAGGTTGTGCTCATCTTGAGGTGGCCGGAGCGACAGCGGATTAAATATCCTTAGCTGGGGGTCTCCCGACAGATTTTGTACTGCTCAAATTGGTTCAAAAGCAATGTCTTCTCACCTATTTTGTTGCATATATATTGTTCAATTTGTTATCTGTATGTCAAATAACAAGATTCTGGTTCTAAAGTGCTATTATGATTCAAGAGTCACACTTCAGCACTTTAAAAAAACAAAAACTTTTCAGTCATGTACTAGCTCACAAGCCATTTTTCCAAAGTGACAAGAACCGTCCAAGTCAACACTTTCCTTAGAGCAATTTGGGCCTGGTACCAAGGAAAGCCATGAACTCAGTCTCTAGTCTAGCACTGAAAATCAGGAATTTTGAATAATTCCTTTATTTGCTACTAAGGCTTACCACTGGAGCACCATAGGGTAATTATCAACAAAGTGCCATAGGGTAATCCCTATTCAGCCGCACCTGTTCCAAGAATAGCAAAAGCCATGCTGCCTAGTTTATGTAGTCCACAGGTGGCACCCTCTAGTGGCCAAACTTCTGGCTACTTGGGCACATTACTCCGATATACTCCAGTTTCTCCCATACTGGGAGTGTGGCAGTAGAAACAGATGAGCAAAGCTGGGGTGGCTGGGTGGGCTTCTGGTGTGCTCCATAGGGAACAGAAGTAGCTAAATCATTTCTCGAACAAATGTTATAGACACACACTATCGAAAAACATGCAACCAAAATTTGGGCTGCAAACTTCACGGATGCTTTCAATAAAGATGCCCCAATTGTACTATTTTGCCATTATCACCAATACAATTGTGGACTGCCCAGGCCCTGTAAAAAATCATAATTTTCTGTGTATCATTGCAAACACTTTAAAGTAACTTCACATATCAATTGAACTTTTTGTAAACCAGTAGGTCTGTTCTCAAATTTCACATTAGCTGGCCGTATCATAGAAGGCCACAAGGTGGAATGGGGTGCTAAACAGAATGATTATGGTATTTCAATTCTCTTCACCCTATTTGCTACTCATCCACTCACTAACTTTTCTTCACATAAAATGTTCAATCATCCCATTTTTACTGATTTTTTTCCTTTCTTTTTTATAAAATAAAGAATCATTTGGCTGTGATAGTGGGGAGGGGGCACACACACCCCAAAAAAACACACACACACAAACAAACACGTATTTTCTTTGTAACCCAGCAAACATTACTAATTAATGTACATGAAAAATATACTTTCCAGTAAAGTAGTAGCCGTAGTCTGGTTTCAATCCAACAGTGAGTCCCAGACCTGTCAAGTCTCCCGATTTTTTCAACTTGTCTCCCGTCTTGGTCATATGAAGGAAAAGTACACAATACACAAGTCTGTCTAATTTATACTATAAACTGTGAAGGATGCAGACCATTTTCATTGCCCTTGTGGCTGTGCATACAGAGTTAATATGAATGAATGAATGTTAATGGACTGCCTTGTTACAAAAGTACAGCAAATTTGTCAAAAGGGACAAAACACATTATACAGAGCAACAAACACGAATACAATATCAACAATACATGAGAAGATAAGACTTCAACATAAGTCCAAGGTGCTTATGTTCCTGAACATTTCCAACACTTTTACCTTCAAATATTAAACTGGGATGACATGTGGTATATCATTTCCTGCTGATAATAATTTCTAGTGTTGTGTGAATTCAATGTCAGGAGGCACTCCAGGGACCATTCAGAAGTTAAGTAAATATGATGTATAAAATGAACAAAAATGAGGAAGCTTGATTTTTTTTTAATGCCATGTATCAGTACATTATATTTTCAACCTGATATCTCAGTGTGTTTGTACAATTATTTGTCTATTCAAAATTGCATTACTTTGTCCCCAGAATGTGTCAGATTTCACCATTTTGCATGCCCAACTTAAAAAAATACTGGGTGGGGGGTGGGGTGCTTGCCGCCAGACCTCTCTAATGAAGCTTCACGTCCCTCAGGCGCTCGTAAGCAGCTCGCTCTGTACAGGGTGTTTTCAGCACCCTGGCTGTAAAATTTCTGGATCCGTCCCTGGTTATAAGTCATAATATTGAGTTTGCCATCGCGAGTCAGTAACAGTGGGGCCGAAGATGTGAAGTTACTCTAAACTGCATTGCATTGGCAAAAACATGTTGTGTGTATGGAGCTGAGCAATCACTCTTTTTACACAGCAACACCTGTCAGTAGCAGTCCTTAACTACCATTGTCGTCAGCATCATCCAAACCATGAGAACAACAAACACACACTTGCCCATTGTATCAATTTATTTCCCCCAATCACCTATTTAATATATAAATAAGATAAGCTGAACACAGCTCATTCTATTTGTACATGTCCATTTCTTTCGGTTTTGCTTTAATAAATCCATATTAAGTTTCACGTTGTTGCAAACAGGTAAAGTAGTCCTTTCAGATACTGGATTATTTCATTGCCTCCTAGTTTTGATTCCCCATATACTCGATCCACAAAGCTGATAGGTACCTGCAACAAGAAGAACAACAAAGCAAATAAATCAATCAATCAATCAATTCAAATTAAAAATGACACACATTTTTGTCAGGTTTCTGTGCTAGAAGTTTTTAGATCACAGAATATGACATTGTAATCGTTGTAATGTTTGTGATAACTTTTAATACATTGCATATTTTAGGACTGCAGAAGCTATAGACATGCATTTATGCAAACCTGAGGTCTGTGATCAAACAATGATCAATAAATTAAGTTTCCCCCAAACATCTCTGCATGCACAATCAAGATGCAATCTAAACACAAATTACCTCATCAACCTTCTTTTATCTGCAGCATGAGTTGCATCTCACCATAATCCTTGCACTTTTGTTATTTTCTATGACATAAGCTTTGGGTATTCTAAAAGCTTATTCAGGTGAATCAAAATTTAACTAATATTCATCTTATCTTCTTGACTTCACATGCTAATCTAGTGTCACCTTTGATGGCAAGTCACAGGAACTGTATCATGACTGTCACCATAACTTGAGACACTTGTGCCGATGTTTTAATAGTCGGGTATTGTGTTGCAACCTTTCAGTGTTGCACCCCAAATATATATATAAAAAAAAAAATAATAATAATAATACCATTCACAATTTTGACAAAATGATTGTCCACATTTTTATTATTTCAAATAATGTACATGTCAAAGTAGTAATATTACCACTGAACAGAAAAAATACAATATCACTGATCCCAATGTGCACAGCCTCACCAAGCAGCCAGACTGCCAAACTTGATCACTTTTTGCCTAACTTTATGTATCTTCTTGCCTGACTCTACAAACGTTTACAAACATTATGTTCATCTTGCCAAACTTCGTAATAACTTTCAACTAAATCTGAGTAAACACCATAAGTTATTTGATTTTGTAAGACAAGCTCAAACGTTTCTCGATGGAATACTTCATAACTGGAGATAACTGATGATATTATTGTACAGAAATCAAATTCTACAATATTGAGAATTAGCCAAAGTTCACCCATATACAATCCAAACGGACATAAGTGACCATGATGGCTTAGATCTTTGGGAAATTTAATGTTTTGATACAATGTTCAGAAGGATTTAAACCATTATGAACAACCAAGTTCTGAAAATTTACATGTACTACCTGTTTGAAGACATGTAAAAATAATATGGCTATGGTCACTGGGCCACAATTATACCTATGTACTGATGAGATCTGCTCAAGAAAAATTATATATAAAATAGTAATTCAAAGAAAAATTGGTCTTCAACAAACCATTTTTCACAACCCTGGGTGACACATCCCATGCCAAATTATCTCCCTCCATAATTCCATCAATCAGCCTGTAATTTAATTAGCTCCGAAATAATTAAGTTTTTTTAATAATACATGGATACAAAATTCATATTATATATTCACATACCATATGACATTATATATTCATGCACCATATCACATTACATATTCACATCATATAACAGAGTGTGTATGCACACGCCATATCACAATACATGTTCACATACAATGAACTGGGCCATGTCAGTTATGGCATTCACACATACCAGCCCCCATTGAACCATTCTTTTTAGGAATAGGGATTTGGTGCAGTTGGTATGAGCGTTTCTCATTTTCAGCTATGTGATTGGTGCCAAAGGTTGCTGGTTCAAGACCCGTCTGTTCCGTGGTCACAAAACATAGGCCAACTATATTTTTGGTGCTCCTTTGATGCTGGTGGACTTACAAATGTACAGTCCCCGATCTGGGACAACTCCGAACCTGTACTGGATTAAATACAATGAACTGGGCCATGTCGATTATGGCATTCACACATACCGGCGAACCATCATGCTTTTTGTGATAAAGAATTGTACTTGGGTGGAAAACTATTGATTTCATAGCTAGTCATGCATGGTGATAAAAGTCTAAGAGGTACATTGAAAACCACACCAGTTTCACAGTAAGTAACTTGGGGATAATTCAGTAAAACTGGGGGTGTGGGCTTATTGGGGCATGTGCGCTATTTGGAATGAATATGGTATGTACAATACCACATATATTCACATACCTCACCCACTGTGTATCCAAGTTGCCTAGCTCGTACAATCATTTCCATTTGGAAAACATAGCCCTTGGAGACACAGGAATCTACCAAGTCTTCCAGTACTTCTTTGCGATATAACCTGTGAACAGAAGATGCATCCAAGCTGAGCGGAAGGGCTATGTCACGAAAAATTATTGCAAAACGTTTAGTATTCTTGCTTGTCAGGACTCCAATGAATTAACAAAATTTATCTAATTCCACTGGCTGGACTTAAATGCTGATTATAGCTTTAAAAAAAAAATGTTTCTTGATCATCTGATCTCTTTTTAGCTATCAAACAAAATATGATCTTGAATCTATGACTTTGATATTAAGACAGGATTCACATATTTGCATGTCTAATAATCTCGGACAAATAAAGAGTCCAACATGATCAGTAAAATTTAATACCATTTGCCCATGGGCCAACCTTTCTTATTTGCCTTTTCAATGGGGCGGACATGGGAGTAAGAGCAGGGAGCAAGTCAAATGAGGACCACACCAGGATAAAAATGCGAGTCCAGTTAAAGCCAAGCCTTATACCCATCAATATTTCCAAGCAACAGTCTTGCTAATATGAAAAATCTGACAAAGATCAATCAACTGTTGTCAAATCCTACTTGATATATTACATAAAACATAATGTGCTTTGTGTTCTTCCCTCTCCCGGGATAAGAGGCCAAGGTCATCCAGGTCACACTTTGCAACCTAAAAGGTAAAACTCAATCAGATGCATTATCTTTGCCAAGTTTCCTCAACTTTCATCAATTCCTCCTCAATTTGAGGTGTCGCAGGCAATTACCAGGTAGGCTAGCAACTCACAGCTCAGACACGGTTAGAGCTAATGCTTTGGCAATCTGTGAGCTTTGCGACATGAAAGACCAGTGACTCATGGCCGTCCCAGAGAAGAGAAGGCCAATTTTCTAATCGAGGGATTATGCATATACATGTATATACATCTGGTACTTAATGATTAATCTACCTTGCCTGACATATTCTGGCAGATACTGATGGACATTGTGACATGATCTGATGATGATGTACATTTTGTTCTCTGATTTGTTCACTACTTGATTGCATTTTTCACATCTATACAAAGAAGAAAAAAAAAAAAACCATTGTACTTTGAGTATGGATAAAGATACATACATATAATATATATATATATATATATGTATGTATGTATGTATGTATGTATGTATGTATGTATGTATGTATGTATGTATGTATGTATGTATGTATATATATATATATATATATATATATATATATATATATATATATATATATGTATGTATATATATATATTCACAGGCATTGATTTCCTTAAAGCAGCTCTGTGCCATTGAAAATGACATCAAGGTCATTTGTATGCAATCTCAAGTGCGGCCTTACTCACATGCATAAACAGATCCAGTTTGATCAGCTTTTACCTCATCTTTCTAGTGTTATAGGATTAAAAGAAAAATTTCCTTTCCCCGTGATCTTCAGATTGATGCAAAGGTCACCCATCTGCTATGCCAAGTAAACTTGTACCAAGAGTCATAATCTAGTTAAACTTGATCAACTCTCATCAAATTCCTTTCAAGGTATTATCCAAGAACACACATTGATATTATCCCCGTGACATTGAAAATGAGATCACGATCGCCTATCTGCACTCTCAAGTCTCGAGATGCATAATATGGATGAGAAGGAGGAAGAAACAGACACAAAAACTGTATTCTGCCTATACAATGGACCAAGAGAGATCAATTGTATAAAGAAATTTCCAGTGCTGGAATCAGATTTGAAACTAAAATAGCTCAATTACCAGCAAGTAAAACAAGAAAAGAAATCTTACCTGAAGCTACCTGTCAAATCTGAAGCACCTGGTCGTAACAAAACTTGCGCCAAATAATTTGCACCTCGACTACAACACAAAACGCACATTTTGTTACATGCATGCACACTTTATTTCTTATATTGGTGAAGGCAGATTTGTACTTTAGAAAGTCTGCATTTATGTACATGAACATGAATGTCATAAAAGACAACCTACTTACTATTTAAAACTGTGAATAAATATTTGGTGAGGTAGCTATAAAGTTGGGTTTTTTTACCATCATGGGTGACTGTTAAAGAAAGGCCATATGTAATTATGTCCTCTGTTTGAGGACATCCTTAACACATTTGCTTAAAATTCATTGATTCTCAGACAACAGAATGAAGCAGATTCTCTAATCAGGCTACCTTAAGACACACATTTTCCAAAAGTTGATCGACAAATTTTTACCACCAATAAGAAAGTGCACTCAAAACGCATTTGTGTTTAATTTACAGCAAAGATAAAAGTTGCGAGAAAAGTTTCTCAATGATAATTATGCTTCACTTGTCCACCGGATTTTGCTTTTCAATTTACTAGAGTCCACCAGTGACAGGAAGGCATTGTATTGTATTCCCCTTTCACATTTTACCACACTTTGCACGTAATACATTTATCAGGAAAAAAAATGTTCTCAATGTAGCACCACTAGACATGAACAAAATTAACAAAAGGTCTGCAACTGAAAACACTAGCAAAATATTCATCATATAAAATTACTGGAGTGTAATCTATGAAAAAAAAAAAAATGGAAAAGACATACCCACAGTATATCCCCATCCAGTTTGAAGAGGCTCAGACAAATTGAAGGACCATAAGATAAGCTCAGCTTACTGAAACATTAGCTCATACAAAAACAGAAACCAAATGCTTTACTCTAGAAGTGGCTTTTGTTTGGCAAAACAGTAAATTAACTAATAACAGCCTTGCTCATGGAGAAGTTGCTGTTTCAATTTTATAATCAAATTTGCATGCACCAATTTCCATAACCTCAATCCCTCACTCTCCCCCCCCTCCCCCCCCCCCCCCTCACAGAAATGTTGAATTAAATATGATGACAGGAAAACTAACCTGACCAGCTTCCTCTTGAGATCCCATCCATACACGCCACCATTTCCCTGGTATCTTGTCCCAGAGACCACATCAAAATTACCCTCTTTCTGTGTTCTATTAGGGGCAAAAAAAAAAAAAAAAAAATTAAATTAAAAAAAAAAACACTCATAAGTACGCAATGACTGACATTCTCCTAAACACACGACTTTCACCTAGTCTGAAATGTCAAAATTGTAAGATGAAGTTCTGCCAATCCTCTTAACTTTCACAGCAGCCAGTTTGGCTATAAACTCTCTGTTCCCATGTTTTTTAATTATCCTACAATGACTTCTTCCACTTCAACAACCACTGGAGTTAAAAACAATGGGAACTTTCATATTGCAAGGATTTTTTTTTGTTTTTGTTTTCAGATCACAATATACATGTACTTTCCATGTTTGAATCTGTAAATTATCTGCATTATTTTCCTTGTTACACATAAACCCTACAAAAGCCAAAAATGCACTCATTTTAAATTAAAACATTTTAAACTTTTTATTAATCACTAGGTGACTTAAGTTTACATTGATCCTTTTTGTTAAATTTGAGACTTGAGTCAACAGCTTTCCTTGGCATAAGTTGGATGCTAACTCACACCAAGGAAAGCTATTGACCTGGGCCCTGTTGCCTTTATAGATCTCATCTACAATTTTCATCATAATTGAATTTGTGTTTCACTACTTTCAGAATCAGCAAAAAAAAAAATAAAATAAAATATTGATGCAGAAGACATTTAGCCACTGGCCAGATTTGGCCAGTGTTGGATAGAAAAGGTTAATCAGTGATCCTGAATTTACATTTATCAGTTGGTGAGACCTACCTGATGAACTCCAGGATGAATTTTGGCTGCAAATAAGAAAACACATCAGAAGCAGAAACTCCAGAAAAGTACAAAGGTCATTTTCACTTGTGAAACTTGAAGATATTGAAGAAAAAATTACGCACACATAGTGACCCCAGTCTGTGAGGTTCTGTCTTTACCTTTACAAATGGCAGAAGCAGTAATGGCAGTAACTTTGTATGAAATGTTTCCAACAGTTTTAGTGTGAAGAGTGTTCTGCTTACTTAAAAGGTGAACAGCTATTTGTGATTTTTGTAAACTTGCCTGCATGGTACACCCTACTCACACCAAGCTACTATTTTGTTTCACATTTTCACAAATCAGTCTGTAATTTTCAGAACTTCATTCTTTCAATGCCAATGGCAAACTGTTAAAAGTCAAACTACTTAATCTAGCAGAGCTATCCTGACACCTGCTGAGCAGTTGCATTTTAAATGCACTGAAGTGACTGTATTTCTGTAACTACACTCATAAAACTATATATTTTATGTTTTGTACAGATGTGCAGATTTTGCTTGCATGAACAGAAAGGTTGTAAGTTATTATGGTCAAACATACATGTAAGCAGTGCTTTTGTGAAGGGGTCTCATTTACACTTTGTGACACAATTTATCCAAACATATAACAGATGCAAGCTTGAAAATTTGCTAAATTGTACCTTAAATTATAACTTAGGAAGTCAATTCTTGATTTTTTCTTTAAACATGAAAGTTTTTATTTTATGAGCACTCATAGGGTTTTTGGCAGATTTGGATGACTATTTCATTTTTGGAGCTTCAAAAGTCATATAAACAAAGTTTAACATAATATCTAAAAACTGAGAAATGACTTCCTAAGTTACATCCTTATCATCCAAATCCCACTGAGTTTGCAAGAATTGATCAAATACTTTTTGAGCTAGGCTGTCAAAAAATTAGAGAGTCATGTAAATGCCTGTTTATTTAGCAATATAAGCCACAGTCATACTCATGATCAAAAGAGCGTTGAGCCCTTCACATGTGAAACAAACAGGCTGAAACCACATGATGGCTCAAGCTTATGCAAGATAATATCAAAAATCTTCATTCCCGATGTATTTGAATGTTTTTTCACTGTGACAACAGAACCAATGGCAACCCCTTTGCACAATTATACCACAGACAAAAGAACACTGTGAGGGAGCCAGCAGATTTCATGTAATGGCGTGTTACTCTTTCAATTATTCACTTTCACTGCAGATTTCTCAGAAACACTTAATTTACATGACACTCTAAGTTTGTGACCAAGTACTGTGTGCACAATGGAAAATCATGCCTCACTGAACATACTCTGGCTGGTGCTTAGGTGGATTAGCATGTCTAAATAAACACTGACACCTGATTTAGACTTTTGACAGATGCTTACAGTGATAAACAATTCTAGGCTTAATTTTTTCACACACATAAAAAGATTACGACAAAGCTACTTGGTATGATGGAAGATTGCCAATCTTTTTACTGAAAATGACAAAAAGTCAATTTTGATGGGATGTGATTTTCAGAGTGTATTGACCTATGGCTCTAGTACCTCGAAAAGATCTGCTCTCAGTTATAAGGCTGATAGATTTACGTTCCGTGTAAAAAGACTGTTCATTCAAGTATCAGCATGCCTGTAGTTACATGAAGTATAATAGGCCAGGTCTACAACTTTCTTTGGTGCACCTTGGGCACATCGCCCCCAACGCGTGCCTAGGAAAGCTGTTGACTCAGCCCAAAACGTGGCACTGAAAGGGTTAATATAAGCTACATGTAGATAATGGTCTGTACCTTGTTCCAAATGCCAGGTAGTTTCAGACCTGGCGTTTTGAAATAAAACTTTAAAACCTTGGAAATGAAAGGAATAAAAGTTGGAAAGTGTTCTCTGAAGATTACAAAAGCGTGGAAATGTACCCTGCCATTTTATGTTGCTCTTTGCCTTTCTTTCCGCATTTTTTGCACCTATTGCAAATTATCTTGATATCCATTACTTGTATCTTACCAACAATACACTGTATCATACAAAAGTAGTTGAACTTTAACTTGGTCAACCTTTTACATAGTTCCACTTTGTTTTAAGTAGAAATGCTATAAGTTTAGTCCTCCGCTTCCACAGGAGCCCTTTTTGCTCCCTATCCCACATTAAAAGAGCCCTGTTTGATTTAAATGGCCCTACGCCTGTTGAAAGCTGCAAAGATCCCTGTACATGTACATACATGATGAGAGAGGTCAGCATCCATGATGAGAATAAAGTTTCCTCTGGCATGCTTCATCCCGTGAATGTAGGCTGTACCTGCAAACACAAAAAGAATTTTAAAACACATTACATTCTGCAGGCTTGAGTACTACAGTTTTTATTTTTTGTATTTTTTTTTTTTTAATGAACCCATTTTAGACCCCACAAAAAGACACAGTGCCTCCAAACTGGCCTATGTTAAAAGTGGGAGATCTCCATCCTGCAGGTACTGAAAAGCAGGAGGGCGAGCGCAAAAGGCGCCCAGCATAGCTAGGAAGGTCTGGGGGCATGCTCCTCCATGAAAATTTTCAAAAGAGCCTTATTGACTTACATAGTAATCAATTGGAAAGGTCCATTTACCAATAAGTAGCCAAATTGAAAAAATTATCGAAAATCAGGAATCTACAGCAGTGCCAGCTGGTGAACAACTTTGTTTGACCTTTTCACAAGAAACACATTCACAAAGTTTCAGCTTAACATGAATGACGGTTCTGGAGAAGTTGAAAATTGCCAAAACACACAAAAAATCATAAAAAATACAACCAAAAAAACCCCCAAAAATGCAGTGCCACCTGCTGAACAAATTAAGAACTAGGAGTTCTCAGGAGTGTTCCTATGTGATATCAAAGCAATTGGGTGAGCGGTTTTGGATAAGAAGATTTTTCAAGATTTGTCCAAAAAAAGAACAAAAAAAGTAAAAAAATAAAAAATCATTGGAGCATGACCATGCTAACAAACCTGGTTTAGACCCACCCAAGGTATATTGCCACCAAGTTTTAAGTAAATCTGGATGACGGTTTGAGAGAAGAAGTCCAAAATGTGAATTAGCATTAGAATGCCTATTGACTTACACAGTAATCAATAGGAAAGGTGCATTTACAGATAAGTACCCAAATTAAAAAAATTGTTTAAAATTGGGAATCCACAGCATCGCCACCTAGTGAACAGCTTCGTTTAACCCTTTCACAAGGAACATATCTATAATGTTTCAGCTTAATCTGAGTGATGGCTCTGGAGAAGAAGTCGAAAAGAGCAAAAACACAGTAAAAAGAGGATCATGATAATACCAAGCTCTACTAACTAGAATCTGCTTTTACAGTATTGAGAACAAGTCGAAAATGTAAATACAATAGTGCAACATATGCACTGTATTACCACATATACATATACAGTGGCAGTACTCACGAATAGTTGCAAAGTTTGATATCTCTTAACTTTGTCAAAAATTACCATATCCACATTATTTCTGCAAACTTTCATTGTCTTAAGTCCAACTATATTCTGATAAAATTTTAAGCAATTCTGTTTAGCCATTTTGGACAAAAAGTCGAAAATAGCCTTAACACACAAAAATTAATTAAAAAAATACAAAACATCAAGAAAAATCTATGGAGCATGACCATTTGAACAAACTTGGTACAGGCTCACCCAAGGTACACTGCCACCAAGTTTGAAGTGAATCTGGCGGACGGTTTTGGAGAAATCAAAAATGGGAATTGTGAATGGACGGTGAGATCGGAGGGATGATTGAGCCTTCTAAAATCTCAACCTGACTGGTAAGTCAGCTGAGCTTAAAAGAGATTATGATTAAAAAATTCTTGTTACAGGTTGTAATTTTATTCAGGAACTTCAAAATAAGATGGGAATGTTATACAACATTAGCACTTATATTCTGTGGAGTCCTTACCAGGCAAGTAGCGATGGTGAGGCCTAAAAAAAATTTGTGTTTCCTGTTGCAGGTAAGCACAAAAGTACAGTAGGTAGGTAGGATTCTTTTTTATAATTTTTTTTTTAACTGTGAATCCCTTAATCACAATGTGATATGATGTACTTAAGTTATCTAACATCAACATTCTATTGAATTCCAAAAATTATTTAATGCTTTTCTGACAAATTCTTGAAAACTATAAACAAAAATTATTCTTGACAAACATTACGCTGCCACTGCATCTTTTTGTTAAGGTAAACAAAATTTTCACAGAGGCTTCCAATCTATATAAATATTATTATAATTTGTATTTTGTATTGGTGGATTGATTTTTTATTTAAAAGTATATGTATCAGTGTTGGGCACCCTTGCATTTTAATTAAGAAACAGCACTTAACTTTCACACTTCAAGTATATTACAGAATTGCTTCAAATTATCTTTGTTTGGCATCCTTTCCTCGTTGGATGAAGTCTGGGGGGTAAAAGACAGTGAAAGATGAAACATGATACATGTATGAATTTGTGCATGTCCATTCTTGGATCTGCCAACGTGTATAAGCCGTTTATCAGTTGCCTGTTGTTGTTATGCAAATGAGCCAGCTGTATGAAAACATGTTCCATATTGCATACTACTACTACTACTACTACTACTACTACTACTAATTATTATTAATATCATTATTATTATTTTAGTGACGAACAGGAGACTGACTCATCAATCAAATATATTCCTATGTAAAATTCGACTTTGTGTCGATGTTGTTAATCACAAATCAACAAAAAACTCTGAAGTCAGCATCAATATGCTGAATTCTGAAACTGGCAAAAATTAAGAGAGATTTTGATGACCATAATTCGGGGTTTTAGCGTCAATTTTCGGTTAACATTTAGCATGTGTTGAATGGGTATCCACAGAAGCTAACAGGTAAATTCATGGAGCAATCCTGGCCTGTAAACTAAGATTCCTGGATGTGTGGATCCAAGAATAGGCCTACAGCAGTCTGCCAGAGCAGTGAATGAAGAAATATGTTATTTTTTTTTAACAATTACATTATGATATCTAAAGCTTGCAGTGCTGTGGTCCAACCCTGAATTTCACTATCTATTGACATTTGTGGGGGGCCTCGAATATTCTAATTTATATACATGTACTTTTTATTTCAATTCCATTAAAATTGATTTAATATCCTACATCCCAAACGGAGCCCCATGGCACCCAGAAATATCGATCGGCTCTCCCTTTGCAGCACATACGCTGGGGCCCCATTTGGTTTGCGGTGAAATTGTGATCCTTTGAACACTCTATCGGTCCCAAAACAGTTCAATTTTTCACATAACAAAGCAAAATATATTACTTGCATTGTCTTTACACAAATCCTAAATGATAATACATCAAGGCGCCTTCAACATTCCAGTAAAAGTATGGATGAACATGGCCGCAAGTTTGACCTTGGCTTGAAAGTTGAATCAATGAATGCTGCACACAGGCACAAGAAGAAAACATGCGTCACGTAACTGTAATTCCCAGGAATACAACAGATTCTGTCATTCAATGTGGACAGTGCTCTGATATGCCTTCTGTAACTTTGGTCTTTATTCCTTGTCTATGCAATTGAAAGAATTTGACAAAACAAACACCAGATTTGTCCTCGTGTAAATAGATGACCGTACATCTCCATTTGTATACCCGGATGTGCGAACTCGCGAATTTGGGTTTATTCATTTAGCCTTCTGGGTAGCGCAAGTTCAACTTCTGGTTCTCTTTTGCAGTAACATGTGCCAATGTTTTCGAACAAAATCTCCCTTAAAACTGTTAACTTAGGTAATAGTAAAGTTATATTCTTTTTTTTCATATACCAGCAAGTATTGGTACACAAAAACCTTGCGGTAATGCTAAAATGCTATTGTTCCCACGGTGGCAATGTGCACATGACTGAACTCCACATGCAACAGGTAATCACTTGGTCTTGGGAAAGTTCCTTCCTCTCTGGTGGCACGGCCGTACTCGCATCTAGGTTGGATAATTACGCACTTCTTTGAGAAGACGTGTGTACATACAATATAAAACAGCCTCGTATTAAAAGATGTACCCCAAAATTTAAACAAAATAACCAGCAGCTAAATTTACCTCACGACACAGAGGCGCCTTTTTTAGGGGTGAAACGATCCCCTAATGAGCAACATGTGTATATTTTAAGACCTCTGAGAGCGGCCCTTGACCCATATATCAACTTCGCATCAAGTTTTCAACTAAACTGAAATGGTTGTGGGCTTAAAAATTACTCTTCTTCTGTTCTTCGCACCTGCAACCTCAACAATTGGGAATGAAACCTCAAATTCCCATTCAGAAACTTGGATATCCCAATGTTTTTTCTTTTTTTGGCATTGCCAAGCAACACCTAAACAGAGATGGCCGCCAAAAGTGGTTGTAATATCTGTGGCTTTGTCACAGATAACAAACAAAAAAGAACAATCCCCCCCCAAAAAAAACAAAGCAAAAAATTTTAACTGAATTCAATGTAAAATAAAGCTGAAATTAAACATGCACTGGTCATGATGTAGGCCACAATATTTATTGGCTGGGACATATTCAATAGTCCTGGCCCCCATTTTATATTGATTTGATAAAAAAAGAAAAAAGAAAAACCTTACCCAATCCTAATTTCCTTTCTCTTGGTCGTAAAACCTGGAAAGAAAAACACAACCTTGTACAGCCCGTGATCATATGTATGTACATGTAGGGTCTATAAACACTTTTCACATGTCCTGATGTATCTAATCAAATGTGCTGCTTAATTATCAACAGTCTGCATGGATTCTGTTATATCTACTGATCATGTGGACCCAACTGAGGAAAGGAGACTGGATGAAATGCTGGCCTTAACAATGTGTACCCAAAACATCCTTAGCTTCAGAAAATTAGTGTCAGTGTATCACAAGAAATTGTATTTCTTTTCAAAAGTTTCATCTTTTCAATGAGGAATGCATTTGGTGATTAGTTTACAGATTCTCTCTCTCTCTCTCTCTCTCTCTCTCTCTCTCTCTCTCTCTCTCTCTCTCTCTCTCTCTCTCTCTCTCTCTTTCTCTCCCCCCCCTCCCCTCCCCTCTCCTCTCCTCTCCATTCCTCTGTGTGTGCATACTCCTCTTGCCTGATATCAGGGAAGTATTCAATATAGTAGTAACTCTCTGTTCCTGAACATGACTTCTATGTTACCACACTTACTATTTTGTCTGCACCATATATTTTCTGCAGCTCTTGGGCCACTTGCAGCGTACCATCTGGACTCCCATCATCAATCACGATAACTTCAAAATCATGATCACTGAAAGCACAGCAGTCATCCATGTGAAATCAAGTTTAAACTAGAAAAGATGATTTGCTACATAGCAAATCAGTGTGTGTGTCCTTCAAAGCTTATTGGTATGACAATGTACAATTGGTATTTCAGTACTACACTGTATTATCAGTATGACAATGTACAATGGGTACTTCAAGTACAACAGTGTACGACTTGTACAACTGTGTACAATGGGCACTTTAGTACTAAGTGCATGATAGGTATGACAATGTTACGAGAGTGTACAATAGGTACTTCAGTACTATTGTGTACGATCAGTACAATTGGTCCTACAGTATATGCAACTATTATATTTTTGATGACAGAGTCAACCTGTAGATTCTATTGTATTTTTAATTTCTTTCAAGAGGTATCACCACCTATCAGAGAGCTGAACAAATCTGTCTGGTGTGCAATGGTCAACATCCCCCCCCCCCCCCCAGTAGAAGTTGGAATGACATCTCTATTTATCGTAGTTTTGGAGATATTTAATATTGAACATTTTAAATACTGCTAATTAGCATAATTTAAATTGCTACAACTTTTTGTTTTACATTCTAGTGTTTGTAATCGTCTATAGCCTATACTGTTTAAAATATATCCATAAAACCAGTCCAAGGCTTTGATGAAAATGAGAAGTTGATTCTAGTTACCATGGTAACTTAATAAGTTGAATGGGAAAGGACAATCCCTGTGTCGAATGACCTCAGTCAGTTTCTGACTGCACTGGGCCGAGAGAGTGGCTTGGCCTTATAACGTATTCATTAGATGACAACCAGAACTTTAATATAAGAGACCCTGGGGCCTAATGCTCTGCCGACGGCCATCACAAAAAAAAAAAAATTTAGTAATAAATAATTTCCTAAAATGCATTCCATTTATGACATAGAGAAATTAGTCAAGGTCATCCATAATATGCAATATCAATCGTCCACAAATAAAATGTTTGTGGTACATCATCAAGTTTGGTATCATTCATCTTATTTTTTATCAACATAATACTGTCCTTTTCTAGAGTGCTTAATGATATTGAAAATATGTGAAGGTCACACAACATATTACACAATTTGACCATTGGTCTAATTCATATTTGGTGTACATTATACAGTTCCATCTCAATTTATTAGCACAATGATGAATTTAATGTGTTTTGATACATGTTAGTTCTAATAATTACCATCAGTGGCGCTACCATGACTCATGTCAAAAATTTTTGCCTGTACATGTCTAGTGTTCCAATTATGAAATATAGTTGTATGTATACAAGTTGTGATGTAATGACCATGATAAAAAGAGTCATTTCATGAAATGCATTCCCTCCATGACCTTGAGAATGTCAAGATCATCCATATTATGCAATATCAAAGTTATATATGATAAACATTTGCGGCATATTTGGTAATGGTAGACTTATTCTTTCCCAGCATGTAAAATTTAGTTTCCTTTTCTACAGTGCTTAATGACCTAGGTCAAGATCACTCATTAATTTGCAAATTTGACAATTGACCTAACACATAATTGGTGTCAATTTTGTAGTTCCATCTACATGTAAATTCATTATCAGAAAATAATGAATTTAATATGCTTTTCATACATATGAGAGCACTTCCAATTCATCTCAGGAGTGTTGCCACCATAATTTCACATAAATAAGAATCTTGGGTGCAAAATGTTCCTGTAATGGTACATACACATATTTCCAAAAAGTTTTGGTGTAATAACCATCATAAACAATTCTTTCAATGAAATGTATTCCCTCCATGACATTGAGAAAGTAGGTCAAGGTCCAAATTATGCTGTATCAAGCTTCTACATATGATACACATTTGTGGTATATTTGGTATCATTAGTCTTATTCTTCCTCAAAATACTGAATTCAGTGTCCTTTACTCAGTCCTTAAGGCCACATAAAAATATCCTGGTTTATCATCAGTGGCTTTCCTGAAAAAGTGAAGGGAGGAAGGGTTTGTTTTTTTTTTACACCCTTTCCTTCCCTCCAACTGATTTACTGTATTGAAGCTTTCTGTCAGTCCCCATTGCCCATACAAGTCATCCATCCATTCAGAATGTCACAAAAATGCTGACTTCTCTTCATTGGCACTAGCCAGAAATTAAAAAAACTATGCGTACAAATTTTCTGATTTTACTTGGATCCTGGTGAGCATATAGTTTCTCAATGACTGCTTGTGAACTTGCCACCATTTTAACTCTTTAACAGCCACATTATTTTTTCTAGACATTCATTGTCTCTGCCAAATTAGTTTTCTATCGACATAATTTTTTGATGTTTGGCACTCCAAACAAAACATAATGCTGAAAGAAAGAGCACACAACTTGGGCTTATATAATTGACAAAATGTTGTGGTATTTTCAAGTCAATGTCTTACTACCACATAAAAATATTAAATTCAGTTAAACTGAGGGCAAATGTACCCAGTGTTGCCAACCCTCCCGAATTATCCGGGAGTCTCCCGAAAATTCAGGCATGTGCTGTCTAACCTCCCGACTCCTGAATTACTCCCAAGAATCTCACTAAAATCACCACAAATAGCATTCTAAAAACGTAATATGGTAAATTTTAACAAATATGCTTTTCAAAGTGACATTTTTAAGACAAAGTAAGCTGCTGTGCATCTCGCGGCATACTGAAACTTGACTCCAAGTACCCTGAAATGCCCCAAAAATGCATATTTCGATGTCTATTTTTTATTTTTTTTCTGGGAAGCATGCCCCCGGACCCCCTAGGAGGCCTCCGCTGCGTACGCCGCTCGTCATTTCATAATCTCCCGAAAATATACATTCACCAGGTTGGCAACACTGTGTACCTTGCACAGCATTAAGCACTTTCATGATTAAAAATTGGCAAGACAATGTAGAAACAGCGGTAAAATTGCACTCAGTACTGCCCTCCATAGGACCAGATCACCTCCAGTAAACACTGCATGTTTGGTATCATTGGAAAGTTCAGAACTTTGTCCACATCAGTAAAATACTTTCTCAGACTCTATGTAACTGCAATGCGGTTAGCTTATGCCAAACATCACTGTGCCAAAGGTTAGAATTGTTTTTCAGACGATCATTTCTATTGGCTGATGGTGATGTAATCAGATCTTCATATGACCTATTTGAATAATTAACGCTGAAGATTAGACATGTGGACCAATAGGAGCATGGCGATCTATCAGACCATGCACTTTTGTCCAGATTTATACAACATGCCGTTTGTGAAAACATGGAAGCCGGGCTCAATAAAAGCAGCAAATCAGGCTCTTTTGCTGCTGTTAAAATGTAAAAACTTTGGTATTTTCATACGAATAGGACTCGGATAGTTGTTGTGAAATTTTCTAGGTTATGATTGCATGACAGACAAAAGAGTATTGACTGTATATTTGGAATCGATGTCGGTAACATTGTGTGCTCAGACTCCATTAGTCTTGCCTTCATTAAAATTAACCACTAATTATATAACTTATAAAATAAGCAAAATAATAAGATTTTACACTGTGGAAATCAATCACACATGGTGACAGTCATTTTAGATAAATTAATGCATAATAAATATGTGCAATTTCAGAGATGTGTCCAGCACCAAAAATTGCACAACTGCCACAGAGGGCCTAAAGTGATCAGCATTGCGTAAGAAGTGACTGGCACTTGAAGATTTAACTGTGATTCTGTGACCTAAGCTTTTAATTTTATTGCTGTTGTCAGTGAGTTTTTTGCAAATACTTTTCCAAATTTTTTTTTAAAAATTGTCATGGCACAAAAAAAAACAAACAAACAAACATACGGCACTGATGATAAACAGGATTTTTTTATGGGGCCTTATGACCTTGAAAATTGTGTCAAAGTTACCTAAAATTTGACCATTGGCCTGACGCATACTTCATGCTTGGTGTAAATTTTGTTGTCTCAAATTATGATCACAATAATGAATTTAATGTGTTTATGTCTAAAAATTTCAAGAGGCTATCTAAAAAATTGTAGATGTTAACTGTATCGTGTCGACAAGGAAAGGTTCACGGACTGACGGACGGACATTACTGATCCCATAAGCTGTGCGACCTACGCTTTTATTGCGAGACGAGCTGAAAGTACTTAGGTCAGTCTTGTGTTTTTCTCGGCTTGATATTTGTGCGCCTCAGCTTTCGATCGTTTTGACTTTTCGTCCGCTTTAGCATCTTTACCTTTCTTTCATATACTTCACTATGAGCCATATAATCAAAGGAAGGTTGTCTCTCTCATTGTACGTTGGCAGCAAAATACTGAGTTTATCTCGGTCTCCTGCCATGTTGGTTTCCTGTCGCCCTTGACCTTACAGGTACCGGCAAAAGTGGAACCAGGAAACAAGCCGTTTCAACACGGACTACATAGTATTGGCAAAAGTGGTACACAAGCAATAGCCGTTTCCAACAGGAGACCATACTGCTCCGATATTAGGGGAATGTTTTAACGACTGGGGCAACCAGCAGAATGGTCGGCATTATATTCTGTCTGGTCAATACGGACCCATTTATACTGACCCGCAAAGTCACTGTCCACTAAAAATACTGATTAGAGTTACCCGGTTAGAAGGGAACAAACAAAAATCGGCACCCCTCCCCCCCCCCCCCCCCAAGCTGTTTTCTGTACTTTTAAACACCATCTACTGCCGGACGCATATTTCATAGGCCTAATCTATATGCCAAAAGATTTGTCACAATCCACTCTCTCGATCAATGTCTAATATTAAGTTGTCGGACATATTTCAGCCCACTTGGGCCACTTTATTCCTCGCACAGCGTCTCGATTCCAAATGAGCCACTCTTCGTTGAACGGAAGTGACCTCGCCTTCTTCTCCTCCTCTTTCCTCCCTCCGTACGGACTCGAATATCTCCTTCACTTCAGTTGGCCGCCGGTGAATAAATTTGTATTTGGGCAGTCATAACTTTCGTCAGGTGTACTCGGTCCAGAAGTTTCCAATGCTAATGACCAATGCCTGCCAGACCCTTCAGAAATATAAAGGAAATTTAAACTGGGCAGTATGTGATCATTATCAGCAAAAACAAAATGACATAGACATGCATATAGTAAAGGCTGCCAAACGACAAGTAAATTAGGGTGGCATAAAGTTCAAAGCACCACTTTAGATGAGAGTTCCTTCAAAAAAAGTACCCAGTTGAAACCAAGAGCTTTAACATGCAAATACTATGCACTATATTATGCTTCATATTGTCTAATAATTCTATTTCATTTTTCTACACAGACTTCATATCCTGTTTAGGGGTTTTTTTTTTTGTTTGTTTGTTTGTTTGTTTTTTGTTTTTTTTGATCTGCATACAAAAATATTCTAATCCCAGCGAAATTTACTTGCAACCATTTGCCAAAAACACATGAAATGAGAAGTCAATGCTTGTACCCTTTTCACAAGCATTCTCGAAATAATTTATGATCGTGAAGTCTCTGGGACTCGCATTAATACTGACCTCGGCCATCTCTCTATGTGGGGTCGGATCTGGCGCACGACATTTAGTGCCATTAAATCACTTTCGGTCCTGTTCTCATGCAAACGAGACAAAGTAACTCACCCCACCTTGTATCTTGGTGAGACACCCATCCCGGAGGCTACTCACCACACTCACTTAGGTATCACTCTCTCGCATGATTTAAAATGGCACTCACATATTAATCGCATTGTCACTGCAGCGAGTAAACGTCTATCTGTTCTAAAACGGCTTAAGTTCAAACTTTCCAGAAAAACCTTATCAAAATTGTATCTGACCATGGTTCGACCCATCCTAGAATACGGTTGTGTCCTTTTTGACAACTGCACACAAGAGTTATCTGATCTCCTAGAAGGAATACAGTATGAAGCTGCTAGAATATGTACGGGTGCTATGAAATTTTCGTCACGTGATAGACTATTGGCTGAAATTGGCTGGGAACCGCTTCACACCCGCAGACAATTTTTCAAATTAGTGTTCTTCTACAAAATGTTCAATAAGCTTACCCCCCCTTACCTATATGAATTAATCCCGAATTACGACTTACCCCCGACCGGCCGCCTCCTCCGCAGGCCCCCCCAACAAAGGCAAATTAAGTGCAGGACTGATCGTTACTTTAGTTCGTTTCTACCATCCGCCATTCGCCTTTGGAACGACTTACCTGATGATGTCAAGCTTTCCCAAACACTTTCAATCTTCAAAGTAAAACTTGCCAAAGTTCTGTTCTTTCGCCATGAAATTCCAAATTACTTCGTGTTTGGTGATCGCTTTGCAAATATAACTCACACCCAGCTTCGCCTAGGGAGGTCTATACTTAATTCCCACTTATATGAAGTTAATATCCTGCCCTCTTCTGCCTGCTCATGCAACGACCTAAATGAAGACACGCGTCATTTTTTCCTGTTTTGCCCACTTTTTGAGCAACCTAGACTTACACTCCTGAGGTCTGTTGCAAATGTGCTTGCTCCTGGTGTACATCCTAACTTATTAGTAAATCATGTCGGCGATAGACTTCTAGAAATTATGCTGTCTGGTAGTACCAGCCTTTCGGATGTGTTAAATATTGAAATTTTCTCAGCTGTTCAATTGTACATTACCCAGACCAGACGGTTCATTAACTGATAATTGGTACCTTCTGTTATACCTGATTGTATTCCAACTTGCAAACTGATTTGTACCGTCCTGTGTGTCTTGTATATTTATTGTGTGTTCTGTATGTCTGGAGAACCCCTCGATTAGTTATTTGTAATAGCTACTGGGTAATCCAGTTCCATTCTTGGAAATAAATACGTTTACATACATACAATGCATGCCACGACTCTTCACTAACCACGTGACCAGCCACAACGGTCAATCTAAGTTCTTAATTTATACATACAAACAGCCAGATTTTACCGTGGCCTTACCTGTATTTTGCACCTTCGTTCTTCATTTGAAATACAAAATGGACAAAAAGGCACTAACAGCGAAGTACCAATTTTTCAAACGAGGAAAAAAATTACAAAATAGACAAGGGGAATTCATTCAACTTAAAAATCATGCACTAACAAAATGAACTCCCCCACTCCCACCCCCACCCCCAGAGTCAGGGTTATACTGATCATCCAGTCACGTCACGTATTATCCGGAAATTTCAATCCCACGGCACTGCAACTCAAACATCGGTCAACTTTCTAAGTATCGGAACTTCATAAACGCAATTATAAGGTAACGTCACATGTGCCTCGTACAAGTATACACGAATCAAATCTGATTCCTGATAATTCGTTCGACAAATTACCACCATTTCTCTCAACATAAACTTGACTAATGTCTATTATTCTTATCAAGGGCAAGAGAGAAAACCCCGGTCATAAAAGTGCACGAAACCGAATTCTAAATAAATATGCAACGCGATTGTGAATTCCACTATGTGTACAAAAGTGACAATCTGGTAAGTTTGAAGTGGTTCTTCATTAAACACATTTTAATCACTTCAGATCATTTTATAATGTAACAATGTAACCTTATAATGATACATGGGAACAATAATATATAAAACGACGTGGCTCACACACCGATTCCAGGTTCAAGTGAATCTGTTTGCAATTGTACGACTCTGGTCAGGTTCAGGTGCGGTCAGATTAAGTGCAGGATAAGGCCTGAGATGACTTTTCTCCTGAATATAGACTCTAGAAAGACCTGAGCGCCCGAAGGGCGCGAAGGCTTTCTTGAGTCTCTATTCAGGGGAAACAGTCAGCGAAGGTCTTATCCTACATAGTGTATGGTCCTGCACAAAATATATGCTTGGTACCACATAAGGAAATAAACATACAAGTACTTGCATATTAAAAAAAATGCATATTAAAAAAATGCATATTAAAAAAAAAAGTAATGAAATGAGATTCCTATCCCCCATGCTGATATCTGAGTAAACTCTTCCAGTCCGAAAAGGTGATGTAACAACCCAATTGTTTTCTTCCTTGAAATTGAATGGGATCAGTTTTCAGCAGAAGACTAATGTGCTTTCTTAACAAACCAGTCTGTCAACATGAAAGGAGACGATTATGGCTTATAACTGTCGAGTGGCGAAGCCATGAGACAGTTGTAATAGCCATAATCGTCTCCTTTCATGTTATAACACATTTGTCATTGGCTGGTAGGAATGGTCATCTGTGTTTAGGTCGGATCAGTGATTTCATGATTAAAAGCGTATTATCTGTCAGTTACTTAATCAAATTCTTACACCACGTGTGACAGTGTCATTTCACTTCTGAGTCACTTAGTATAGTATAAACATATTTATTTTCTCTGGATTGCCTAATAGTACACAAAGACTAATTTGGAGGCTCTCCAGTACATAAAAGGACGCACAGGAATATATACAATACACACTGGACGAGAACAGAAGACTAAATTCACGGCTTGTACACGAATAATACAATTGATGCCAGATAGTGGAGACTTATAATTAGATCATATACTAAATTAGTAGATGAAACGTCTAGATTCTGATAAGAATGTCTGAACAGCCTCAAATATGAATACATTATCAGTGTCTGGCAAGTCCTCACTTCCTTTCAAGAGAATATTTAGTAAAATGTCACCAGAGCACTGAACTATTAAAGTCGGATTTACACCTGGAGCGAGTCACTTCATTCGTGATTTCGCTCAGGCGTTCAGGTAGTTCGTGAATCTGCAAGCTGCCACAAAATGGAAGATGACGTGCCTCTAATTGAACTTGATAATATTGCAACTCAGCAATTATTTTTCCAAAGAAATGACGGCACCGGCAGTACTGGGAGGTATGTTGGTTTTTATTTGTAGTGTTTTTACAATTTCACAATCAAAGTTTGCTTTGCGTTCATGATATGCTACTGCATCAAGACTACTGTTTAGTTTAGACGTATTTATTTAGTCTGGATAGCCCTATAGTACATCGAAATGACTAATACATGGGTTCTCCAGAACATGGAGACACACAGTAAGTATATACAAGACACACATGACAGAACAAATGTTACCAATGAATTATATCTATGTAAACTCTGTACGAATATCAAAGTTTGATTACATTTAAGATACAAGTTAAACCAATATGAATTGAGTTCACTATTTACCCATTAAAGAAAAAAGGTATGATACAAATAAATTTGCATAGTCCAACCGATGAATACTACAGTAACAGTAACGGAAACATTTAGTCGTTAAAGCGCCTGGTATCAATAATGTACTGATGGAGAGCATCACAGATCTGGATATTCAGGCAGCTCGAAAGCTCGTTACTGCCACGGAGAAATATTTCAACTAACCTATCACTACCAATATGAATTATAAGATGCGGGCTAACCCCCGGAGCAATCAAAGGAATAACAGTATTCAGTAACCTGTTTCTCGGAACGATGTAATAGGGACAGAAGAGTAGAAAATGCTTGGAGTCTTCAGTGGGATAAGAACAGGCACAGGATGGGTCAGGAAGGATGTTAATTTTGTGAAGGTGGGAGTTTAGTCTAGAGAATCCTAGGCGTAATTGCGTGTGGCAAATATTAGCAAATCTGTCACCATGGAGATAGAACTCGGGAACAGTGTCTGTGGCTAAAAGAGTAGCTTTAAGTTTCGATTTGAATATATGTAGAGAAAGCGAATCTCTGATGTCGGAAGGCAGGTTATTCCACTGTTTGATAGCATCTGGGAGGAAAGAGTTAGACAGACGCGATGTTCTACATCTAATGGGGCGCACCGACATTGAATGTCGGAGAGCACGACCAGCAGGAGGAGGGGGTACTAGATTAGATAGATAAGAAGGAGTCAGTTTGTGGTACATTTTGTAAAAGAGGACAAGCTTAAAGTATTTACGTCTGTCTGCAAGAGTTGACCAGCCAAGTTCACGAAGTAAATTAACATGTGATGCATGTTTCAAGGCACCTGTACAAATTTTAGCGGCATTATACTGAATCGATTCCAATCGATCAGACAGGACTTTACCACAGTTGTCGAATAAAACACAGCCGTACTCAAGGATTGGACGGATCATAGAACAATATAGTTTGACCAGGGATTTGCGTGACAGTTTATACTTGAACCTACGCAGTAAGGAAATTCTTTGACCAGCTTTATTGGTAATCCGTGTGATATGGGCTTGCCAAGATAAGTCACCACTCAAAGTGATTCCGAGATGTGTATGAATGTCTGCCTCAGGAATCGGAGACCCACGCAAGAAAACTGGCGGATGATGAGGTTTCACTCGTTTCACAGAAAATATAACAGATAGTGATTTGGTGGCATTGAATAACACTCGCCATAGCCTGCCCCAGTAATGTATTAGAGACAGATTGGTGTTCAGGTGGCGTGAGGATTGAACAGGGTTATTGACAATTTCGAGTATGCTAGTATCATCAGCGAACAATCTCACTTCGCACGTGAGATTGTCCACTAGGTCATTTACATAAACCAAGAAAAGGAGGGGCCCAAGGATAGATCCCTGAGGCACTCCAGCCTGGATAGGAAGCCAGGCAGAAGATTGACCATGAATAGTAACTCTTTGGAGGCGATTAGATAGATAACTTTCAACCCAGGTAACAAGATGATCCGATATGCCAAGCTGCTTGAGTTTGAAGAGGAGTCCAGGGTGCCATACCTTGTCGAAAGCCTTAGAGACGTCAAGAAATACCATTCTGGCCTCTTTTGATAACTCTAGACCGTTATATATAATATGAAGTAGGTAGACAAGTTGATTGATTGTTGAGTCGCCTGCCTTGAAACCTGAATTTTTGTGTGTGAGGAGATCGTTTGCAGTTAAATATTCATAGAGGGCATTAAACATTATGCGTTCAAAGACTTTAGAAACATTACAGAGTAAGGATATTGGCCTATAGTTACTTTTTATTTGTCTGTTAGATTTTTTGAAGACAGGACAAATATTTGAACGTTTCCAGGACAAGGGAAAGTAAGCTTGGTTAAGAGAAAGTTTAAATATTTTTGTGAGAGGATTACAGATGGAGTGAGCAGTATTTTTTAGAAGGATGTTGCCAATATTGTCAGGCCCGGTTGCAGAAGTAAGTCTTAGAGACAATAATACTTTCAAAACGTCCTGCTCACAAAAAGTGATTTCAGTTAGTCTAGACTCGGTGCGGTGACTAAATTCAGGCAATGGTGGGGAGTCAATGTCAGAAGAATTTGTGCACTGACTTGCAAAATAGTTATTAAAAATATCACATTTTTTTGCATTGCAGGATATAATTTGGTCGTTTTCAATTATTGGTGGAATCCCCTGGTGGATTTTAGATCCCAAGACAGACTTAGATAAGCTCCACCATTGTTTTGGATTTATTTCGTTATCGTCCAGTTTAGAACGTAATTTATTAAAGTAAGAACGTGTCGATTTTCGAATTTTGTTAAGGACATGGTTACGTGACTTCTTGTAAAACTGGTAAAACTTCTCGACCTTCATGGAAACCTCGAGTGTATAGGGTCGTGGCAGGTTAGCTATATTCTTAAAACGCTTCCATGCCCGATTGCGGAAACGAATAAGCTTTTTTATCTCGGTAGTAATCCAAGGCTTGTCTGAAGGTCTTATGGTGACTTCTCTAAAGGGTATAAATTCCTTGGCAGTGGAGAGAAGCAATTCTGACCAGTATGAAACAATGTCGTCAAGGTTATCATAGACTTCATGGGCTGTGTTCCAAGGTGCTGTTAAGAGAGTAGAATTAAGTTCAGTGAAATTGGCTTTATTGTAATCCCAAACATGACGTTTGAGCGGGCGGTCTTTAAAGTGTGATAGTGAGAGAGAGCAGAAAACGATCGCATGGTCAGAATTTGACAGAGGAGTGAGGACACCACTGTTGAGTACCAGGCCAGGAGAGTCAGTGATAATAAGATCAAGCAGGTTTTCTGAGTATTCGGTGGTTCTTGTAGGTTCCTGTATAAGCTGAAAGAGGTTGTGTTGAAGAAGCAGGTTGAAAAGCGCTAAGCCAAGGTCACTATCCTGATGTGGTGAATTCCAGTCTGAGCATCTATCGTTAAAATCGCCAGTAATAAGGAGACAGTGTGGGTTACTTTCAAGCGCTATAGAAATTGATGTATTCAAAGCTTCGAGAAAGGCATCCCGTATTTGAGCAGGCTGGCCGGGGGGTCGATAATAATTTCCAATCAGTAGAACCCCACGTTTTGTTGTAATCTCAATCCAGATGCACTCTGAGTTCAGATCCTCTAGATCGGTGCGCCTTCGACAAGGTAACGAAGCAGAAACATATGTAAGGACTCCTCCTCCTCGTCCTGTAGGACGGTCTCTTCTAAAAGGGGGTTGAAAATTGTCAATATGGAGGAGTTGATCAGGAAAATTCGCATCAAGCCAAGTTTCTGATAAAGTGATAACATCAAAATTTTCGACTTGCGCTAATAATTGAAGTTCATCAAGTTTTCCCGAACTCTTAATACTACGGGCGTTTGAGTGGCATAGTTTTAAATAATTTTTTGCAGAGGGGTCGTTTTGTCCGGGGTTTGGATGCACATCAATGCAGGACTGAAAAAAAATTTGCAAGACTGACAGTAGGTGTTGTAGACACGTGAAACCTAGTAGAATCACGTTCATTGGGACTAAGGACAAGAAACAGAAAGAAAGGATTATTTCGGAATCAGCAGTATTCTTGGGCCAATCATACTTTCGTGGGGTTGACCAACAGTTGTGAAAAAGTCCAATTGCCACTCTATAATGATCAATGCTAATCCCCATGACGGTTGATATGAGGGAAGGAAGAAACGGCATTAACAATGGGCTGCTGTAAATGTGCAATAAACGCTGAGAGGCCAGAAGTGAGTGGCAGAGGACAGGGGTTAGTTGGGATGTGCATTAAAAGGTCGGAAGGCGGATGTATGGTGTAGTTTATAGGTGATAGGTGTATGGAAATATTCGGACAATATACCATGGTAACAAAACGAATAACACGACAATACAGAAGGAGCTCAGAAAATATGGTACAAACTCCTGACATAGGAGTTGGTAAAACTGACGTTACATGTGAAATCATATTGAATATAAGGAGTAAGAAAAAGTAAATGAATACCTGTGATACAAGTAGTAGAGACTGCACATAACCACACATGAAATGTACTCCCAAGTACTGAAGTCGATATTGGGAGTAGCTGGCCATAAATAAAGTAATATGCAAATTGAATGCCTTACAGACAAATAATTCATAGGTTTTTTTAATAATATACATGTAGTAGCATGTGCATGGTAACTGGGGTAACTTCCACTTTAATATGGATCGGAAAGGTACGAGTTTAATTGATTTTTTAAGACGTAACATTGTAATGACATATTTGCATGCATATTGCTAGAGAGCCGGGAATAAAGAATATACATGACTGTCCTCCTCGGTAGATTGTTCATGTATTGAAGAGCTCCAACAAAGAAAGACACAGAAAAAGTACAGAAAATACCCGTGAAATACATTGGAATATGGAAACATAAAACACAAAGAAAACTGAAGGAAAAAGATAAACTGTTACAACCGACAACCATGGTTAAAGAACATCTGGATTACACATTCTATACCATGTGAGCTTATAAATATAACTTACATTATAACATTTAAGCAACGAGAAATATATGATGTACACAATGCATAAACATGGGATTGGTGATTCCAAGACTACGAGCACGTGATGAAGTATTATTGCGTTCATGTGCCTCATATCACTGGACTAAGCTAACTGCGTCCTTACTGAATCCTATGATGCGCATCCTTGCTTAAGTGTGAGGTAGAGCATCGCTGTTATAATGAGTAATATTGATACATATCGATAGGACATATTACCAAACGATAAAAATTAGAGTAAGTTGACATAGGCATAGATAATAACAAATAGGATTATCATATGTATACAAGGAAACGTTAAAATACATATATATATATATATATATATACATATACATATACATATACACATACATATACATATACACACACGCACATACATACATACATACATACATACATACACACATACATACACATATATACAATGAGATCATCACGCTAACATATAATGATTTAGAACTATTGGCATCAGGAAGTAGTAAGGCACACATCATTGACATAACAATTCTGTTCAAACGTAAATAAACTAGGAAACAATGCATAACTACATGTTAATGAAACGGAGAACAATATACAATACGAACTAAAGGAAGAGTTAGCGGTGGGGGGAAGGGGTATCACAGTCCACGAAACGTACATGAAAACATAAAGGAACGCAGTACACAATTTCATGGAAATACCTCTTTCCCGCATCATAACTCTGGCAGTGCATCCAGATGAGAAAGCTGAAAAAAGATCAATTGCGCTGTCATTACACAATGTCAAATTTTGACCCGGAGATGTTTTGTGGCTGATGGTATAATGCGTGCTGGTACTTGAATGGAAAGTTTTTATCATGGAAATTCGGGTAAATCATTAAAAATTTTATTGTTAGACATTGAAAGGGTTAATTCGGAAAGAGTGAGTTATAGGTTTTACTTAATTCACTCTTTTTGCGGGCCCTTTTTGAGATTATTGAGGGTGAAGGTCAGCCCAAAAAAGATGCATTATCAAGTTTCATAATACATTCTTTTTCATAATCAATGGTTATGGGATTAGTACTAGACTTTTGAAAGAAGCAGCTCCCATTATTTATCGACCTCTCACTAAACTATTCAATTTATCTCTATATCAGAAACAGTTCCCTTCTATTTGGAAAGAAGCTCACGTGACTCCTTTACACAAAAAGGGAGACGAGAACCTGTGTAATAACTATCGTCCTATATCCCTTTTAAGTTGTACAGGAAAAGTAATGGAAAAAGTAATTTTTAAACATGTGTTCAATTTTTTTCGGGACAATATGTTCATTTCAGCAAACCAGTCAGGATTTATTCCTGGTGACTCAACAGTCAACCAGTTACTTTCCCTATACCATGAGCTATGTTTAGCCATTGATCAGCAAAAAGAAGTAAGAATTGTTTTCCTAGATATAAGCAAGGCCTTTGATAAAGTCTGGCACAAAGGTCTTATTCATAAACTGGAAAAAAACGGCATCGTTGACAATCTTCTGACATGGTTTGAAGATTACCTGTATAATCGGAAGCAACGCGTCGTTTTAAATGGTCAATCCTCTAGCTGGGGAACTATAAGTGCTGGTGTGCCTCAAGGATCTGTATTAGGTCCTCTACTCTTTTTGATTTATATTAATGATATAGTCAACGTTGTAAATTCAGAAGTCAAACTTTTTGCGGATGATACGTCCCTTTATCTTACTATTGAAGATCCTGTTCATGCTGCTACTGTCATGAACGATGATCTGGCCTCCCTGGACGAATGGTCTAGGGAATGGCTTATATCCTTTAATGCTGTTAAAACAGACACCATGCTCGTCTCTTTAAAAAGAAATCCCCCTGATCACCCTCCATTGATTTTCCAAGGTCACCAATTAGAGAATGTTTTAGAGCACAAGCATCTGGGTCTTTCGTTAAGATCAGATCTAAAATGGAATGAACATGTTAAACAAGTTGCAACTAAAGCCTGTAAACAAGTAAACATTCTGAAAACTCTACAGTATCGCCTTGACCGCGACACACTAGAAACGATTTATACCTCCTTCATTCGACCTATTTTAGAGTATGGAAACGTAGTCTGGGATGGCTGCACGCAGGATGATGCAAAACTTTTGGAAGACATTCAAATGACTGCGGCCCGCATCGTGACAGGAGCAATGAAAACCACCCCTATAGAAAAGCTATACGAAGAAACTGGCTGGGAGACCCTGTCCAAACGAAGAGAAAGATCCAAACAAATCATGATGTATAAAATAGTTCATAAATTAACCCCTAGCTATTTGTACTCTTTTCTCCCCAATATTCCAATATTCCACCGTAATACTAGGGCACAACTCGATCAAAGCAGACGCTCAGACTTACCCTCTTTCAATTGTAGAACAGTCTTATTCAAAAACTCCTTTTTCCCTTCTGCTATCACGTTGTGGAACCTTCTCCCATCGGAAACTAGAAATCTTCCAACTTTGTTCCAATTTAAGAAGAAAATTTCAACTCCCAGACAGTTTTCTGTTATATTTCCCGAACTTTTTAATGTAGGCAAAAGATATCTGTCTATTTTACATTTTCGTTTGCGTATGGGCCGCAGCCAATTGAACGAACATCTTTTTAAGATTGGTGTAAAAGATTCAGCAGCTTGTTCATGTGGCGCCACCACCGAGAGTATCTGGCACTACTTTCTCACCTGTCCAAACTACATTGTCGCTCGAGATGCATTACATACAACCATTGGTCGTTTGGCTCCATTTTCTATTAACACAATTTTGTTTGGCAGTGCTTCTTGCAGTCTCGAGGACAATATTATTATATTTTTATCTGTTCAAGAGTTTATTGAAAAAAGTAAACGATTCCAAGGTGAAACTGTAACTTAATCACTCATATCGATAATTCGAAAATGCAAATTAATAATATATACTGGCAATATTGACAACTTTATGAGCCCCGCTATCTGTGTTTGTTCTGGTGGCGTCTATCCTTTCGTTTGTTTCTCCTACCACGCTGTTCATCAAGTCCCCTTGGACTTGATGAACGGTGGTTCATTGGAGTTGTGCTGTCAAGTCAGTCCTGTGTTTCCGTCTTTTCTCCACAAGAGGGATTAATATAGGGCTTTGCCCTTCTTCCCAATTGTTTTTCTTTTGGAAATAAAATACGTTTAAACCAATGGTTATGGGATATAATCAACACTGTTTGAGCCTTATGATTGGCTAATTCCTACCAGCCATATGACAAGTGATCATGATCCACCCTGGAATCAATACACAATTGATCTATCTGTGAACTGTTCTATATACCTGCCAGGGTGACACACACCCAGCTGACCCAAGCCATTCTATTGTTAAATGTTCAGGCTACAGACTTGTTTGCAAACACAACATGTACGATTTTTGATATGATGCTGCCCATGTGCATTTTTGACATGATGGGCACAGTTCATGTACCTGTAAGCATACTTCTTAGAGGTGACATCCATCCCCAACCCGGACCAATCAGAAACCCATGTGGTGTTTGCACTAGACCAGTTGCCAGTAATCACCGAGCTTTGGAATGTGATGATTGTCGAATGTGGATACATGTTAAGTGCTCCAACATTTCAACTGAGCTCTTTCAATACCTGCACAAAAATGGGCAAAACTTTGACTGGAGGTGTCCAAAGTGCATAACTTATGACTTGCCATTTGAAAATAGCACGCACATCTCTTTAGGTTCAACATATACGTTTTTCCTTGATGAACTACCTTTTCATAATACATCTGATGTGTCCCAAGGAAATCTCAGTTGAATCTGAATTTCTTCCATCAATGATGTCTCTATTAATGACAGCAGTGTTGACCTCAGAAATATGTCAAAAGTCTCTATTAATGACAGTAGTGCCGACCTCAGAAATGCGTCAAATGTAAGTGATCAACATAGTCAATCTAATTTATCACATTTTCATGAATTAAGGGAAAATAGACTCTCTTGCACTATGAACTTCGCATTAGGTTTGATCAATATGTAGAGCATTAGAAATAAATTCTCTGAATTACTTGAAGCTTTAACGGATAGGTTGTTAGATTGCCTAATTGTACAAGAAACAAAACTTGATGAGTCATTTCCAAATGCTCAGTTCAATGTACCAAACTACACATTATATCGTGAGGACTGTACAGAAATGGATACGGAGGCGGTATCATGGTATTTATAAGATCGGACATACCTACCAGAAGGATACAGACCCTAGAGACAGAACATGGTGTAGAATCTATTGCTATTGAATTCTATATTAAGGACTCCAAATGGTTACTGGACTCTGCCTACAGACCACCGTCTGTCTGTAAAGACATTTTCTGCTCTGAAATGACCAGAATATGTGATCAGTCATTTGTTGAGACTGATAATCTGTTGATCGATAGTGATTTAAACTATGATTTTAGTAATGAGGAGAAAGTCAAACCCATCCGGGAAATTTGTGAAATTTTTTATTTGCATAACTTGGTTAAGAAACCCACCTGTTTTAAAGGTAATCCTTCAATGATTGACGTAATCTTAACCAAAAGCATTGATAATAATTAGTTCAGTTGCAAGGAATTTAAATAGGCTAGTTTTGTTTATATCAACTCATAAAGAACAGCTCCAGTTGGATGGAATGACTGACTGTTCTGCCACAGACACACAGTGGATCACCATTACATCGGGACTGCCAGACATAGGACTTGAGATTTTGGGATTTATAGAAGTCCCATACAACACCAAATCTCGTTACATATTGCAACAGCCTTTGCAGCTAAGGAATAAATACTTGATGAGCGTAATATATATATAAACCACTTTTGAAGATGTTAAAGATTTAAATTTTCCGGGTGTGTCTAATTTGCATTATTTACATTTCTGTCATATTTGCATGAATTAAAATTTTATAATTTTTATTTTTATTTCATTGTGTGCAGATATTTGTGTTAATATCAAACATGAAAAAATGGTGTATTTTTAGAAGGATCATGTTGAAATCATGTAAGTTTATATATGTCCATGTCTGGACGGAAAATTTAGACGAGTCCTGGGAGTATGACGGACCATTTCACAAAATACTTATTTCAAGATATCTTTAATTTAGTATGTCTTTCTATCAAGCTAAAGGTAACTAAAACTCAATGAAACATATCTTTAAATACGTGAAATGTAAGATACCTTAAATAAAAATAATGATATCTTAAATTGAATGAAATATAGCTTATTTGAACAAGGTGTATTTTAAATTCACGATACATATAATTCCATTTGAGATATCTTAAATGAACAGGGATATAAAAAATAAATGTGTATCTTTTAAATTCGAAATATAGATGTATACATATCGTTAATTTTGTAAACATGTCGAATTCAATTGTAAGATAAATTGAGCTCAAGGTTATTTTACATTGAATTAAATATCCATTAACTCAAGATCTGTTATATTTCAGATATGTTCAATCGAATTTAACATGTCTTGAAACTATATTGAATATCTATAATGAAGTTTACGATATATTTTACAGTAACATATACATACATACATACATACATACATACTCACACACGCTCTCTCTCTCTCTCTCTCTCTCTCTCACACACACACACACACACACACACACACACACACACACACACACACACACACATATATATATATATATATATATATATATATATATATATATATATATATATATATATATATATATTTAAAGACATCCTTTGACGAACATGGAATTGAAGATATCTTTATTTCAAGATGTCTTAATTATGATCTGCCCGAGAGTGCAATAGGTTAGAACAACATTTTTACAATATTCACATTCGGTTTAGATTTTTTCTCTACAAACAAAGCATCAGACTGCAAATTTAATTCATGACGTCATGGAAACACAACCCATCCATGACAGTTCCACGTGTATTTGTTCACATATGTTAATTGCACACATTCACGTGCAAATCTAAACCAATAACCAATGCCGGTAGAAATAAAGCCCCTCCTTCCGGTATTTCCAGAAATAAACATGCGACAAATGGAACGATCAGTTTCCTGTAGTTGTGTGCATTAAGGGGCTAATTTTGATTTTATTATATCTGGGTGCGGACCCAGACATTTTGTTTTGCCAAGAATTCTTTTCTTTATGTCTGGGTATCATGGTGACTGACCTACGAGTGAAATTGTGCATATCGTATGGAATAGTCATGGTTATGAAAACGATGCAAATTAGGGGCCATCAAAATTTTTAAATCTCCATATCTTCCAAACTATTGCAGACAAAAACACAACATTTCTATGTGCATGCATAGGTTTGTAACACCTGCCAACATTTTGGCCAGAAATTGAAAGTTGTAGAATTTGAAATTATGCTAATTAGAGGCATTGAAAAATTTCAAAGTATATCTCCAAACTATTATAGATAGGGGTGCCATTCCAATTCCATTTATAAGTTTGTGGCAAAGTCGCATCTCATGAACTATGAAGCGAAGTTGTAGGATTTTAATTTATGCAAATTCGATGCATTTAAACATTTCAAAGCTAAATATCAACAAAACTGTTATGAATTGAGGTGTCGTTTTAACTTCAATTTATGGGATTGTGGCAAAGCCGCATCTAATGAACTGTAAATCAAAGCTGCACGGTTTTAATTTATGCAAATCAGGTGAATATGCAAAATTTAAATCTTGAAAAGCTTCAAAACTATTATAGATAGCGGTGTCACTCCAAAGTGAAATTATGTCTTTGTGACATAGCCACATCCAATGAACCACGAACCAAAGTTGTACAATTTTAATTTATGCAAATTAGGTGAAGATGCAAAATTTAAATCTTGAATAGCTTCAAAATTATTATAGATAGAGGTGCTATTCCAACTTCAATTGATAGGTTTGTGACATAGGTGCATCCAATGAAGCAAAATTGGAAAATTGTGATTTATGCCAATTAAATGAATAAACAAAATTTAAAACTTGAATGAATTCAGAGCTATAATACATAGCGGTTCCCTTCCAACTTTAATTTGTACGTTTGTGACAGCTGCATCTACTCAACCGTGAACCACCAAAGCTGTAGGATTTTACTTTATGCAAATTAGATGAATACACAAAATTTAAATCTTGAATAGCTTCAAAACTATTATAGATAGAGGTGTCATTTCAAGTTTGCTTCTGAGGTTTGTGACATAGGTGCATCCAATGAACCATGGATTAATGCTGTACGATTTTACTTTATGCAAATAAAGCGAACACACAAAATCTAAATCTTGAATAACTTCAAAAGTATTACACATAGAGGTACCATTCCAACTTCAATTTGTAGCTTTGTGACATTACCTCATGCAATGAACCATGAACCAAAGTTGCAAGCTTTTAATTTATGCAAATTAGGCAAATACACAAAATCAAGATCTTGAATAGCTTCAAAACTATTACACAAACTGGTGTCATTCAAACTTCAATGTATAAGTTTGTGACATGGCCACATTCTATATATACATACACACACACACACACACACACACACACACACACACACACACACACATATATATATATATATATATATATATATATATATATATATATATATATATATATATATATATATATATATATATATATGAACCAAGATAGGCAAGAACCAAACTTGTAATTTCAATTTATGCATTGCAGTGAGGCTAATTTTCTTTTCTGGACTAGTTTTATAACAATATTTAAAACTATGTCAAATATAATAAGATTAAGAAATTAATATCGTTTGTGTTGGTGTCATGCGCTTACGGCAGCGGGGATTGAGGCTGATACTAGTGATAGCCTCAAAGTCCGCTGCCATAAGCGCACAACACCAAAAAATTAACGGTACACGGGAACTGGTCGGCAATTAACTGAAGCCACGCATGATTGGCAACGTTGTCAACCTGGTGTCTATTATGTTAAACTTCGCTCATAGACGGCGCTACAGTACTGCGAACAGTAATTCTCAACGTATATTGGCTGTTGACCAGTCAAGGCAGCAAACTCTTTTAGTGCTGCCACCTATTGAGCGCTTAGGTAACTGCAATGTCACAAAATTTAGATTGATCATGAAGTGCTGTTAAAAAAAATAATAAGAGAAATATTCAGATAAAATATTTTGCAACCCTTTCTACAAATTTCTAGACTTAGAACTTTTAAGCTGAACACTGTCCTACTGACTGTAATAATAATAATAATAATAATAATAATAATAATAATAATAATAATAATAATAATAATAATAATAATAATAATAATAATAACAATAATAATAATAATAATAATAATATGGTGGCTCTCCGCTGTGTGGAAAATATTACAACCTTTTTATGCCAGGAACAACCTGGAACTGTATTACATTAAATTAATATATTTTTGGCCTATTTCGTATGGGATAAGTACACATAGTCTGAGGTACAGTTACTAGTGGATGAAAATCCACCCTATATGGTAAAATCCGGTGTGATTCTGTTAAATTCGGTTTATTTCGGCTTTTATGCTCTCCCATTTGTCAACTTAGTGCGCCATTTTTGAATTGGACATGGAATCAGGACCGTCGGCAAATGGTCCCATGTTGGGCGTACCTCTCGGATTGTCCGAGTCCGGACATGCGCAGATGTGCTCGGATTTCGGACCACAGTCCGGACATGCGCAGACGCGCTCAGACCTCGGATCAGAGTCCGTACATGCATGTACCTGTGGGCATGCCAAGCGCAAAGTTGCGACAGTGGGATAGGGCTTTTTTTTTTTTTTTTGGTGTGTGTTTGTGTGTAAATGAAGGCCACCTGACTAGCTACTAGCAACTCAGCTAGTCAGGACCGCGGCAAAGAAGCGGAGTGCCACAGTATAATTATTATGTAGCAAGTGATGTAACTGAATCGTATGTCCCAAAATGGCAGTTCCACATGATGTTTTGTTTTATAGAAGAAAATATTTTTGTTTTTCCATGCATGTGTACTGTGACTTGTTTCTTCTACATATGGTAGTATTGTACTGAATTTGAGTTCCAAGTCCTACCAAGTGCCATATATGGCCTGACATTAAGCTGAATCCAGGGAAGGTTGGCCTTGAGGTACCATATATGGCATCTTAAGCCCAACCTTCCCAGGATTCAGCTCAATGTCATATTTTAAAATGTCTATTGTTTCCTTCTGGTACTGTACATTTGACCGCATTTGTTATCCACAACTATCATATAAATGTAAAGAGAAGAAAAAAAATTAAAAGCAAATTTCGGAATTTTTTTGTAAAGTCGCTCTATTCAATCATTTTTCATTATTCAAATGTAGAAGTGAATACAATTGGGGAGGAGGGTGAAATCCTAAGAAGGGTGGAAAAACAGATCTGACAACACTTTTGTTCTAACCTTTTCAGCATCTTCATTAAAAGAACATGAATGATAAACAATGTTTGAAATGAGTGTAACCCCAGCTAGCTATAGTTCCATTTGAACTAAATGAGCAGGTATAGTGATTGCAGTTCCTACTTTTGTAGGAATTCTGACTGTTTGGACCTGTTTCCCACAAATTCGGTTAATTTGAAAGTTACTTAAGTTCAGGCAAACACTCCAATTTCAGACTTTTTTGTCGTTTGACAATTTCATCTCTGAGCATAGATTAATTTATATTGTGATGTCTATCCCAAAACAAGTGCATTGTTTTCTCTCTCTCTCTTTTTTTTTTTTTTCTTCATTTTTATGGTTTAGTTTTGTTGTTCAGGGCAGGCCTCTTTTTGAGGGGTGCGTGGGTGTGTGGGGGAGAGATATAATGGAAGTACCATACTTTCTGCACAAGAAAGCTCGCGTTTCAAGAGGGGGACCTCTGCTGAAAGGGACCTGAAAAGAGGGGGACCATTCTATATCCTCATGATGCCCTAAAACAAATTCATCATTTTTATTTTTCTACTTTTTTGTTATTAGTTTTTGGCTTGCTTGTTTGTTTTGTTTATTCATGTACATTGCTCATTTATTTGACAATTAAGATAAAAAAAAAACAAGTTCACTTTTTCCAATTTTTTGCTATTTTGTTTGGTTGGGTTTTTTGTGTGTTTTGTTTCTTGTTTTTGTTTCTTTTTGTTATTGTTGTTTTGTTTTGTGTTTTTTTGTGTGTTTTTTTTATGTTGTTTACCTTGTATACTCTGGAGAACCCCTCGATTAGTCGACTTGTATACTATTGGGCTATCCAGTGTGAACTAAATATGTTTAAATTAATACCGCAAAACCAACTCATCTTTTTCATATTTTTTGCTTGATTAATTGTATTGACTTTTGTTTAGATTTTTCATGTACATTGCTCAGTTATTTCATGACGTAAACAGCACAAGTTCATTTCCTTTTTTTATTTTTCTCTCTGCTTTTACATTGCTCATTATTACACCCCAAAACAAGTTGATCATTTCAATTGAACACAAAAAAGTTAAAAAAGTCTTTTGAAGTTGGAATGCATTCACAGGGGGTTTACCAATGCAGAGTTGTTTGCAGCAACTGTTGATAATGAATTATCACACCAATGTGGCTTGGGGAGTTGTTTGTCACAACTGTCGATAATGGATTATCACCTATGTGGCATGAGCAACTCGCAAGGATGTTTGAGTCACCTGGCAGTTTAATTATGGCAAACTGGTTTGAACAATGCATATGGCAAACATGAAAGTGCTGATGTATTGTGCTAAGAAAGTTTTATCTTTTCTTTTTTTCTTATAAGACACAGAAAGATCTTAAGAGAAATGTAAGCCAGTTTGATGTACAATGGTCCCTCTTGAAGAGAGGCTACCCCATCTACAAAGACCACATCTCTCTTTGCCACAAGTATGGAATGTTACATTTTCTATGTTTTACGCGAGGTTAGGTCATTTTGTACACTGTTGTACATAAAAAGATTGACAGTATGGTTTTATTCAGTGTGTAATTTAGTTTAGTTCCATCTTGGAACTTCCACATTTCGTCAGTTCATTGCTATTTAGTGACTGAAAGGTTGCATCATTGGTACATTTAAAAAGCACATGTTACATGTAATAAATTTCAATTGCTAAAAACATTATATATTAGCACACATATAAAAAACATATACTTACCAAACAAAACAAAATCAAACAAACATAGAGCATGAAAGAATGTGATTTTAACAGATTATGTTCAGTTTACCACGTTATTCTCTTCTTTGACTAATGTTATCATAAAGGATGATTCCCCCGTCACCTGGGCACACTGGGCAAACATTGTTCTCTCACAATGTTTGGCGGAGGTAATCATAAATGTATCATTGTCTGTTTGTAATTATAAGCTACATTTTTATGTACATTTCATGTGGTTGATTGAGATTAGAATTTATTCGTGTATAATACATGTCGGATACAAGTGTATATGGACTATATATACATATTCAATACATGTGTGGATGATAACTTTATGGCCATATGCAGATGAGACAAAATGCATGCATGCATTGTTTCCTTATTTTGTTGTGGATATTATTATGATAATAAAGTATTGTTATTGAAATGAATGCCATTTGCGGTTTTTTTTTTTTTTTTTTTTTCTTTTATTGTTGCTTGTTGCTGAATGTTTCTACAGTGAAAATTCACTGTAAATGTAGGTCTCTTCCTTCATGCATTCGAAATTTCTAGTCTATTAGGTCATTCTGAGTTACTGCTTTGAGAACTTACGAATTTTTGCCTTGTTCATGAGTTTTGCATGTGAACAATACTAGCATATTAAAAGCCCTTGTGGCAGAATTTGGAACTAATTTTCCCACTGTACTCATTTTAAATTGATTTTTATGAAAAAAGTGCAAGTAAAGACACAGGAATTTTTATCTTTTTGACAAGGATCTTGACCTTTTGTTCAGTTATTTTTTTCCTTTCGTGTATTTACAGGCAGTCTCATAATGAGTTTTCACTGAACTTTATTAATATTTACTAGGATTAGTGGACAATCCATGCTTTAGGGCACTGTCAGAAAATTGTTAGTTTCTCCTGTCCGGCACCACAGCAAAAATGAGTAGATAAGTAAAAAAAAAAATAATAACAGTTGAGTTTAAAAAAACCGGGAGGAGTCCTAATGTACCAAATCAGGATGGTGCGTATATGTTCAATTCTTGGTGACTACATCCAATAATACAGTTCTTTTTAATAAGAATAGTGAATCGCATAAGTTTATTTATAATCAGTTTCATTAAGAAAAAACTAAAAAAAAAAAAAACTCAAAGCCAATGATGCTATATACTAAACCTTTCATTGTAGAGGCTATTTCTTGTTTTCACCTGTTTAAATTTTACAGGGTCTGTAGAAAATAAAAAACCCTTTTTATTTTATGGCCAGGAGCAATTTTTATGGTCGGTCAGGACATGAGAAACAGATAATTTATTAACATTGCCCTTACCGAGTTAGTGTTTCTCTGATTGTACATAGACACCAAAGTTTCAGTAATTTCTTGGGGGGGGGGGATATTGAACCTATTTTGCTTGTACAAGTTAACTCTTATCACTGAAGTTGTATTAGACTTGAGAATAACAGATGGTCGCTTTGCCTGACATATATATAGAAATTTCATAATTGCTTCATTGGTGGTCCCTTCTTAAATTTTTGAGGACAAATACCAATGTTTCATTCAAAAATAAATTTTGAAATACTATCTAAAATTGACAATACATATTTTGAATAGTATGATTTATTGATGACCGTCTAGATTTGCAACTTTTTTAGAAAATTAATTGCCTATTTCAGTATTTGGAAATGAACATAGTATAATAGATTAGAATGGAGGGACCAATTATACAAGAATGTTTTCAAGTTTGATACACCATATTTGAAATATGGACATTGTTGACTCATTAGTAACTATAAAACAAATCTGGAGTTTAAAAGAGCTCTTTTCTATATTTAGTGCATAGCAATTGAACTCAGAGTAAAAGTGTGAAAGTAAAGTAAAAGTAACAGTTTGAATGAACGTGTACTTGGAAATCCTAATACACAGTCCGATACATATTGGCCCAGGAAAGAAGCAGAAAAAAAGTGTTACAACAGTGTTATTGCTCGGTTTTGCCAACAACTCACGACCTTCAAAGTGAGCTTTATTCATACATAACCAAGATATGCATATTCATTTCAGAATCACATATATTTTAACAGTATGCATTTGTTATTTTCATAGAAAAATCAATCCTTGTCGGCAAAAGAAATACCGATCGATGCGAAGCGATCAGGTGTCGAACAAAACTGCACAAAAATAACTTAATCCTTCATTCTGCCTGAAGCAAGCTGGTCGTTATATACAACTATGTACCCATATACGTTAAACATAAGTTATTAATCGTAAAATAGATCTTTTCTAACTTCTGTACTCCTGCATCGGACCCAGTACCACTGCATCGGATTTTGGTACCCCTGCATCGGATTTGCACACGCTCCTAGTGGTCCAGAATGGACAGGACTGCGCATGTCCGGATTGGTACGCCGAACATTGAGCCTGCTGCGGACCGTCGTCATCTTGGAATTGAAAATTTACATCTCATTGGCAGCCGTATGTTGTAAATAGGAGACATATGGTACTTTTTGCTTGTATCAGATCAAAATGAGGGAAGAGCTGTTGAAAAAAATTCTCAGTAAGTTGAGGAAAGATGAGTACACAAGCTTTTTGCACCGATGGCGGCCATCGGAGCAGAGCAGGTTTGAGGATATCTCAGAATGGAACAAGTTGACAAAAAAAGACATCATCACCAGGATATTGAAATCATGTTCGGTGAGTTTGAGGTCCCTAGATTGGAAAATTTTGTATTCTACATTTTTATACATACAACACTTTCAATATTTCAAGAAAATTGCCTTCAAGCAGTGCATAAAACAGTACAGAAAACTTTCTGGTCCAGCTGGGCCGGTAAGTTTTAATATGAAATGGAGCAGCTCTGTACTTAATGGTCCAGAATTCTGATATTGTGAGTGTCGAAGGGGGTCTGAGGGCACACCCCCGCCCCCCCCCCCCCCCAAAAAAAAATTGAAATCTAGGTGCTCTCTGGTGGCATCTCAGGTGATTTTTGCCACATTGTGAATGCAATATTTACCTATGGATAAGTAAGGGAAAGAGGGTCAGTCTTGAACGAAAGTGGCAGTTATTGAGCTGATATGCCCTGTTCACAACTTCAGTTAGCTCTCGGAGTATCCTGCTGCCAGCTAGACTTTGACTCAGATTGCATGGTCCCGCTGCTAGGCTTTCTTCTCTTCGCTAGTTTGAATCTCCCCCTTGGGGGTCTTTTGAACGTTTAACCCCCAAGCACACTGGGCAGTTTTGGGATCTGGCACAGCCAGCCACTGGACATTTTTTGTTTTGTTGCGCAACATGTGACTTGCGTGCGTAAAAGTGCCATAGCTTTTTAATTTTTGCAGTTCATGCAAAATGATCAAGATGACTTTTGTTGAGTATGACTTTTTCTGCATTTCTTTGTGGTTTCCTTGTCAATTTAAAGAAAAACTTGTGCCTTACACACTAACAAAGTGAATATATCAATCCCAATCACAAATTGATCAAAGCGGTCAACCCTGTGTGAATACAATTGCATTGGCACTTGTCCGCACATTTTCCTTGGGTTGCGTCACGAATGATCGTTCCTCTTAAATTTTTTTCTAAAGATCAGTTGTGTGTCATAGTTGTCATTAAATTATAGTGGTCAAGTTTGTTTGTTGCTGCAGTAAATAGTTGATAAACCCACTTTACCCCAGTCACTGATAAACTGTCAACATGACCAACACATGCAGCAGCAGTATTTTCATCTGAGCCATGTTTACCTGCTTCTGGCATATTTAACTCTCTTTCCGTGAAAAAATTTGGACCTTCTGCTCTATTGTACCAAAGACTGGATGTATGTTATCATTGTGATCAATTATCAGCGTTAAATTTTGTTTCTTGCTTGAATAAATTGTCCGTAATCTTCATTTGTGTGTATACAAATGTCGCCCATCCTTCAAGCCAGACTTCACAACAGGAGGTAGCGAGTACTTCCGAACAAAACATCATGTAGAAAAACGACGCATTTGATTGGATGGCGAACACCATGTGATCGATTCTGGACCCCGCTGACTGACCTAGAATATTCTGGAGAATCGTCTTTGGTAGTTTCCAACTAAAATAATGACGTATCTGTTTGAAAAAGAACCAGTTTTGGTGGGGTTTCCTCTAAAATACTTTTGTTTCAGCCAATCAGAGAGCTTGTTCTCAAAATAGACAAGGTTCTCAGCATTTTGACAATGTGAAGAACATGGCGGGTAGATGAAAGAAAGATCGAGACCATGACGATGAAATCACCCTAGTTTTGCAAAGTTACATCATGCAAATTGTCACAAACAGCGGCCGATCATTCATTTTAATCATCGAAGAAGGAAAATATTCATTTTTAACGCAAAATCGAAATAGCCATCAGGGAGAATTGATGTTTCTCTACAATAAACTGTGCATCCTTGTATGTAAATAAACAACACCAGGAATTTGAGACGGCCTTGAATCAGCCACTTAAGAAGTCATATGAATGACGCTCATGCTGTCAGAGAGTCCAACAAAGAACGTATACAGCAAAGACAATGTACAGGATTATTCTTGTAAATATTTCTTATTCCCAACATAGAATATCAATAATAATCATAAAGCAGACTAGAAAAAAATCAGAATGACTTCTGATTTTTCTAACTCGACAACCTGGTCGACTTGATCAAACAATTGGATCGCCCATACAGTAATTTAATCGACTTGGTCGACTGGGCGACCATCAATTTTATGCACTGTTCAAGCTATTCTGTCCTAACAACACTAACAGTAACACTGGCTTTTCGACGATCTAATTTGGTTGGAGTGAGGAAGCCCAGGTCAAAAGCGGTGGAAGCTCCCGCAGCTCCTTTTTTTTGTTTTTTGTTTTTTTGACTTGCACCAGGATCGTCAGCAGGGCACGGTTATAGATCAGGAATTAGATCTAAATGATCCACAACTTGTAATCATGATCTTGGTTACTAGATTTTTCTCAAGTTTCTTGAACCATAGCACTAGTGGCAGGCTTAGGGCTTTTTGTAGAACTCTTGTGGTGCAGGGTAATCGACAGAAGTGGCAGAAGTACAGATACAGATACAGATCTTTATATTTAAACTCAGTGTTTCAACAGATACATTAGCTCACGAGCTATTATTACCGAGATGCAGTTAAAATAAGATAAATAAAAGCTACAGAACACGACTAAAATAGTTTGTGAGTATCGACAAATATATACAATAGATAAACTGGTCCGTCTTAACAATGGTACACTGATAATTGATACTGAGGCTTAGAAAGAAGAAACCCTTTTCACTTTCAAATTTGTCTTTTCTAATGATGAAAAAATGTCTTCATATTAGTGTTGATGTTGTTGTTGTTATTATTATTATCATTACTATTATTATCATCATTGTTATTATTTATTATATTCTTGATATTATTATTATCATTATTATGATCATCATCATGACAATTTACTTCCTACAGGCCTTATTATTTTTTGTGCTTTTATACATATCATTTTTCTTTCTATTATTATTATTAAAACGTAAAGCAGAGACAAATTCACTAAGACAGTAAAAACGACAAAGGAAACTAATTTTGAAAGAACACAAAAAGTATCAAGAAATAAACAACAGGGTATAGAGGCTGATAAGATAAAAACAAACAATGCAGTTGATGCTCAGAATAGTTCACGAAAAATCTTGAGTCTTTGACTCGCCACTGCAGGTTAGGAATACAAAACAAGTAGAGGCTGAAATCCACCCAAGTCCAATGCAAACCGAAGTAGAAAGTAATAAAACCAAATTAAAAAGAGAGAACAGTGTGTCAAAATTAACAAAACACTATTCAAGCAGAAGCTTAGATCCCCCTTATTCCTAGGGAGCTACAAATTGAACTCGACAATGATGCAACAAACTTTACTGAAGGGAGAACAATGACAGGTCAAAACAAAGAAGATGCCCAAACAAATATGAATGACGTGTCAAAAGGAGCAAAAGAGTGTTAATAAGCAAACAAATCGGAAACAGATTGATAGATCTTCAAAAATTGAAAAGTAACCTGTGAAGAAGTTGACAAGACTTACTTTGTCATTTCAAAAATCACCAAAATTTATTATTCTTGATGATCATGTATCTGAAACATGCAGTGCAAATCACAAGTTAGGTTTACCATCAAAAAAGCAACAGGTCACCACGAACAAAGAACAGGATAGTTCTGGGTTAACAGGCACAAATAACAAAACTTTAGGTGCAAACACTGTTGAATCTGATATGAATGATTTTATTTACCAAGTCCACAAAAAGAAAGCACTAAAAAGCAACATAAAGAAAGTGATTTGAATGAGTTCCCCAGTCCACAAAAAGAAACAACTAAAAAGCAAGACAGAGAAACTTATTTTATTGATTTGAACAAGATACCTAGTCCTAAAAAAGAAAGAAGTAGCAACTGAGACGGGCCTAAATGGGTGAAAAACATGGGACTGGACTTCACAGATAAATTTACAATAGTTAACGATGGTTGCCTCACAAGTTCCCGTATGTCTGCTGTAAATTAACTTCTAAAGCAACAATTTCATGATGTAAATGGATTCCAAGACACAACTTTAGACCCCAAAATAAAAAATGGAAAATTTTGGCCAAAACTTTTCAACCAATTACTAAAAGTCCAAGTGCACAAATTCATTACAATGGTGAAAATCATTGGGTAGTTTCTTTCTGGTGCAAAGACAAAGATAACACAATTCATGTAGTTGAGAGTTGAAATTCACACAAACTTACTGAATCACTGACAATTCAATTCTGTCAAATATATGGCAACGACAAGGACATTTTTTTTCCATACTAAACCAGAAACGGAAAAGCAGACAAATGGAACAGATTGTGGGGTATTTGCAATTGCAAACATCATTGAATTTTGTATTGGTGGCCTGGCTTCATTTAGGGACAAAACACGGAAGTATGATAAAAATAGAATGAGACCCCACCTGGTGAAATGTTTATCACAAGAAAAACTAGAAGCCTTTCCAAAAATACCGTAGGTAAGAAACAGAGAAAAACCAGAACAAGGCCAGATACAGTTGATTTATTACCACTGAATTGTGCCGAAGCAACATGTTTCCTACCCAACCTATATGCAAACATGGTAGTGTGCGGAAATGGTGATTGTCCAAGGTGGTATCATTATTCATGAGTAGGATTCTAAAGCTCTCCAAGCAAGTCTCTGGCATGGTACTGTGAGCATTGCACTTGAAACAATTTCAAAGCATAGATTTCAAGACCATTGAATAAATTAAATAAACTATGTTTGTTGAAAGTGTAAAATAACATGACAGTGCTCCGCAGTTGAGAAGATTTTTTGTGAATTTGGTATCCTTGAAGTGAACCATGAATTTCGTTAGATGTATAAGATATGTGACAAGTCAATTGTATAAACTAAATAAACTATGTTCTGTTGAATGTGTAAAATAAAAGACTCTGCTGCTGAGATGATTTTTGTGAATTTGGCATCCTTGTAAGTGAACCAGATACTGAAAAAGTGTATCACACTTACATGGTGCTGTCTTCAGCTTGATCATTTGATCTAGTTTAGGTCTTATTATTCATATGATAAAATTAGTTTTTGTTTCCTTCTTTTCCTTTTTTATTTTGTTTTTTTTTCTTTCATTCTTTTGCTTTTGTTTGTATTTTGCCATTGATTTGAATCCGTTAAATATTTGATCCTCATACAGACAAATCCATTTCAATTTAACATATCAAAATTCATTATGCAAAATATATATATGTATATTTTTTTATTTAAACTAATGAAACAAGCGATAAGCCCCTTACATCATTTTTTACTCAGAATCCAACAAGGTTGGGAAATAAAGAAAGCCAAACAAAGAAAAATTCTTTTCTTTTATTAATTTAATTTATTTACATTCTAATTTTTTTTTTTTTTTTTTTTTTTGGTGTGCGGTATGGTTCCTCCTCCCCATGGGGCACACTGGGCAGGCATTACAACATGTAAATGGGATTGTGGTGCCTGGGTAAGAGAATCATAAATCATAAAGTGTTTGTTTTTAATTGCTGCAAGGGAAATTTATATAAACTCAGATGAATACTTAGCTTATTTTGCATTTTCAATGGAATGTTGGTTTGTTATGATAATGAAAAAAAATCTCTTTTTTAAATGATATAACAAATTATGTGGGAAAGTATGAAAATAAAATAGGGAGAATTATTAAATATGTATATTAAATTTTAAAATAAACATGGTAAACTCATGAATTATTTTTCTCAAATGATACAAATAATATAGTAAGACATACCAATATTATACAATGAAATTAATAGCAATTTATGATGACACTGAATACCTTTATTCTGAATGCCAATAATGCTTATGCTACTTATACTGATGCCAATTCATATTCTTGTAATTAAATTTTCGAACTACTTGTGGAATCCTGGATTTATAACTATTAACTGTGCATTTGTGTAACACATTTCAACTAATAAAAATGAATTATTGTTATTGCCAACAGAATCAAGTCCCATAATCATATTTCCAAATGCCTGAAAGGAAATAATGGTAGCTCCCTCCTAGAAACAGGAATCAAATATGGCGGGCGCTGGTGTCTGCCGCGTGAGCGAATGGGTCTGTTTTTGCTCATTGTACTTTATATAACGGGAACATGGATGAATACACAACTTAATTGGAATGCGCAAATATCTTATGTATCAACAGAAGTAAAGACAAAGTATGTTTAAACGCTGTAGTAACATGCCGAAAATTGCCAAGATCTTCCACTTCTGCCAGTTCTGCTTATGCCACTTCTCCTTCTGCACTTCTGCCGATTACCCCGTACCAACTTTTGTAAGTCCTATCACTGATAGGACAGTATCAGTGCTGCACATAGAGGGCGAGTCTGCATGTTACTAGTCTTGTATATCTCAGTATTGCATGCATTCAAGTACATCTAGTTTGTTATTATTTGTTGTCAAGTTTGTAATTGTTGAAGATCCAAAGGCTGGTGTTACATGTGCACTCCCCCCTCCCTCTTTACAAGACTCTGCACATATTTTTGCAGAATTCTATTAATAATATACAAAAGTTTCTTTTCAAGATTGCTTTTGCATTTGCACAGATTCATACTAAATGCTTTTCAGACATTACTTGTGATGTTGTACATTTCATGTGAAATTTTGACACAGTTATCTCATGTGAAGCCAATTGATTCACAATAGGAAAGTTCGGAATTGGCTCTTAGGTGTGTATTCGCCCCAATACACAAACATGTATAGGGTTACAGCTGTGTATTCCCATTAGTTTGTATGTTAAAGCAACCGTAAATAAACTAATCACTTTTGTAGCTTTGGTTATATGACTTTTGTAAGGTATTTAGTTATGCATAGGTATAGATTTACTGTATGAAATTTGGTGTTTCTATGGGCAGTAGTTTTTAAGTTATTAAGTTGCAAATTACAATGTAAAGTAATGGGAATACACAACCCTAGCCTTCCACTGACTGCAGTGCCCTCTTTTAGGCAGTTCTTGAACCTTCTGTTCTTACCCTTAACTATTAGCTGCTTTTGTGCTCAACTTGAAACTTCTCGAGGTCTGTGAAGAAGTGGCATCTTGAAGATCTATTACATTTCAACATATCTTACTAGAGCCCAAAGAAGGTCAAACTTGGTAGACACAGCGTCCCAGGCTAGTAACACACCCTCAAGTAATTCTAAGACTTTGAATGACATAGCAAGTTGCAACAGACCTTGTGGTAAAAGTTTTAGTGATGACAGTGACCATATGTTACAACTTGAAAGGTATGAAGACTGGATGTGTAAAATTTGTTTGAACCTCTCTGAAGAAAATTACAAGTTTTTTGTATGATTGTAAAGACTTACATTGGTTATGTCCTGAGTGGGAAGGGAAAGTTTCAACTGCTGTCCTCGCCAAAGGTAGCGTGGAAGCTAAATGCAAAGAATTTTGTCAGGGTATTGAGGATAGGGTGAAAGCGGTCTACCACTTACCGCAATTTAAAAAAGTGGACAAGACTGCAGTCAGTGGTCTCAATTCTGATATTTTGACTAAATAATTCAAACCAACATAAAAAGCTTGGCCTCTGGCATTTCAGTGTTGAATGCCAAAATTGACAATGTAAGATCAGAATCTAAGGACATACCCAAGAATGCTAAGAATATTATTATTCGAGATGCTAAGGATATTTCTCCTGAGAATGATAAGCTTGCTAATAGTTATGTCTCCGGGTGGAAGCTGGGGGACATATTGTTTTAGTGCCCGTTTCTTCCGCTTCTTCTTAATCTTCTTGTTGTTGTTGTTCAGGTTCTTTAACACTTGGTTTCCATGCAATAAGTCTTGAAGAACTTGACAGAATTTGATGAAACTTGGTAGGATTATGTATCTAGGCAAGACCTAGGTTGGGATTGTATTTGGATGACCTTGAGCGAAATCTCAAGGTCACAGGGTCACTTATTATGTCTCCCGGTGGAAGCCGGGGGACATATTGGTTTAGTGCCCGTTTCTTCCGCTTCTTGTTGTTGTTGTTGTTGTTGTTGTTGTTGTTCATGTTCTTCAACACTTGGTTTCCGTGCCATAAGTCTTGAAGGACTTGACAGAATTTGATGAAACTTGGTAGGATTATGTATCTAGGCAAGACCTAGGTTGGGATTGTATTTGGGTGACCTTGACCGAATTTTCAAGGTCACAGGGTCACTTATGTGAAATTGGTTTCCGTTCGACAAGTCATGAAGAACATGATGGAATTTGATAAAACTTAATAGGAGCATGTATCTAGGCAAGACCTAGGTTGGGATTGTATTTGGGTGACCTTGACCAAATTCTCAAGGTCACAGGGTCACTTATGGGAAATTGGTTTCCGTGCAATAAGTCATGAAGAACTTGATGGAATTTGATGAAACTTGGTAGGATGATGTATCTTGGCAAGACCTAGGTTGGGATTGTATTTGGGTGACCTTGAAAGAATTCTCATGGTCACAGGGTCACTTATGTGAAATTGGTTTCCGTGCGATAAGTCTTGAAGAACTTGATGGAATTTGACGAAACTTGGCAGGATTATGTATCTTGGCAAGACCTAGGTTGGGATTGTATTTGGATGACCTTGAGCGAATTCTTAAGGTCACAGGTTCACTTATGTGAAATTGGTTTCCATGCGATAAGTCATGAAGAACTTGATGGAATTTGATGAAATTTGGTAGGATTATGTTTCTAGGCAAGACCTAGGTTGGGATCGTACTTGGGTGACCTTGACCTAATTTTCAAGGTCACAGGGTCACTTATGGGAAATTGGTTTCCGTGCGATAAGTCATGAAGAACAGGATGGAATTTGATGAAACTTAATAGGCTTATGTATCTAGGCAAGACCTAGGTTGGGATTGTATTTGGATGACCTTGAGCGAATTCTCAAGGTCACAGGGTCACTTGTGTGAAATTGGTTTCTGTGCGATAAGTCATGAAGAACGTGATGGAATTTGATGAAACTTGGTAGGATTATGTATCAAGGTAAGACCAAGTTTGGGATTGTATTTGGGTGACCTTGACCTAATTTTCAAGGTCACAGGGTCATTAATGTGAGATTGGTTTCTCTGCAATAAGTCTTGAAGAACTTGATGAAAATTGCTAGAGTAATGTATCTAGGTGAGAGCTAAAATAGGATTGTAATTTTCAAGCAAACTTGGTCATTTGTAATTTGTTATCACCTGTAGCTTATTCAGAGACGTAAGTGTTCCACCGGGAGACATTTGATTTTCTGTTGGAAAATGAGTCTGTTCTAGTTCTAAATATTTTGAAAGACATTGGCTGTGATGATATCAATCCTGAGTCTATTGTTAGACTTGGATCAAAACCGACACAAACCCAGCCTCCTTCTGCAGGCAATGTGCATCAAGCGGCTGCAGCAGCCCCTCGTGCTACTGCTTAGGCTCGGAATACCCCCCTACAGACCTATCAGATTCAAAGTCAATTCAGTGCAAAGCAAGACTAAAATGCTATGTAATACAACAAAAGTCAGGCAATCCAATTCAGATTCTTACAATTCTAAAGGGATATTTATTGCCCCTGACCAGACTAAGCTGGAGCATGAATATGACTTAGCCCTTTGAAAAAACCTGAAGGACATTTGGGAGGTCAACCCAAGCAAATACATAATAAAAAGGGGTAAAGTTGTAGCACTGGAGAGCTCATAAAACAATAGTACTCCATCTGTAAATAAAACTTACACTGTAAGTTTATATAAGAGTACTTTGGGGAGAAATGGTAATGACTTCTTGCCTTTGAAAATGTTTTCCTTTAAGGTAGCGTCGGTAAAGCCCCGCGTGTATGCCGCTGCGGTCTTTAACCCGCTCTTCTGTCAAGGATAATATTTTTTCACCCATGAAACTATATATATTTACTTTTGCCAAGATCTTGAGATTTCATATGTGCAATAAAAATTCGGAAAAAGCGCACCCGTGAGACAGGAGCCGGGCTATTGCATGAGGGTCTGTTTTCAAGATTTTTTGAGGCACAAATGAATGAAAATTTCCTTACAACCTTGAAATTTTGTGAAATGAAACTTAATATAGGTGTCCAGGTTCGGCATTTTTGTTTTTTCTCTAAAAAGGAATAGTTATCATTTTATCAGCTGTAGAAAGGGTATCTTCTCAAATTGACCACTGGGTTTATATTCAAAATACGCCCATTTAGATTTACTTGTTCAAGAGAGTGACCCTGACATTATTGTAATAACAGAGACCTGGTTGTCCAGTGAGGTACGCTGTCATGAGTTTACCCCAGATGGTTACTCTTGTTTCCACAAAGACAGACATATTGACCACTATTTCTCAGGGACCAATCAGATGAGCAACAGGGGAGAAGTTCTAATATTCTTGCAAAAAAAAAAACTCACTAAATCCCCTACTCCACACAGATGGGTGTGTTAATGTGGAGATTGTTTGGATTACCAATCACTCCCAGACCCTCTTTTATATGGTTGATAGGTGGTTGCTATCGCCCAAATGTGGACGAAGAGAACATCATTTCAAGAGTAAGATCCAAAGCTCCATTGACAAAATCCATACTGATGTATATATACATGTGTTGTATCCTTTTGGATGATTTTAACTTTAGAGATATTGACTGGAGTAATTCTACCAGTCCTCGTGCTCTTGATCAATCATTTAGTGAAACCATGGAAGAGAATATGCTTACTCAAGTTGTTTTACAACCCACTAGAGGTAAAAATATTTTAGATCTTGCCCTTGGTGCTGATGTAAATTTTGTACTTACCTGTGATGTATTGGCATGTGATCTGTTGTCATTGTTGTACCCCTATGTATATTAATCACTGACATCGTGGTTGCCTCCAAAGCAGATCTGAGCACAGTGTTACGTCTACTCCACTTGGTAGTAGAGATAACACAAAACTTGGTCTGCTTTGGAGGCAAGCATGGTGATGACTAATGTGAGTCTTATGTTTAGTGTGTATATAGTACACCATATAAGGGCAGACTTTGCCAGATGGAAATTCACAAAAAGTATTACAAATGGCAACCATTTGAATTTTCTCTTTTTTGTGTGATGGTTTAGGATGAACGGGTACATTACATGTTATATTCAATGGTACTCCCATCAAGGGCCTAAGTAAATGCATGGAAAAGATACACTGGAACACAAACAGCATGGTCTTGTCATAGGGAGGGTAAAATAACTTAGTGTGCCTTCTTCTATTATCTATTGCAATCTCAAGTTCAGACACAGCAGTTATAGCATCATGATACTGGGCAAGATCACTGTTGGTTGGGGGTGGGGGGTGGGGGATTGAGAACCTCAGGCAGAATTTGAATGCATTTTTGTACATTCTGAGGTTTCCAATAGAAAGTTTGAAACTCCCATGTCATGTGAAATACCCATGCATGCTTGACCCCTAAAAAATAGCCTCTGTGTGGCATGCCCATGTGTAGTCCTATAATGAATACTGCATAAAAGCTGCATGTTTTCTTCTGCAGCTGGTAATAACAGTAATGCATTGAAGTTATTTTTCTATTGCAGAAAATGAAGTTGTCCCTACAAGATATTGGGGAGCTGGACCTCCTCTGTAAGTATACATGCTTGTGTACAAAAAAGTCAATGAAACTTGAACTGGTCCAAATATACAATTGTTTTGCTTTAAAATTACAGGACATGCATTGCTTTGAAACAGGATACAAACACTGCATTGTACGTATCCATGAACTAATAATAAACATAGAAAGTAAGAGTCAAAGGTATAGATATAAAGCAGAAAAATAGATTTGCTTGATAGGAAATTTGTCAGTGTACCTTGCAAATATATTGACTGCAGTCCTATTCTGCCCTTTGTCTCAAAGCAGGGAGCATGATAAGGAAGGAGGGCACTCATGTATTCAGCAGGGCCAAATGTGTTCAGAACAGGATTATAGGATTATAGAACTTCTATGATAAAGGATAATAACTGAGAAGGCAATAAGCCTAAGAGAAGTCAATCATTCTTTTTCGAAACTTAGAAGAAACCTAAAATATTTAGATGTGATTTGTTTGGGAGAAAAAGTGTTTTCAAATGGTTAGAATAGACATTATAGCCTGCTCATGTACCATCATGGCTGTGGAGGCACTTAAATCAATGGAGCATGAACATTAGATCAGTGTGACCTACATACTCATTCCACACACTATCACATGACCCAACATACAAATATATGATCAAAATTGTTCATTACCATGGTTATATACATATTGGAAAATATGTTTTTATCCCAGTAAAATGATTAGAATTAGTGAAATTAATACACCGATTATGCAAAAACAAGCAATATCTCCATAGGATTCAATTAACCACAGTATAATATATATAAAGAGAATCATGGCTGAGAGTGAGCTACCATTTTTCTATCAGGGATCAATGAGCTGGTGGGAAAATCATCAGTGACCAAATGTGTATGTAAAATATTTTCTCCTGAAGAAGCCAGAAAATTTTACAGCTGATTTTTTCCACTGGGGCATAGCTAGGGCCTCTTAACAATAGAATGATCAAACTTCTAGAATGAAAATATACCATAAATTCTCTAATTGAAGCCGCAGCTTGTATTAGAATACATTTTATTTTTTTTTTCCAAATTGAAGATCTATGATGGAATCAGGGTGCATCTTCTAATAGAGAGTTTTCCCTGCACAATGACCCGATGAACTATTATGGTAGCGTCATGAGTAGACATACTGAAAACACTTAACATCATAAGGTCAAGTAAGAATAGAAGGGTTGCATTTTGAATACACATACTTTGTATTGATAAAAATACCACTGACAGAAAAAAAGGTGGTCCCCCTCTTATAAGGTCACCCCAAATGCAGCCAAAGAGTGGCCTTTATAAGAGGGGTGGTCTCTCTTAAGGGGGAAAATATGGAATTCCCATACTTTCTGCACATGAATGGTGGCCTCTGGTGAGAGGGGCCTCATAAGACCATTATAACATGCTTCTGTATTATGGAAAAAATGACGTAAAACAGATCGGTGAGTCATACACATGAAACTTAGTTGGGAACTTTTCCATTTGATTACTTTAAATAAGCAGTCTGAAGTTTGGGTACATCTTCTATTAGGGTTTTTCTGCTTTTCAAACATGCTGAACAAATTGACAGAGATTAAAACCTTGTTGATGTCCCAAAGACAGTAGGGGTGCGTCTTCTAATAGAGAATTTACGGTATTATGAGCCATAGTGAATGACATGTATTTTTTTAAAGACACTTCTTCCTATTTATCTATTTTGTTTATGCCTGTTCCTTTATTTGCTTATTTATTTTGTTTTTGTTTTGTTTTTAATTTGTTTGCCCTTTTTCAAGAGGTGTTTATTTGTATTGTTTGTTTATCAGGCAAGAAAAGGGACAATGGAGGTATTCTGGAACAAACGTGCAGTTCACAATTTATCATTTTGCTTTAATCCATCAAATGTATGCTAAGAACTGTCTGTATCGTATGTGTAATAACCACTGAATTCAGGCATCAGAGGAAGAGTGATGTGTACAGGTCTGTTAAATATTAAACATGTTTATGGCTATGATACAGTATCACTATGTACATTTGGTTCCCTTTTGAGGGTCTTCCATATTCTTCAAGGTCTTTTTTTTTTTTTTTTTTTTTTGAGGGGAGGTTGTCTCCTGTATTGTCAGGGTCACAGGGGCATAAATTTTCAATAAAACTACTTAATCAACACTCTTTCTTTTAGGATTTCCATGGAATCTTTTGTATGCTTTAAGTTCAAATTTGGGGGTCCCAAGTTCATTTCTATGCATCATATATGCACATTTCAGGCTTCTACAATTCCTGTTGTCCCGTACAAGTAGAAATCCAGGTCAGACAAATGATTTTTTAACATCACTTGTCCAGTGGACAAACAAACCAAATTTTCCATTGTAAATAATAATGCATTGAAGCCCAGTTGCCTGGGATATTGACTGAGCCAGTGGGAAATGCGAACAAGTTAGCTGATGTAGAATGGGGCTGGGCTGAAGGTGTAGCGTGATGATGTGCTGAAGGGGTCAACAAACAGTGGCAAGTGGTGGGTCTTTTCAAATAGATATATTTGCAGCTTCTAAAACTATACAGAAATATTTGCATAGGGGACAGACAATTATTCTGGTATTGATTGAGACAAACCCCTCCCCCCCCCCCCCCCACATGCATCAACTGTGTGAGAGGGACAAGTGAAAATTCAAATTCACTTGTCCTGTGGACAAGTGATTCTGAAAAAAATTGTAAAAGCCTGCGTTTGTGTTTAAAGGGAAACACTGGAACATCCTGTACATGTTAACATTGATATCTCAACAGCACGTACATGATTATATCTGTGTATGAAATGAATTGCTTGCTTATGACTAAAACAAATTGTCTACTTGTATAAATGTACTAAGTGAGTTGTTTATTTGTGCCAAATCAGATACACAGACATACACCAGGAAAAAGCTGTGGAGTACATACAAACTGAAGCCAATACAAGGTAAACAACCTGATCGTACAGGGGTCACATTAAGGATTTTTCAGTATGGGTCCGTTGGACCCATCTTTCTCCATTTTCAGGAAAAATAGTGCGTCCATGAACTGAATCGATGGGTCCAGTCTGAAATTGTGCAAACTGGACTTCATTTGATGTAATTTGATTAATTGATTTTATTTGGTATCATTAACATATATCACAATGATAAATAAATAAAACATGCAGGTAACTTAAGCCTAGAAACGAACATAACATAGGGTCTGTATGCTCACGTAGGTAACTCATTACTATAAAATTTAAGATTGAATAAAAAGTTACCAATATGCACCTTAAAAATTTGATACCGTAGGCGGTGTTAAGAGTCTGATCTTAAGTGCGGTCACTTTTTTTCACCAAGCAACACGGTAGGCGAGTGGACACAGCCTGTCGCGGGCATGCACCCAGGCATGGTTTTCCGCTATACATTTTTCCGGCCTTCAATCATAATTTTTTTGAATTCCTATCTTGTTCTGTCATACAGATTTGTTCCATTCAAACATTTCAATGAAATCTAAACAAACAAATTTTGTTTAAAAAAACACCAATAACCACGTCACCCATGGGAGACAGTGATGAATAACATCGTGTTACAGTTACACTGTCAGGCCGGCTAATGCAAAATTTCGCTTCCTCCACGTGTAACCTTACGATGACTAATCTGCGTATTTTCCATGCTGTCCGTAATGAATTTTCACTCGTGCCTTTATCTGGGTCTAGATTTTTTACGATGGAAGTCTTCTTGGTGAAAATATGATTTGAAAATTTAACATCTTAGTCCAATAATCTTTGCGTAATACGACTTGTACCTTCCCAACATTGCGGACATGAGACAAGCACATGGGGAACAACGAATTTGATTGGACAGTGAGCGGCACGTGATCAAATCCACCCAATGAGGAGCCTGGAAGTGCTCTCAGCATTTGTAATGAGGTGGAGTGACGTCCATGTGGCAAAATTTTTGGAGGGATACCCCAGGAATACTTTTTTCTTAGCAAATAAGAGAGCTTGTTACATAGAAAGACGAACATCAGAGGATTCCATCAGTATAATGAATAATCATGAGATTGATAATGGTCGATACAAAACACCGTGACCGCTTGGGGTAATTTTTACCTCAGCTGACTTGTCAGTCAGCTGAGGTTTTTTGAGGGTCCGTCGTCCGTCCGTCGTCCGTCCGTCCGTCGTCCACAATTCACATTTTCGACTTCTTCTCAAAAACCGTCAGCCAGATTCACTTCAAACTTGGTGGAGGTGTGCCTTGGGTGGGTGTCTACCAAGTTTGTTCAAATGGTCACGGTCCAGTGATTTTTGGATTTTTAATGGGGTTTTTTTGGTAAATCTTAAAAAATCTTCTTCTCCAAAACCGCTCACCCAATTGCTTTGATATCACGCAGGAACATTCCCTGGGACTCCTAGTTCTTAATTTGTTCACCAGGTGGCGCTGCAATTTTTTCCTAATTTTTTATGAATTTTTGTGTGTTATAGCTATTTTCGACTTCTTCTCCAGAACCGTCACTCAAATTAAGCTGAAACATGGTGGATATGTTCCTTGTAGAAGGGTCAAACAAAGTTGTTCACTATGTGGGAATGCTGCAGATTCCTGATTTTTAACGATTTTTTCAATTCTGGTACTTGTCGGTCAATGCAGCTTTCCTATTGATTACTATGGAAGTCAATGGGCATTCTAATGCTAATTCACATTCTCGACTTCTTCTCCAAAACCGTCATCCAGATTAACTTCAAACTTGGTGGCAATGTACCTTGGGTGGGTTTCTACCAGTTTTGTTCAAATGTTCATGCTCCAGTGATTTTTGGATTTTTAATGAATTTTTTTCTTCTTTTTTTGGGACAAATCTTAAAAAAACATCCCTCCGAAACTGCTTACCCAATTGCTTTGATATCGCACAGGAAGACATCTAGGGACTCCTTGTTGTTAATTTGTTCACCAGGTGGCGCTGCAGTTTTTTTCTAATTTTTTATGAATTTTTGTGTTTTATAGCTTTTTTCGACTTCTTCTCCAGAAAGATGTTGCACATGTAAGTGTTCTTCTATAAAGGTCAGACTTACTCAGAACATGGTGTCCTTGATCCTTTCCCAAGTTCATAGAGCTGCAAGTGTGATGAATGTCAAGATCAGCTGAGGCACGGGCTGTTCACACAGCCCTCTTGTTACAGTTGTATTTTTCAAAAATGCACCGCGTTTTTTTGCGTGCATCCACAGAGACGCAAAATGACAATGTTTTATTAATTTCCAGCGTCATTTCTTTATTTTTTGCGTCTATGACGCAGGACGCAAGCTTAATGTGACCCCTGTCGTATATATATATATTACATAAACTATTCACTGGGAAGTTTGGGTATTGACACAGGCTTATAATATTTCCTGCTGGAACCTAGAGGTCGTATTGTTTGAGTGCCTTTCTTCCACTTCTACTTGTTGCTTTTGACAACATTATTTTTATCCAGCTTATTGTAAGTCGGCAACAACTCGACAAAATTCATAAAATTTTGTAGGTTTATGTATCTGGGTGACGCCTAGGTTGAGATTGTATTTGGGTCATCTTGACCTAATTGTCAATTTCACAGCGTCACTTATGTAAAATTGCTTTCTGTGTGGTTATGGTGATATTACTACGGAAAAACTTCATGCAACTTGATGAAACTTGGTAGCCCTGTTGTGAATGCTGTGAGACCTATGATGGGATTATATTAGAGTCACCTTGACCTAAGGCCATGTGTATTTAACAGTTTGTGTCAGGTCAGCCTCCCTCATTGATTTGTCATAGCCTTCTTGTTGAAATGGATCGGGGAAGAGTTTTGTTTTAAATTTGGATTTGCCTATCATGATTTCCTAATTTCAGATTCATTTGAAACTTCAAAGTATTGCATCCAAATACATTTTCAAGGAGCTTCTGTATTTTGTTGTAACATCTTCTTCAAAACAGGCGGTAATTAATGTGTTGTGTTTGCTGCATCTCTCATTGAATTCTACTTTTAGCCTGACCCAAAACACACATTGAACCCTTGGCCAAAATTGGCTCTTGGTCAAATGTCATTTTCTTCAGTGGTTTCAAGTTATGTCAACAGAAATGAAAAACAATTTGAATGAGGATTGTTGATGAAACCAATCAAGATCACATGCCCCAAGTCAACATCTTTCCTGTGCATGGGTTGAGTGCTTACCAACCCATGCCAAGGAAAGCTGTTGACTCAATCTTACTTAATTCAGGGAGCAAATAGTTAATTAGGCATGGCGTAATGCTTAAGGTCACATCGGTGAAACTGATAATCTTAATTTTCAAATTGCTTTAATCATTGTATCACCCACGCCTCCAGACTTTTGGTTATTCTCAGCATCAGTATCGTAGAAAATTGGAACACTTGAAATAAGAGAATGACCCCCAAACATCAGATCATGTCATGACACCAAATAACACCTCACACATCCCATGTAGAAAAAATGATGATTCCCTCATCCCTAGTTCCCCTTGGTCTCCCTGGTTAATATATCTAGGGCCTTTGTTGTCTGAAACAGGACTACATTCATCAGTTAAACGGTCCAGATTGAAAGGGCTTCAACAGGCCAAGTCCGCATGCCATATCTAAGGTAGCGCTAGGATTTCAATATTAGTGGCCAAAATTTCCCTTTTTTCCTGAGAAGACCTACACAGATTTTGAATTTATTAAATTTCTGCATCAAAAAAAAAACCAAACAAACAAACAAAAAATAAAGGAAATGTTAGTGGCCATTTACTACTTTTAATAGCCATTTGAGGTTTTAGTAGCATTTGGCTATTTTGGATAGTGCAAGCACTAACTTAGCCATATATATTTATGATGTTGATGGAAAAGCCCATTCGCAGCTGAAATCAGAACATGTTTTTTCTTATCAGGTGTAAATTTACTGTAAACATCTTGATAATAGCTAATTGACCCTTTCCCCCTTGAATTAAGTAAGATTGAGTCAATAGCTTTCCTTGGCATGGTTGGTAAGTGTTCAACCCATGCCAAGGAAAGCTGTTGACCTGGGGCATATGATCTTTATAGGTCTCAGCTACAATTCTCAAGTCCAAATTGTTTTGGCCAGTTTAAGACGAGAAGGGTTAAAGTATCCTGTAAAGGTGACCAGTCTTTCAGTAGGGTATTCTTGCAAGACAGGAGCCACTGTAGCTTTTTGCACTTGTAATGCTGTTATCATACTGGAACTGAAATTTGTATAGATCCTCACATATGCTGTTTGAATTTATTTTTCAGGAAGTGAAGTTCGTTTACCCCCAAATTTGGACCAGCAACTAAGAAAGGCATGGAATATGTACTACAAAGTGGTGAGGGTGCTTAGTTGTACTAACCTTATTTCTCATATAGCGTGTATGTATGTATATATATGTGTATGTAATTGGTGTGTGTACACATACATATGATACATTTGTGCATATGTGTGTACCTACCTACACACCTAGCCAGCTACGTACCTACGTACATACTAACATGTATGCATGTATATATACACATGTGTACATGGTGTGTGTCCAATTATAATTTAAGTCTCCGAAAGCATTGTAATGATTTTTGAAATTTCATCCTTGGGCAGCTGAATCAGAGGTACATCTCTCCATGTTTCACCTAAAAACTGAATATGGATCTCTGGGGACACATACACCCTTTTATTGGGGGGGGGGGCTCAGCTGACTTGCCAGTCAGGCTGAGTCGTCCTTCCTTTTACAATTATATTTTTGACTTCTCCAGAGTCGTCAGCCAGATTCACTTTAAACTTGGATGGGCCTCTACCAAGTTTGTTCAAATGGTCATGCTTCAGCGATTTTATATGAATTTTTTTGTTCTTTTTGGGGCAAAATCTTCTCTGAAACCGCTCACCCAATTGCTTTGATATCACAGAGGAACACCCCTGGGGACTTCTACTGCTTAATTTGTTCACCAGGTGGCGCTGGTCTTTTTTGTTTGTTTTTGCTATTTTTTTAACTTCTTCTCCAGAACCATTGCTCAGATTAAGCTGAAACTTGGTGCATATGTTCCTAGTTGTTCACTAGGTAGCACTGCTGTACATTCCTGATTTTTAACATTTTTATGCCCCCCTTCGAAGAAGGTAGGGCATATAGCTTTGCACATGTCGGTCGGTCGGTAGACTGTGGTTTCCGCACAATAACTCAAGAAGTTTTTGAGCTAGGACTTTGATACTGTACAGGTGTATCATTCTAGTCAAAAGCAAGGCAAAGTTTGAAGATGGGTGACCTTGACCTAATTTCCAAGGTCACAGTGGTACCTGAGTTAAATTTGGTTTCCGCACAATAACTGAAGAGGTTTTTAAGCTAGGCCTTTTTTATTGCACAGGATTATAGTCCATATTTGCAGCTAGGCGAAGTTTGAAGATGGATGACCTTGACCTCATTTTATTGGTCAAAGAGCCACTTTACTGAATATGGTTTCATGCTTTCTGCATGGTAACTTATACCTTGGAGCTAGGACTTTTATATTGTAGAGCTTTATGGTTCTCTACAAGGGCTAGGTTGAGTTTGAAGATGAGTGACCTTGACCCAGTTTTCAGGGTCACAGAGAGATTGTAGAGTTCCTGTGGTTTGTGCACAATAACTGAAGAAGTTTTTAAGTTGGGACTGGGATACTTTACAGGTCTATAGTTCTTGCTAAGGGCTAGAAGAAGTTTAAAGTTATGTGACCTTGATGTAATTTCCAAGGTCACATTGGTACCTGAGTTAACTTTGGTTTCCACATGATAACTGAAGAGGTTTTTAAACTAGGACTTTTATATTGCACTTGATAATTGTCCATATTCGGGGCTAGGTCAAGTTTGAAGATGGGTGACCTTGACCTAATTTCAAAGGTCACAGAGCCACTTGGTTGAATACTGTTTCTGCATGATAACTTGCATTTTAGAGGTAGCACTTTTATATTGCACAGCTTTATGGTTGCCTATAAGGACCAGTTTGAGTTTGTAGATGGGTGACCTTGACGCAGTTTAAAGATATGTGACATTGATGTATGATCAACCTTCACTAATTTTGTAAGGTCACGAGTGCCCCATCTACCACTATCAATAGGGTAGCGAGGGCAAGGGTAATGAGGGCAGGGGGCATCTATGTTTCACAAACATATCTTGTTTTTTTTTTTAATTCAGGTATTTTATCAATAAATGCACATTTTCTATTGATTACTATGCAAGTCAATTGGTATTCTAATGTTAATTCACATTTTTGACATTCTCTGAAACGGTCAACCAGATTGACTTAAAGTTTGATAGCAATGTACCTTACTAGTTAGGTGTGTCTCTATCAAGTTTGTTTAAATGGTCATGCTTCAGTAAATTTTGAATTTTTGGGGAATTTCTTTTATTCTTCTTTTTTGGGCAAATCTTAAAAAAATCTTCTCTAAAACTGCTCACCCAATTGCTTTGATATCACACAGTAACACTCCTAGGGTCTCATAATTCTTAATTTGATCACCAGGTGGCACTAATTTTTAGCTGAGCTGACTTGCTGGTCAGGTTGAGCTTTTAGGAGGCTCAGTCATCTTTAGATATATTTGTAAATGTCATGCACTCAGCTAAAGCTCAACATATGTCTATTCAGTTGCAACTTTGATTTTGTGGGGGCATGCTTAGGTCAGCTGAGCACAGGCTGTTCATATAGCCCTCTAGTTTTTTACACTGCATATATACAGTGGTACATGTGCTCTAAAGACCACCTCTAATATAAGACTGCATGTCTGATGAAGACCTCTTTACTTTTCTATTAAATATGACTTGATTTTAAGACCACCTGTAATATGACCACTTTTTGCTGGCGGTTTGATTTGTAGATGCTGCTGTATTTCCTATTTTACTGTCTGTTTAGAAGTCAAAACTCAGTTGCCCTCAGAAAAGGAGTTAATGCATGTTCACATTTAGCATTATCTATTAAATGGGGCCAACACACAAAATCTGATGCTGGTTTGAAAAAGGTAATCTGATTACATGGATAAGATATGTTTATTTTGGGCTTACATGTATTTTGTATTGCTTTTTGCAGGCAGTGTGCTGTGGACACACAGACCAACTTCAGTGGATCTGGATGTACTTTCACGACAAGACGTCCTCCAAATTTGTTCCCAGCAATCTAACATACATGGTCCATGTGATTGACTCACCATTTATAATGATAGCTAACCTGAAAGCCAAATTTGCCAAGCACATTATGCAGGTTTGTCCTGAGTTGCATGTGTACTTTTCCAAAGGAGATTACTTTGGTAGATACATCAGACTATAAATGTTCAAGTGTAAGAGAAATTCAGTCATGAATTCAGTGGGGGTGAAGGTTGTTTTAATTTAATGCCAGATATTTTTTTACTGTTAAATTATGTGGCTTGTCTTGCTTACAAAAATTACCTGATTAGTAAAGACAAACTTAGGAGTCCTTCAGACATTCACAGTTGTCATCATTTAGGATAATTATATATATTCTATGTTTGAGAGTGAATTATCATTTTCTAGAGTGAAATTCAAAAGTAGTAACTCAATGTAGATCACATGGCCTTAACATTGTTACAATTTTATTGTGACACACCTGCACCAGTGGCGGGATGCCTTGATATTTAGAAAAAAAATCAAATGTGTGCGAGCGATGTCTGATTATGTCATGCGTGTCATGGAATAACTGTGACAAATGTAAACATTACACAGTACACCAGGTGGCCATTGAAAGTAGACCTAGGGTTTTTTTTTGTGATGAATACCGAATTAAACATAGAATAAACAAATTCTTACATTGCTGGAGAGTGAGTTGCTATTTTTGTCTCATGAGGGATCATTGTTGGGGAAAAAATCATGAGTGACCACAGGTCACAAGTGATTTTCCCCACCAACAAGGATCCATCGTAACAGAAAAACAGCAACTCACTCTCAGCCATGTAAGATTCTGTATGTTTGTACACTCATCATAATGACAGCTGTAATAAAATCCTTTAAGTAGAAAATTTTGGCCTGTGAACCCAGCAAATTTACCAAAAGTTAATCAGTACTTTCAGGTCCTAAAAGGCAACTACATGTAATTCCTTTTTGTTTTTTCTTTGAGAAATCTTCTGGAGAAACATGTTCTTGGCCACCTCCAGAATTACTAATACTAAGTGCCTATCAGTTCATTACCCTTTGTCATAAAATAAAATCTGCTTTCATCACTCCCGTCTGATAGTTGCTGGACCGTCATCGTGGTGCGAAGGGTGTTGTGTTTCACACTATATGTTTAGAAGAAATTTGCTAGAATAGCAAGCACTTGTTTTGTGACCTGTCACACAAATCCCTGATTATATAATGCTTGTCATTTATCAGTGAAGACCTGCACTGAATGAATAAGAAAGGCAATGAAAACTTCTAGTGCTGCAGGCTTTGTATATACCAGGTATATATAGATATATGTGTGGATCAATCAGTGATTGACAGTTGAAATCAAATTTTACAACGTAAACCAATTTTTCATCCATAGGCCACACTCTATGTGTTGTAGTAACTTTTGGTGTTATAGTCCTGCTGGATCTTTTTTTTTGAAGACCCAAAGTTTATACCTCCACACTCAAAGCTATATACCATTAATAACATTTAAAGTCCAGCTTCCTAATTGCACAAATAAATCTCAGAGACCGACAGAAGTTCAAAGTTATTTTCTCCCAATTCAGTAGATGCTCCTGATTTATCAGTAGGAATTCAGGAGGTTGCCTTGACGATGGGCAAGAATTTTTTGTAAATACACAGTTAAAATGGTGCTTTAAGGTGGTTTAAAATTTGAAAAAAAAAAATTAGCTGCAAGAAAGGGAATATGAAAATGCATTTAAAATGCTGGTAATAAGTCAGTAAGCAGTAAATACACAAAAACACTGTCACAACACAAATGATTTATATTGTCAAGTTCATGTTTGTTCTCCTGTTCTAGCACCCTGAAAATATGTTGTCTTTTCCATTTTTATTTCTTTCTTTCTTACTCATTCCACCCTGATAGAAGACTGAGTCAACAGCTTTCCTTGGTGCACTCTGGTTGCATCGCTGCCAGAGTGCACCAAAGAAAGCTGTTGACCACGGGCGTTTAATTTGGAATGATCTTCCATGCAAGTTTCATCCAAAATTTTGAAAAATAATCCCTAAATTAGTGAAATGCAATTAGCAATGACATTTAGATATTATTGAGAAAAAACATCATTAGGGTGGAATGAGTTAAGGTCCAGTCTAAATCATCAGTGACCAATTCATCTGAATGAAGTGATGATCAGTATGGACTGTCTCATACTCTTGGAAGAATAATCCAGGTGCATTATGAGATAATTGAATAAGCAACTGTTGATATTTTTATGTCACAGAAATTCATATTTACACTGTCACCAAGTGGCAAAATAACTCCGCCACTTGCAAAATGTCAACTTTTTTTACAGAAAAAATTGATGATTGAGGAGTATATTTTTCAAGATTTGGGAGATTTGGAGACTTTAAAGGAAAGAGTCAAATTTCGGGAGATCTCCTGAAAATTCGGAAGTTTTGGAAGTCAGTAGGGAGTGCGAAACCGTAGATAAATTCAGTAGCTTTAACTGACAATAAAGTATTCTACTAGTCCAAGCTGATAATATGCTTGAAAGAAGTGCATGTGTGTATAATTTATTGTTTACCCAGCAGTATTCTGACTCCATGAAGTCCTTGACTGTAGGAGGGTACAAACTATTAATGGTGCTGAGGACAAAGCAGAAATGGTTGCATTCAACATGTATTTAAGACAAAATCATGAGACGTGAGAGCATGTTCAGTTAGAACTGGCATGTCTTATGCATATAGATAGAGCAAAAGTGGCATTGTAAGAGACAGATTTTTGTCATTACCTTTGATAAGATTTTATGTTATTCGTTTTAGGGTTGGTGCTGCAGTGTGTCTGGGGTGCCAAGTGCAATATCCATGATATCTATAAATGATTTGTACATATCTGTCATTCATTTTTAGATATCTATATTTCGGCCATCTTTAAAGATACCTAAAACTGATTTTTAGATATCTATAATTCAGAATTCAGATATCATAAATTTGGATTAAATGTTTTAACGGCATGCTATACAAGTTGCCTTGATGGGGCAACTGGGCACAGCTTAACCTCCAAACACGGGTAAAAAGTCAAAGCTTAAATTAATTTTCCTGGAGACAACACTGGTGTGTTCAGTTTGTTCAGGGTCTCATGTGACCACCCTGTATTTTAATGTACAGCTGCACGTACAATGATACCTGTGTGTGTTTGTTCAAGACCCAGTGACCAGCGTGTAATACAATGTGACTAATGTATTTGCCCAGGGTTTGTAACGGCCTTTTATTCTATGTTTGAGGGTGAATTATCATTTTCCAGAGTGAAATTCAAAAGTATTAAGTCTCTGTAGATCACATGACCTAAACATTGTTACAAGTTACTTGTGATGCACCTGGATCATTGACGTGATGCATTGATATTTAGACGAAATCAAATGTGCGCGAGCAATGTTTGATTATACGTCATGCGTGACAACTGACATAGAATAATTGTGACAATGCAAACAAACATGGCACACCAGGTCAGCGTTGAAAATAGGCCTAGGGCATATTTTTTGCAATGGATAGGCCTACCCATTTAAACATAAAATTAACCAATCTTACATGGCTGGAGAGTGAGTTACAATTTTTCTCTCACCCGGGTTCATTGTTGGTGTGGAAAATAACTTGTGATTTTCCCCACCAGCAATGGTCCCTCGTGAGGGAAAAATAGTAACTTTCTCATCCATGTAGGATTCTCTATATACAAATGTAACCTGTGTCTTTCTTTGAAGGTTTGGTGACCACCTTATATACAGTGTATATTTGTTTGTGTTTTTCAGGGTTTGGTGACCAGACTCATAATATACAATGTGACCTGTTTTTAGCTTAGCTGACTTGTCAGTCAGCTGAGCTTATGTTATGACCACCCCTCCGTCGTCCACAATTCACATTTTCAACTTCTCCAAAACTGTCAGCCACATTCACTTCAAACTTGCCTTGGGCGGGTCTCTTCCAAGTTTATTCAAATGGTCCTGCTCTAGTGATTTTTGCTTTGAAATTGCACAAGGACACTTCTGAGGACTCCTAGTTCTAAATTTGTTCACCAGGTGGCGCTGTGATTTTCCCCTAAATTTTTTATGATTTTTTTTGGTGTGTTTTTGCTTTTTTTCATTTATTCTCCAGAACCGTCAATCAGATTAAGCTGAAACATGGTGGATATGCTCATTGTGGAAGGGTCAAACAAAGCTGTTCACTAGGTGGCATTACTGTGGATTTCTGATTTTTAACGATTTTTTTCAATTTGGGTACTTGTCAGTCAATGATGCTTTCCTGTTGATTACTATGTAAGTCAATGGGCATTCTAATGCTAATTCACACTTTCGACTTCTTCGCCAAAACCGTCATCCATATTGACTTAAAATTTGGTGGTAATGTACCTTGGGTGGGTTTCTACCAGTTTGTTCAAATGGTCGTGCTCCAAAGATTTTTGTATTTTTTAGGATTTTTTTTGTTCTTTTTTTGGACAAATCTTACAAAAATCTTCTTCTCCACAACCGCTCACACAATTGCTTTGACGTTACATAAGAACACTCCTAGGGTCTCCTAGTTATTAATTTGTTCACCAGGTGGCACTGCAATTTTTTTCAGATTTTTAAGAATTTTTGTGCGTTTTCCTTACTTGTGACTTTTTCTTCAGAACTGTCTCTCATATTAAGTTGAAACTTTGTGGATATGTTCCTGGTTAAAGGGTCAAGCAAAGATGTACACTAAGTAGCACTGCTGTGGATTCCTAATTTTTTACGATTTTTTTGTTTCAATTCGGGTACTTATCGGTAAATGCACCTTTTGTGTTGCTTACTATTGTAAGTCAATGGTAATCCACATTTTGGACTTCTCTGAAGGAACTGTGATTCAGATTTACTTCAAACTTGGTGGCAATGTACCTTAGGTGGGTCTGTACCAAGTTTGTTCAATTGATCATGCTCCAGCTGGGGTGCACGGTTGGCTGAGTGGTAAGACGCTCGCCTTTCACCTCTGCGACCCGGGTTCGATTCTCGTCCTGGGCAGCATGTGGAAAAAGTTCCTACCACTTTAAACGTGCATGGTGGTTTTCTCCGAGTTCTTTGGTTTCCTCCACTAGACAAGGTAGGAAGTATACCCCAACATCTGTGCCATGGAGACTGACTCGATAAGTCAATGCTTGACTTCTTTCACAATCCATGTAAAACAAATGTATCTATACTTAGCAATTTTTTGATTTTTTTGTGATTTTTTCAATGGGAATTTCTTGTAATGGTTATAACTCAAATAATTTTGGCCAGATTTGTGCCAAACTTGGTAGGGATGTACCTTGAATAAGTGCCTACCTATTTTGTGCAAATAGTCATGCTCCAGTGATATTTTGACCTTGACCACATTCCCTAAGGTCACAGGACAACTGACATGAAATTTACTGCTCACTTGACAACTTGAGATCTGTTTTGAGTTGGTACCTTGATGTTGCAGATGCTAATGTTTCTGTATGAAGGTCATGCTTAGAGAGTACATGAGTGAACTTGACCTCGTTTCTGGGGTCACAGTGCAATATACATCAATTTTACTCTTCACTATAACTTGAGAACTACATGAACTGGGACCTTGATGTTGCACATGTTAGTGTTCTTCTATAAAGGTCAGACTTACTCAGTACATGGATGACCGTGATTTATATCCAAAGTTCACAGAGCTGCAAGTGTAATGAATGTCTCGGTCAGCTGAGCATGGGCTGTTCACACAACCCTCTTGTTTTTTGTTTAGGGTCTTCGTACCACCTTGTCCTGTGCCAAAGTTGAGGATATGAATTTGAGGGGCCGTTGTGTACATTCCCTGGCACAAATTGCTATCAATTCATTGGGACAGGTAGGTATCGAAGCAGACCACCCACATATCAAAGTTAGTCAGACATTCATCTCTTAAAGGGGTTACTGCACCTCCTTCCTATGTCATGTGGCATTATGATACTGGCCTAGCTGCTGGAACAACTTAGGGGCACTGACAAAAAAGAAGCAAAGTTGCAATGGCTCAGTGTATTTTACGCCTGACTCCTGCCTTTGTCAGTCCCCCCAAGGTGTCCCAGCAGTTAGGCCCGGGTTGTTAGGCCACATGGCATACTGGGTGGTGCAGTAGCCCCTTTAACCCATTTACATAGACAAACCACCAGGAACAGTGTTTACTGTCTGAACTCAATGCTTGGCTCATGCCTTCTGCAACCAAGAAGCATTGAGTTCAGACAGTAAACACATGGGAGTGGTTGTCTGTATTTGTCCCGTTATGGTACATGGATAAATTATTCAGTTTAAAAAAAAAAAAACACAAATACAACACTGAAAAACAACTCTAATTGCTATGCTTTGCATTCTACATTAGTGCACATGAATATAAAATGTGAACAAAGAAATCCACCACAATCTGCGACAGAAGCCTGTTCATTCAGTTGCATTTCTACAATCGGGGGGAGGGGGGGGGGGAAGTACTGGTATGTTGATGTGCACATGAACGCTGGCATTGTCTGCAAAGTGGGCATGGGCAAACATCATCAAATAAATTTGACAAGCTAGATCTGTACTGAGTGTAAGATGTAGCAAGATTAGCACAAGTTGATACACACGGGGGGGGGGGGGGGGGGGGGGGGGGGGGGGGATGGATCTGAAGTTGGCAGTAGTTCGGGTAAAGGCAACATGGCTGACCAGCTTGGGATGGGCAACAGGAAATGCTGTCGTTGAAATGGGTTACAACATACAATAGCACATAGCTGTAATCCAGCCCTTTTTTCACCTCTGATAATTTCATCATAAGCGCCATTATGGGAGAAATTCTGGTCCCTTTGTGGCATGTTTGCATGTTGCCAAGATATTTTGTGTTGTGTGATTGCACAATTTATAAAGAAAAAAGAGTACAAAAGCTGTACTTTCAACCTGTATTTTTTCCTGTTGGTGTGGTAGAAAACTTCATAATAAAGACTGGGTTTATGCCTTCCCATTACCTTTTCATTATCATATCCCTTGTGGTCAGCATGTCCTGTGTCTGATTCAGCCTGGTGGGGGGTGGGGACTTTCATAATCCCAAATGTAAACACTGACAGAAATTGCACCACAAGAGAAAAAAAGTTATTAAGCACACATTACAACACCATAGGTCACTTAGTTCGTTTCAACGCACTTTAGGTGCCTTGCCAGAGCTCCCAAAAATTTTCCCGTGGGTCCAGTGACGATCCATACTGCTGCAATGACTGTCCTCGATGCCCTGTGGCATGTCACAGCACCAGCTATGGGAGTATTGCGTAATATCGAGCACGCGCAATCGGTTTCCTTCTCTGGCGCCCATCGTTGATGGACGCGTTTTGTTGGAAGTTCCCTCACTTTGTTTACATTGTGAATCTACCAAAGCCCAGTCTGAATCCCGCCTGGGAGTTTGTTTTTTCTGGGAATTCAATTTTTGATGGTCTCTTTCATCTGTCGCCCATTAGAGGACATGTGGAGGCAGCTTGTCTGTCTCTTGAACAAGTTCAGGAGAGCATCGGCACCGCGTCAATGGATGTGTGTGGTGGGGACCCTAACGTCCATGGACTCGCAGGTTCCCCTGGGGAGGCTTATCGTTGGCCTTTCCAGCTCAGTTTTCAAGGTAAGTGGGATCGACAGAACAGGCTCTTGTCTCAATGTATCTCAATTCAGCTGTACGATCGGCTAATTCTGAGCTGGTGGTCACATCGGGCGAACGTGATGCCGGGGCAGACTCTAGTGCCATTCAGTGCCCAGGTAACTCTGTTTACCGATGCCTCCCTTTGGGGCTGAGAAGCACATTTGGACTCGGTAACAGCCTCAGGAGAATGGCCTCCTCTGTGGAGGCAGTTTGCCATCAATTGGCTGGAACTGGAGGCGATTCGTCTTGCCCTTCTGCAGTTCAAATCACATGTGGAGAACAAACACATCCTGGTGATGTGCGACAGCCATACGGCGGTTGGGTACATCAATAAACAGGGAGGTACCAGGTCAAAGAGCCTGTTCTCCCTGGCCAGGTCAATCTTGCTTTGGTGCCGTCAGTATGGTGTCAGGATCCAATGTCGGCACATTTCGGGTTGCCTGAATGTCAAGGCGGACCTGCTCTCGTGCCAATCACAGGTGATTCAGACTGAGTGGTCTCTGAATCCAAGAGTGGTGGAAGTGATCTGGGCCTTTTGGGGCCATCCGCATATCGACTTCTTCAGCATGAGCGACAATAGCAAGATTGACACCTTTGTGTCCCCGTTCCCTAACAAGTTGGCATGGGCCATGGACACCATGTCAATTTCATGGCGGGGAATGTGGGTGTATGCCTTTCTTCCAACCCCACTCTTGCCAAGGGTGTTGCACAAGATACGGGAGGAGCAGTGCGAAGTCCTTCTTGTGGGTCCCTGGTGGCCAAAGAGAGAATGGTCCTTGGACCTCTAGGAGTTGAGCATAAGGTCACAGCGGGCTCTTCTGCAACTGCTCCGACAACTGGGATCAAAAAAGTTCCACCACAACCCGCAGTTTCTCAGGCTTCACGTCTGGAAACTATCCCCTCCTGCATTACTTCAGCAGGCTCCTCGAAGGGAGTTGCTGAGCGGGTTGCCTGGTGTTCTGCTAGGGAACTGTCACCTTGGGAGGCAACGGTTCAGCAGGTTGCAGATTTTTTGCTAAATCTGTTTGAGGAAGTGCTCTTGAAGGTTTGCACTATCGAGGGGTACAAATCAGCCATTGCGGCTACCATTAAAACCCGGGGCAGAGCCTAGGGACGGATCCCTTCCTCTGTGGGCTTGTCAACAGCTTTTTCACTGATCAACCAGTGGAATGCAATGTGGTGCCTCGCTGGCACCTCTCCATGGTGCTGGGGGTGTTAACAAAATTCCCGTTCAAACCTAAGGATATGGGCTCGATTGATCTTAGAACTTAACCTTCAAGACGGTCTTCCTGTTAGCTCTGGCCACAGGAGCCAGGCGTGGGGAGATACACGCGTTAGATAGGTCTCTCATCAGGTGGTCTGCTGATGGAAAGATGTCTTTCTAAGGCCCCGGGTGGGATTTGTGTTCAAGACACAAGTAGCCCATGACCCCTCAACAACATTGACAGGGTTTTGGGTCAAGTCCCGTGAGGGCGCTCCGGTACTATTTGAGTAGAACTGAACCTCATCGAGCTGGGCGGAAACCTCTGTTTCTTCCCCTTAGGCACACAGCATCTGGGACCATGTCGCCTGGCACCATCTCAGGGTGGATGAGGAAAACGATTTCCTTAGCTTACCAGGTGGCTGGCTGGGATGAAGAGCTTAGTCCTCTGCATTCTCTGAGCTCATGAGACTAAGGTATTCTCTGCCTCCTGGGGCGCGTTGAAAAAATGTGTTAGTAGGGGATATTATGGCTGCCTGAAGGTGGCATTCACATAATATCTTTACGTCTTTCTACCTGCGGGACTTGATAGAACAGGAGGGTCGGCTATTGGCGCTGAAGTGCTTCCCAACAGCCGCATCCAGCTGGTCTGGGGGGGGGGTGCCTCCCCCCCCCCCCCCCCAACTCAACGGAGCTGGTGTAGGGGCACCGGGGGTCCAGGATGGTCTTCTGGTCCATGGCTCTCTAGTGCGGAGTTTTGGGCTAGATATTTTAGGAGTTAAATAAAATATAGTTTCATGCAAAGTTATGTCGAAGTTAATATTAATTCTTCTGTATACACATTGTCGAAGAAAATACCAGCCGTGATGCCCTGTGGATATGGATGGACTTGTCCATTGTCATGGGTGACCACATCATGACCGCGAAGAGAATTTTTCTGGGGCACGGTTGGTCAAGTGATTGAAATTTTCCAGAAACTGCATGAGAAATGAAAGCCTGCGTGCCTTGCGTGTCACTGGCAAACAAGTCAAAACTTTTGTTATTATCCTTGCAGTAGCCGTGGCAGTTTTCTGTATGCTTTCTAATAAAATTCAGTGTGCAGGTAATGTGTTCTACACTTTGCGATGCGCAAACTCACCGTTAGCAAGGAAGGGTAGTCTTCTCTCCTTGGTGTTAGTAACACTTGGAAATCAGTCTGAAAGTGCACCCTGACCAGGGATGCAGCTCAAGTATACGGCCTCACGCAACCATACCCACAGTCACAGAGCACAAAATTGCAATTGTCTTTTTGTTGTATTTCCTTTTAAATACAACATCTGGATGTAACAGTTGTATCATATAGGCTGCACTGTGTTATACATCTCTCAGAAAACACATTGCATCAAATAGATATTTCACTTTTTTGGCTTTCCTTCTTAATGGGTTTTACCAACAAATATAATATTGTCAAACAAATGCTGTATCACAATATCATATGCATTGGTTAAAGCTGTAAACAAAGAAACTCACAGGTTGCTGGAAACCCTAGAGTTCCACATGTTTCAGGGGAAATTCCTAACTACCACGACCGCTTCTTTTTAGAAGACATGTCTACAATAGCCCTTTCAGCAGCTCATGTATTCAACGCTGTGCACTGGGTGAGGCCAAAAATGGCTGTAAATCCTCAAATAAATGAGAAAAAAACTGGTGTGGTTTTTGACATGCAACTGTCTCATCAGAGGCTGGATTTAGTATTGTGGGTGCATGCTGGGTGTTCTATTATATTCAGTGAGCAGCACAGTTTTGGTACATGTACAAGCGTTGATGACTTCACTTCACCAATGTTATAACGTTACTGTATCACTTAACGTAACAAAATGGAATCAGTAACTCAAGATGCTTAAGTCCAGCCAAATGCAAAGTATGGCACTTCATGTAATATTTGTTTGTGTTTGGAGGCTTGACACTCATAATGTCAACTTGTCTAACTCTGACAATAAGTCTGACAAAGAACAGCTGTGCAGCTGATTTGTATGACGTGGCGGTTAAGGGAGAAGGTATTGTGGGTGACACAAGGAGCCTGATCAAGGACGATCAGGAGGATGATACTTTGTTCATACAAACAGCACCCAGTGGATATCACACTGTATGAAATTGCACAGATTGACGTTATCTTGATGTGTCGTTGAGCTTCCGAATTCATGTTGGCCATTGTATTTGCTTTGTGGTTAATACTTCAAGTCATGGATGCTTCATACGAGTGTATCTTGGCTGGGCAGATTTGTCCAAAATTCTGTGTACAATGGTCTGTCTTTTGATACACCACCTGCCTGTTTAAACCCCATTTATCAGATCCCCAGTGCAATACTCTTAAGTACATGTTATTTCAACTCCATTTAGAGACCACCTGCTTTACGTGACCATTTAAAAAAATGAAACAAACCCAATACTTGAACAGTAGTGTACAATTGAAAATCCATGAATCCAAATATTTTTTACCACAGCAGGACAAATAAACATTTTTCTGCAAGCGTCTGTGATAGGGCATCAGCTACAAACACATGCAATTCACCGGGTAAAAAAGTTCCAAACTTTGAGCAGTGGTTAACCTAAAACCAGAAGGTTTACTTTCCTAATGTGGGATGTAAACATTTCAAACATAAGCTTGAAACTGTGAGTTACATGGTAACGAAATTGAAATATCGGCCTCTACCTTTACTGTGCATGAGCATGGACATGTCCAGCGTAGCAACCTATTTGTTACCCCGCATTATAGATATAAAGCACTTCTGAGATCCTTGCCAGTGCCTGATGAGACCCAGACAGGTCAAAATGTGTCGCACACTTTCGCCTTTCTTGTCTGCTCGCAAGACAAAAGTTGCATGTTAACCCTGGCCGTCAGAGTGGTCTCTCAAAGGTTCCTCACAATACACAAGTGTCATTGTGGAGTACACAATAGCCATGGGGGGGGGGGGGGGGTGTGTGATCTGGAATGGGAAAGAAACCAACTTTGTCTCAAATGAAAAAAAGACTTCTATTGTGAATGACATTTACTTATCACTCTCACATCGTAATACAGTGAAACCTGTCTTGAAAGACCATCCCAAGGGATGACCACATGGTCTCTCAAGACTGGTGGTTTTTCATATAGGAGGGGTGAATATGATGAAAAATATCAAGCACAGTATCCTAACAAGATGGTCTTTCAAGACAGGTTTCACATAGATATGTCGACTGCTGTCAAAATTTGTTGTTCAGCACCATTAAAAAAAAAACAACAACAAACAAAAACACAGAAAACCACATTACAGGCACCATCTTCTTGTGTCAAACTTTTGCAGATTAGTTCTGTACAGAAACCTGATAATTGTGAAGCTCATACTGACTCATGGGGACTCTTATTTTATTTACCAGGGACACAGAAGAGTCCTCAAACCATTAAACAAAGGTGACAACACAGGCAAGAGGAAAAGGAAAAGATTCGGTGAGTCTCCCTGTGTCTGCGCACAGTGCTTTGATACAACCCAAGGTTGTGATTCCTGTAAAGAAAACTTTGGATGTGGTGATTACAGCGCTGAAAAAAATCCCTGCACATAAGAGGCTAATGGATCAGTGGAAGCATATCCTGCACAACACAAGGGATTGGTCACTGCTCCATTATTACACAAGAATTCGCTGCAAGGTTAAGTGCTTCACTGTTCGAAAATTTCAGTTGGTGACTTAAAGATCAAGTTGCTCAAATGGACAGGGTGTCTTTAATTTTAGGATATATTTGGACGTACAGTTTGTATATGATTTAACTGTAGTGCCTGTGTGCAGTGTTTGGGTAACAGTCCACAGCAAAATTCACTGTTTAACATTAAGAGCAAGGGACCGAAGGTTGTGAAATTAAAAATGTTTCTCAATTGCTTCCAAAGATTGATCAACTGAGGACACTGTTACAAACACAAACAAAAGAGGTTTAATTTTTTTGGTACAACAGAAGCCTTCTAAAACAAAAATAATGGGTGATAACTTATATTATCACTGGTGGTTACTGTGTAGTCTGTAAAAGACAAAACTTTACAAAAAAAGGTGGTGGAAATATGACCAATATGTCATCTGGTGTATCTTTTTCATGTCGTCAAAATCTTGAATTTGATGTGTGGTGGATCAATGTGGCTGGAAATTTTCCCTCCAAACCCGTAAATTGCTATTATTTTACTTTGTTTGCAGACCTTTAAATTCCAAAGCAAGTTGGATTCAAGGTTTTCACCGAATACCAACTGAATTGACTATTTGCCATCCTTTTAACTATGTCAACCCTGAAAGCTGTTGACAAAGACAACTTTTTGCTTTAGACTAGGCTTGCTGGTATTTGAATGGAGGGCATCTCCATGAGGAATTTTGATCTTTTAACCATTAAATGTTTAACGGTTATGAGAAAATGACTATAGCTATGATTAGCACTTTAAGGATACATCTGAACTGACTCGTGTAACAAGTCAGCCTTTATCACTAATTGGTCATGTATATGTATTTGAAACTTCCTTAGTGTGTGCAGTATCTGTACCTTAAATTTGAATGAACTATTGTTTTACCGTTTGTCTTGTTCCGAACTGTGCTGACACACACACTGCAATAAAGAACTTGAGAAAAGTGTACGTTGACGCGTACAGCTGGTTTTTCTTTCTCAACGTATTGAATTTAGTGTGCTTTACTTATGTGCTTAATGACGTTAAAAAATAGCTCAAGGTCACACCACACATTACAAAATAAATTCAATGTGTATTTGATATGTATGAAGTTAATTCCTATTACTACCACCAGTGACACCACCATGACTAAACACATCATGAGAATTTTGTATGTATAGTGTTTTTGTCATGGTATATAGCTTGGAATGTAGGTCAAGGTCATCCATATATTACACACTGTCAAACTTCTACATGTGATGCACAATTAGGCTGCATTTGAGGTTGTTAGCCTTGTTCTTAAAGTATTGAATGAAGTGTGCATCACTTCGTGCTTAATGATCTGTAATGACATTTCTGATGGATAAGTCTAATCTATGTTGGACATTTTTATGGTATGCTTATGCTGTGCTAATACCTTGTCATGTGGCTATGTGCTAGCATGCCAGAGAGTAAGACATAATTGATACATTTATGTGCAAGTTGCAATATTTGAAGAGGATTTTTTTTCTTTGTCACAGATGATGCGGACCAGGAGCTGAACTGTAACGTGATACAAGAGGAACAAGCAGAGAAGCGAAAACGCTGGTCTTCACTTGACGAGGCATTTGGAGTAGGGAGCCAACCAGTCTTAGAGAAAGTGGAGTTCAGGGTATGTACACATAATAAATACATGTATGTATGAAAATGTACATATGGATCGAGGCACTGTGAGGCTTAAAGCATAGAAGAAAATATGTCATGTTGACAGCTACCAACCACCATTGATGCATCTGAGATTTTGAAAATGTATTCTTTAAGTCACCTGTCATGCCATATTTAACATGTAGATATTCAAGGAGAATCTGAAGGTGGAAGATCTGAAGCCAGCACCTTTGAATATCCTCTAATCACTTGTCTAATCTTATGGATAGTTTGATACTGGAACTACATGCTCCCAAAAACTCAGATGTGTGAACATAAAATTTATATGAGAAAATTGAGCTCAAAACTTTTGTTTACACTGTAAAGTTTCAGCAGTGCTGAGTACAAAGAGTTTGTTTGCATGGGCATGATAATGAATCATGCCATTGTTTGCAGTCATTAGTCCTTGACCCCTGGAAAACAATTGAGTCACTGACAAGGGTCACTTATAGGGAACAGGAAACCATTTGCCATGGAGAGAAGAATGGGCCAGTTCAGACTAATCATTACTATTGTTGTTCCACGCTGAAGGTGGCATAGGGGGATATAGAATTAGTAGGGATGGGGACCGCTTCTGTCTGTCCTTCTTAATAAGTTAAGTTCAACACTTAACTTATTAATAAGATAATAATCCAGATTCATAGATATCACAAAAATGATATAGGCCTACCAATTCTGTTTTATCTTTTGCAGAAGTAATAAACTTTGGATTGTGAGTGGTTGGGTCTGTACACATTGGAAACACTATCGTCTGTACATGTATTTAATGAAGAATATTTCAAAGGTTAAGAGGACCGGTTTGAAACCACCAGTTGGCTTTTATGGGTGACTGCCTGTCTCAAGTCAGGAGTAAAATTTGTTTCTTCACATTGGTATTGGAAGATGAATGTTGATGCTTTGGTAACTCTGGAATCTCTTTGCTGTCATCGTTGGGTTTGATATTTATGGATATGGGTCATGTTTTTCTACTTAAGTGTATCATACTAGAGATGTCCGACAAATTTGTCATCACACCTGTTGACAAAGCTAGCAACAACATTGCACTACATAAGTGTATCATAGTAGAGACATCCGTCCGTCGGGGAACATATCTCTAGAACTCTATGAGATAGAATAATGAAATTTATACCAGAGATGCATCATACCACAGGCATGTGTCCTGTGTATTGTATTTGACACTGAAAACAGGGCCCAAGAATATATCCATTTTGGTGTGTCTGGCAGCATATCTCTACAACCCGTAGAGATAGAACAATGAAATTTATACCAGAGATGCATCATACCAAGGGCATGCGCACCATCTATTGCTTTTGACCTTAACCTATTTTCAAGGTCACAGGGCCAAAGAACATATTATTTTTTGTGCATCCAGATATGCTGTATACATTGTATAGCTTTCTTCTGTATATTGTGGCCGGGAACATAGATCCTTTGAATCACTGTGCACTCGTTCTGACTACTTTGAAATTCTCTATTGATGTAAAAACAAATTAGCACAATCCACTTACTGGGCCCCAAATATGGAAAGCTGCACGTGAAACCACACCCAAACAAGCCAACTGTTCTGTTCCCAAGTGTAAAAAAAGTAGAGTTTTAAGCCACAAAATGTACTTTTTTGAATGGCAACATCACAGAGGTAAAGCTACAAGTTTATGTCACACGATGATAAAAAGACAGGTCAGAAGAAATGAGTGTGTCATATTACAGCCATAAATGCGTAAGAATTGGCAACATTTCCTTTCAACGTGATTTTCTCAGAACTATTTTTTGCTCAACCTCTGCAATTTGTATCTTACCTCAAAAACATAGGAATTGCCCTATCACATTAAAATCAGCGGACGTCAAAAGAAAAATATCTTATCCAGGAGTGGTTCCCGGGAATTTTTTTTTTCTGACAATCCCTTCTGTGCCTTTTGGAGCAATTTTGAGAAAGAAAATGAACAACCTGTCAGGACTAACTTAAAAATTTTATAACTTTTTATTTATACTATTTCAGGACTCACCATTGAATTTGATCCTGGACATGGATATATATTTTCAATTTTTTCTGATTTCATTTTGAAAAAAAAAATTGTGCAACTTCTGCACAAAAAATGTGAAAATACTGTCAAGTCAGAAAGAATGCTATAAAATCTCAAAAAGTTCCGAAAACCTGTTAGCTTTACATGTCGGCAATTAACCCTTAAAGTGCTGGTTTAAAACTGAGTCCACAGCTTTCCTTGGCACACTTTGCAAGCAATGTGCACAAAGTGCCCCAAGGAAAGCTGTTGACTAAGACTACTTTTTGCTTTAGACTTGGCTTGCTGGTATTTGAATGAAAGGTATCTTCATGTGGAATTTGAATCTATTCACCATTATATGTTTAACAGTAATGAGAAAACGACTATAGCAGTGATTGGCACTTTAAGGGTTAAATGCAAAGCCACTTATTATTTCCTTGATTGGCATACAACCTACCAATAACATTATTTCTTTCATGTAAATATAATCTACACATCCAGTTTTAGCAATAACGCACAAATTTGTGTAAATTACGCAAATGATTGTGCTGTATTGCACTGATCATGCTGATTGACACAACCCTGTGTTTTTCTGATGCAGGAGAAAAAATCTGATCCTTTAGACCAGAACAGTATTAGCACACTAACATAATCCTCCAAACCTGCTGCTCCCTGTTTATGGTTTAATAATTGTGACATGCTGAGCCTATTGGTAAGTTCTTACAGTGTTGGGAAAAATAAAGATCATGCATAAGTGCCGTGAGATGACTTCCCGGCCAAAAAAAGCACACAACTGCCAGTCATACGCAAGTGACAGCGTGGAGTAGATCTTCAGACCTGTGAACTGAGCATCATTGTAGACATAGGATCCACTCTTGCCACGAACTGATTTGGGACACATTCAGTGGTTCCATCTATCTCCTACCTTTGCTTATTTGCCTATGACTCCAAATAATTGTTGCTATAAACACTGAATTCTTTATTTTAGCATTGTGCAATATAAACAAAGCGTCCGGTTTTTGTGTTCCCTCCGTTAATAAAACAAGATTCACACATGGTCACTGGGCGGAAGCCATGATGAACACACTGGAAGTTGAGCTGTGATTGGCTCATTTTTGCATGTGACTCAGTTGACCAATCAGGTTATGTGTCGTGCCTGAGACTACATGACCAAGCTGCTGTTTGTGTACTGTGGTAGGAAAGATGGTGACGGTGCGCACACTCAGTTTCTGATTTGAAATTTAAAATTTTTCGTTTGAATTTGAATTAAGAACACCGTTTATGGTGAGGAACTTGCCAAAACTGTATACTCAAATTGACTATGATGAACTGATAGCATTCTTGGCAGGTACACAATGTTGTGCATCCCATCAGAGGTAACGAGAAATGGGATCCTGAAACCAATGCAACTTTTTAAAATCTTTATTATTATTAAAGTTCACCTGGGACAGTGACTCCTATAGTCCCAGAAATTACACTGTATGTTTCATCGCAAGTCACCCCATGCAAGCTTACTTTTCAATTTTTATTTTTAATATTTTGCCAGTTTCACTGTCAACAGCCGTAGCTAGAATCATGGTAAAAGTTGACATATTTTTGCGAATCTGCAAGCGCCAATAAGCGGTGTATTAGGGTAAATGGTTTGTCTCAGCTTTTGTCTATGGATTGATGAAAAAAAGTTTGTTTATAGTATCAAGTTATATTGGGTCATGTGGAATTTGCATACGGACGAGTGAATTTTCAAATCGACTTGCCCTGCAGACAAGTGATTTTGTAGAAAATTGTCAAGGCCTCAGTCTATGCCAGTGGTACTGTCAGTAATCAACCTCCAAGTAAAATCAACATCATATAAAATTTCAAATTTGAAATTTCAGAAATTATCGTGGCCACTGTGGCTGTGACCCCGTGAAAAAAATCCTATTGCTAACCCTGACATCTTGAGCAAAATAAATGTATATAGTTTGATGGGTCCAAAAGTAAAACCAAGGCACAGGACCAGGTTGAAAACCTACAAGCACATAGCTTTGCTGATGCCACTTTAACTCATTCCACCCTAATGACGCTTTTCCCCGCTAATATCTAAATGTCGTCTGCTAATTGTATTTTACTAATTTAGGGATTATTTTTTAAAATTTTGGATGAAACTTGCATGGAAGAGCATTCTATATTTTGCCCATGGTCAACAACTTTTCTTGGCATGCTCTGGGTGCACTGCGCCTAGAGTTTGGCAAGGAAAGCTGTTGACTCAGTCTTCTATCAGGGTGGAATGAGTTAAGGCATACTGATGGTGACCTACAGTCTAGATGAAGTGACATCAGGTTACATCTTTGTAACAGTGAAAAACTTATAAATATGGAATAGTCTCTCCGTATTCTCTGCATGATAGACACGTTAACTTTTAATCCTCTAAGTGTGTAAGGCCACAAAAGTGACCAAAACTGCTTGTTAATTTTCATGTTGCAGTCAACAGGTATAACATATCACTACATACTAAAAATATCACCAAAAAGTGGTCCACTTTTGCATGTGAAGGCAGAGCCGTGCTATAGCAGTAGCAGAAAAAAAGGCTTTCATGTCGGACCGGAAGCTGCATTACCCTAACAGGAAAGTAGCGCAGTCCAACCACTGCATATTATTGAGGGTCCCCCCCCATGGGGAGACCCTTTGTGTTTTCAGGTTGTCCATCCGTCCAGATGTGCACATTCTTGTTACCGCAATATCTACAGAATGCCTTCATGTATTTTGCTCAAATTTGGCAATGTGCTTATCTGGCAGGATGAATTGATTACATTTTGGTGTCACCATGACCTAATTGGAGCAAATGGCAGCCTAATTACATGGCAGACCTTTCAGTCAATCCTTTGCATTGAAGGTATGTCTAGTTATGAAATTCTTTAGCTGCTGGGTCACAGGATCGTGTGCCAGTTAACTGAAGGGTACAGCTGGATTTTCCAGGACTTGAGAGACAGCCATGCTAAACAGGAACAGTCACTTCCCTCTGTTTTATTTACAGCTGGAGACTCAATTCCAAGGCTGTCAGTACGCACAGGGCATGGTGCAGAACAAACAGCCATTTCACTGTCGTGTCCGCTTCGAAGGTGCCAGTGTGTTGGATGGCATACGACAGATGGGAGAAGCAGGACTGGCCCAGGTACCCATGAAGAACCACCTGACTCAACTTCATAGTCTGGGCAAGAATGTCTTTGTTTTGCGGCAGAGAAGACAATAAGCCTGTGTGATGGTGAATTGGTGTACATATAAAACGGCTGCTGATAAAATGTTAGAATTTGAAATTGAGTGTGTGCGTGCGGCAGACAACATATTAAAACTGGTGCTGACTAAAACCTGTAGGTCATAATTTGTAGCATGTCTTCATGCTTTGACACGGCCAACTCCAGCAAAGCATGGTTACCATAGTATCCATCTTTAGCACACCTACCCTTTAACTTACATATTATTTAATTTTATGTAAGAACATGTGACCTGTGCCTGAGTACTCCTAGCATTTTGTATATTGCACAGTATGTGGGTGTTTTGTTCATATTGTCATCATATTGTAAAACAGCCGGGGGGGGGGGGGGGGGGGCTTTCATGATAGCGACAATTACCTTGTCTTTATGTCTGATTTGTTAAATCTGAAATGTGCCTGTATAATTATTTTAACCAGGTAATTGTTGTCTGAGTCAGAGTAATTTCTGGCGGCTTCTCTGACTAAAAAAATGCAGAAATAATGTAAGTACATGTACGTACCCCTGCAGCCTTGTCCCGCATTAACATCTAAATGAAATTAAGAAGACAATTGATTGGGACCAAAACTTTGTTTTGCCTGACACCATTGAGAAAAGTGTTCCAATCAAAGAGTCAAAAGTTCTATAAGTCTGCTGAGTTGATGAAAAATGTTCTGGTGCAGTCAAAAAAAAAAAAAAGGAGGAGAAGAGAGAGAGAAAAAAAAACAAGAGGACTGTGACAGTCATGTGCTCAGCTGACCCTGAGAACTGGAGTGATCAATGCCACCTATTGTACAGCTTTCTTTGACCCTTCCACAAGGAACATTTCCACCAAGTTTCAGCATAATCTTAAAGATGGTTTGCAGTAGATGTTGAAAATAGCGAAAACACACAAAAATTCATATAAAAAAAATCAGAGTGCCACCTCCTAAACAAATCAAGGTCTAGGGGTACCCAAAAGTGTCTCCATGCAATTTTGAAGCACTTGGCCAAGTGGTTTCAGAGAAGTTTTTTTTAAGATTTTGCCAAAAAATTTTTTTTTTAAATCATTAAAAACCCCAAAATCACTGGACCGTTACGATTTGAACAAACTTAGTAAAAAAAATTTTTTAAATCATAAAAAAATCCCAAAATCACTGGACCATTATGATTTGAACAAACTTAGTAGAGACTGACCGAAGGTACATTCCCACTAAGTTTGAAGTGAATCTGGCTAACGGTTTTGGAGAAGTCAAAAATGTGAATTACCACAGCAATCCCATTCTCTTGCACAGTAATCAATAGGAATGTATGCATTGACCATTAAGTGCCCGTATTGAAAAAACATGATAAAAGTGGACAAAGTGGAAAATACCTTAAACACAGAAAAATGCATAAATAATTTGCAGTGCTCCCTAAATTAAATTAAGGTCTAGGGGTCCCCAGAAGTGTTCCTATGCAAGTTCAAAGCAATTTGCCAAGCGGTTTGAGAAAAGAATATTATTTAGAGTTGCCCAAAAAATGAACAAAAAATTTATAAAAAAAATGCAAAAATCACTGGACTGTGACCATTTTAACAAACTTAGTAGAGACCCACCCAAGGCAGATCCCCACCAAGTTTGAAGTAGATCTGACTGATGGTTTATGAGAAGTCGAAAACGTAAATTGTTGAAGACAGACGGAGGACTCTAAGATAAGCTCAGTTGACTTGACAAGTCAGCTGAGCTAAGACCTTGGCATGCTTGGCAGGTGTATTATGCTAACAGATGTCCAAACTGCCTCTATTTTGCCAGCATACTGGGAACAACTTTGTTGTCATGTATTTAGAGCAGACAGTTTCCAAATCTGCGTGGCCCAGTGACTAGATGGATTTAGTTTAAACATGTATATTGACAATGTGATTGGGGAGAAGGCAGAGCTTATGTTAACCCCTCTGACAGGGGTTAATATAGATGGCAGTAAAGACTCAGCAGGTGGCAAGGAGGCGAATGTGCCAGTTTACAATCAGATGTTGCTCTGTGTATCCGGAATGGTGAAGCACTCAAGAGTCTGACCGGTTTTGTCCTCAAATGGACTGTTCAGAGACTGAGTTGTAATGGACACAAACACCGATATTTATATTACTCTAATGTAACTAGCCCTGCTGACCTATTGTTACCTTGTGGTGTTGCAGTTTTTTTTTGTGTGTGTGCTGAACGTTTGCTAACAATAGGCAAGGTCAAGAATAGAAAGTACAAAAACTGCCTTAAAGAGGGCACTGCAGTCAGTGGAGGGCTATGGTTGTGTATTCCCATTGCTTTACATTGTAATTTGCAACTTAATAATTTGAAAACCACTGCACATAGGAACCCCAAATTTCAGACAGTAAATTTAGATGCATAACTAAATACCTCGCAAAAATCATAAAACCACAGCTACAAAAGTGATTAGTTAATTTAAGGTTGCTTTAACATACAAACTAATGGGAATACACAGCTCTAGCCCTCCAAATGTTTGTATATTCAGTTGTGCCAAGCAGGCAAGGGCTCCACATGATTCCAACACAGTTGTAGTTCTCTATTGAAGAGTTCTGTTTGCGGTATGTATAATTGTGTATGTTAATAAGGAATCTGTGCTAACTTAGAGTATGACTTAAACCAGGTTTATGTACACTTAGCCTTGTAGGAGTCCTTCCCACAGGTTGTTTTGTCCCAAAATTGTTGTAAAAATTGAGTGTCATCATGTATCATGTCTAATATGGATACATTGCATATGCAGAGTTCCTGCAGCAAGCAGACAGTTGGCTAGGAGGGAAGGCCTTGGTTGAAGTTAAAATACATGCAGCGCCATCTGATGAGGGAGAAATTATTTCCTTCCCAAAATAGCGGGAATGCATGATGTTGTTTATGGGTGCTTTCCTGCAGGCAGTGGGCCTGATTTACAGTGTGCTGCAGGATTCCCCCAGTTTTGGGTTTCAATGACTGCAGTGCCATCAGGTGATTAACAACTAATAGTAAAAAACTGGAACCAAGCCCTTCCATCCTGGCCAACCATCACTTTGCTCTAGTAACTGTTTGCCTGTTGCGCATCCATGTTACATGATGACATTCAATTTTTACTGCAGTTTTGGGACAAGCGGAAGCAGTAGGTTTAGAAACATAATGCAGATGTATTTGCATGCAACATTATCCCATTAAACTTACCAAAAATTGACCTCGTGTTGTAAATGTTGTCTGGCACAGTCTGCTGACCAAAGGTTGCAGAACTTACAAGAAGGGGGGTAAGGGGGGTTTCAGTACGCTGGTACAGGTAATTATTTTTCTAGAGTACGCAGTACGGAAAATAAAAATCTTTCAAAATTTTGGATAGTATAAAGTACGTAAAATAAGCGGGCTTCCAGTACGCCAGTACAGTAAATAAAAAGCCCCAGTACGCCAGTACGGGAAACCCCTTACCCACCCTCTTACAAGATGCACTCATGCCTGTCTGTCAGTCTCACCACCAGTAAACCTTTGCTTGGGAACACATGACAGTCCATAGTTTTCATGTTAACCCCATGTAGCATTCAGGAGTTATCATTTAATGTATGAAAATGAAGGTCAAGTGTGATATTGGTCGCACCCCCTGTAACATTCACATATGATCCCCTATGTGAACATTCTGTTTTTGGAAGAGATTTTTATGAATCGTGAAACGTGGTAGGAATATTGATAAGGCAAAAAGATGAAGACACGCTGAAATTTAGTGGTATCACCAACAGTATTATGCAAGATATGGACAGAAATGTGTTGAAAACACATTAAATTTGATATTTTGTGAAATAATAAGGCTAATGATACCATCTATACCACAAATGTGTATTATATGGAGGTTTGACATTGCATTATATGGGTGGGCTTGACCTGCTTTCTCAGTGTCATGGAGGGAATGGATTTCAGGAAATGAATTCTTTAAGATGATCTTCTGATTCCATGTCAACAAAGCATACAGCCCATGGGCCTCTTGCCGGACGGACGGACGATGGACCCTCAAAAAACCTCAGCTGACTGACAAGTCAGCTGAGGTTTTTTGAGGGTCCGTCGTCCGTCTGTCCGTCCGTCGTCCACAATTCACATTTTCGACTTCTTCTCAAAAACAGTCAGCCAGATTCACTTCAAACTTGGTGGAGATGTACCTTGGGTGGGTCTCTACCAAGTTTGTTAAAATGGTCACGGTCCAGTGATTTTTGGATTTTTAATGAATTTTTTTGTTCTTTTTTGGGTAAATCTTAAAAAATCTTCTCCAAAACCGCTCACCCAATTGCTGTGATATCACACAGGAACACTCCCTGGGACTCCTAGTTCTTAATTTGTTCACCAGGTGGCGCTGCAATTTTTTCCTATTTTTTTATGAATTTTTGTGTGTTATAGCTATTTTCGACTTCTTCTCCAAAACCATCACTGAGATTAAGCTGAAACATGGTGGATATGATCCTTGTAGAAGGGTCAAAGTTGTTCACTATGTGGGAATGCTGCGGATTCCTGATATTAACGATTTTTTCAATTCTGGTACTTGTCGGTCAATGCAGCTTTCCTATTGATTACTATGGAAGTCAATGGGCATTCTAATGCTAATTCACAGGACAACTGACATGAAATTTACTGTTTACTTGATAACTTGAGATCTGTTTTGAGTTAGCTACACATGTTAATTATTCTGTATGAAGGTCATTCTGAGACAGTACATGAATGACCTTGACCTCGTTTGTGGGGTCACAGTGCAACATACATGAATTTTAGTCGTCATTATAACTTGAGAACTACTTGAACTTTGATGTTGCACATGTAAGAGTTCTTCTATAAAGTTCAGACTTATTCAGGAAATGGTGTCCTTGATCCTTTCCCAAGTTCATAGAGCTGCAAGTGTGATGAATGTCAAGATCAGCTGAGGTCCTCTTGTTTACAACAGCATGCTCGACAGGTACTTTCCAAGGCCTGTCTGACATGTTTACATAATGTTAAAGATAAACATAATGTTCACCTGGGCTCTGCATCTAATGACTGTTTGTATCTGCATAAACCCAAGACTTCAGTGATGAAAAAGGCAATAAGTTACAGTGGGGCGTGTGTGTGGAACAAGTTACCACATGAAGCGTACACAAAGCTTGTCTGTTTTTAAAAGAAAGTGTACAGAATATATATTGTCAAATTCATAGCTTAGGCTGTTTCAGGTATTACATACCATATTCTCCCTTTTAAGTGCTCGCACCCTATTAAGTGCCCCCCTATCCATTTTTCTGGCAAAAAGGTTTAAAATATTAGAAAATTTTATATATTGTATGGTAATTTTTTAATGGTTAATAGAGCTAAAATGTTCCAAATTTACGTCTACAATTGAAGTACACCTCAATTAAAATTCCAAAGCGCCCAGGGCGCTAAAAAGGGAGAATACGGTAATCACAATTTCTTATTGTATATCTTATCACATAATGTGCATTTTGAGTTGATTCTGCCTGTTTGTATTCATCATTCTAAAACCTGTATTGAGGGCCTCAGGGGAGATTAGCATGAAAATGCTGAGTAACCCTCATTAAATAAAGTATATATATATATAAAGAGTATCACAGGCCTGTGTGGGGTAATTGTCAGAACGATTTTCAGGCCTGAAATACCTGGTTAAGGTAACAGTATTATTTGTATGTTTGCCATGTCCCTGCTCCCTGAAAGAGTGGGATGGGCTGGACAGTCATTGAAAACAAAAGGAAAAATAAAAAAAACTTCATTGATTGTCATAATTTCCATGCCAGCTGTAAAAGAAAAGCTTCCTATATCCACACATTTTGCTGTTTGGTGCTCTGAAGGTAATAAAACATGCAGGTAGAATGAATTTGTATGGGTTGATTGCTATACCATTTGCTGTGTTTTTATTCTAAAATGTCATTCACATCTTATAAACATTAAATACAGCAGTAGTAATTAACTTTACTTAAAAAGAGTGATATGTATTAAGAAAGTTTGAATGATGAAATAAAAAAGATTTATAGATATATATGTAATACAGTGCTAACTGTTGTCTGCAACCACTGCTGTGAGCAGCCAGCATTGCTTTTTGTGGCTACTATGCAAGACATGGGAGTCATTTTCTTTGCAAATTTAGCTGCAATGACAGGTGCCTGCTGTATGTGGCCATTTTTTTCTCGGCAGAAGGGGCAGCCACATACAGCAGGTACCACTGTATTTGACTTGCTTTCATATGTATACATGGACAGCGGTACCAGCAATCAAGACCACTTTGTATGATAGAACACCACTGTTTCAACATACTGGACAACAGCTTTTAGCTCAGCTGACTTGTCTTCATCTGTCTCTCTGCCATCTTTTCACCTTTTTCTCCAAAACCGTCAGCCAGATTCACTTCAAACTTGGTGGAGATGTGCCTTGGGTGTGTGTCTATCAATTTTGTTCAAATGGTCACGCTTAAGTAATTTTTGGATTTTTGAAGAATTTTTATGCCCCCACCAGGGGGGAGGGGGCATATAGATTTGCCCTTGTCCGTCCAACATTAAAATTGTCACATTTGTGTTGGGCATATCTCCAAAAGCATTGGAGGTACAACCAGGAAACTTTGGGAAAACATCTATCAATATGTGAAGGCATGTATCTGGGAGTTTTTTGTCTCTTGGGTTGATCATACAGTCTTAATCATTCATTAACTTCGGGAAAATGTTGGTTCAACTTAGACTTGTCACATTTGTGTCCCATGTATATCAAAAGGTATTTGAGGTTCAGCCATGAAACTTTGTGGAAACATCTATCAATATATGAAGGTGTGCACCTGCGGTTTTGTTTCTCTCTTGGATTAATTATCTTGTGTTAATTAATCATTGATTAATTTGGAGAAAATGTTGATTCAATGTTAGACTTGTCACATTTGTGTTGCATGTATCTCAAAAAGTATTTGAGGTCTTACACCAGTCACATGCCACATTCTTTCCAATGCTGATGGGGACAATTACAGGTGGGGGTATCCGTGTCCTTTGGACACTTTTCTAGTTTTGTTATTCATTGGTCAAATCTGAAAAAATCTTCTCCAAGACCACCCACCAGATTGCTTTGATATATCCCTGGGGTACTCCTAGAGACTCCTAGTTTTTAATTTGTTCCTGCAAATTTTCTTCTATTTTTCAAAGATTTTGTTGGTTTTTTTTCTCTATTTTTCAACTTCTTCTTCAGAACTGTCACTCACAGTAAGCTGAAACTTTGTGGATGGTTCAAACAAAGTTGTTCACTAGGTTGCACTGCTGTGGAGTCCTGATTTTTAAAGTTTTTTTTTTTTTTTCAATGCAGGTACTTATCGGTTAATGCATCTTTCCTATTAATTACTATGTAAGTCAATGGCCATTCAAATGATTGATAATTTCGATTTCTTCTCTGAAATCGTCATCCCGATAGACTTCACACTTGGTGGCAATGTACCTTGGGTGGGTCTCTACCAAGTTTGTCGAAATGGTTCTGCCCCAGTGATATTCTTGGATTTTTTATGAATTTTTGTTTTCTTTTATTGGGCAAATCTTAAAAAAATGTTTTCTGTAAAATCGCTCACCCAATTGCTTTGATATCACATGGTAACACTCCTAGGGACTCGTTGGTTTCAATTTGCTCACCATTGGTGCAGAAATTTCTTCCCAATTTTATAATTTTGTGTGTGTTTTGGGTATTTTTGACCTCTCCAGAACTATCACTCTGATTAAGCTGAAACTGTGGATATATTCGTGATTAAAACAAAGCTGGTCTTTTTTTAAAAAAAAAAAGCTGTTCTGTAGGTGGCACTGCTGTGGATTTCTGAATTTTAAAGATTTTTTTTTTATCTCAGGTACTTATTGGACAAAGCTTGCTAATGATTACTATGCAAGTCGACAGGAATTTTAATGCCAAGTCACATTTTAAGGATTTTTTCTTCGGCAAATCTTAGAAATACTTCTAAATGTCATATACACTTTCCTGAATCTCAACACAGGTTTATTCAGTTGCAACTTTGTTTTCGTGAACAACCTTAGGTCAGCTAAGCAAGGGCTGTTCACACAGCCCGCTAGTTTTTAGCTCTGCTGACTTGTCTGTCAGCAGAGCTTATAGAATCTGTTTGCGTCCGTCTGTCCGTCCGTCCTTCCGTCTGGCGTTAGACTTTTTATATTTTCGACTTCTTCTCAAAATCTGCTGCATAGAATGTTTTGATTTTGCACATGGATGATTCCCAGGTGGACCTCTACCAAGTTTGCGAAGGAGATGATGATGCAATAATTTTTCTATTTTTTATAAATTTTTTAATTTATTTTTTGAAAAAAAATAAAATTTCTTCATCTTAAGAACTACGAAGCCAATTGCTTTGATATTGCACATAGGGTCATCTGGGGTCAACTAGTTCTTATTTTGGCCACCAGGTGGCACTGAATTTTTTCCTATTTTTTTATGAATAATTGCCTGTTAAGGCTATTTTCAACTTCTTCTCCAGAACGGCTCAACAGAATTGCTTAAAATTTTATCAGAATATAGTTGGACATTAGACAATGAAAGTTTGCGAAAATAGTATGGATATGTTAGTTTTAGGCAAAGTTATGGGATATCAAACTTCGCAACTGTAATGAAGTGCCGCAGCTGTACATATATATGGCAATACAGTGCATATATTACACTATTGTATTTACCCTTTTGACTTCTTCTCAAAAACCGCTGTATGGAATGTTTTAATTTTGCACATGGATGTTGCCCAGGTGAACCTCTACCAAGTTTGCGAAGGAGATGATGATGCAATAATTTTCTATTTTTAATGAATTTTTTAATTTATTTAAAAAAAAAAAAATTCTTCATCTCAAGAATTACATGGCCAATTGCTTTGATATTGCACATAGGGTCACCTGGGGTCAACTAGTTCTCATTTTGGCCACAGGTGGCGCTGTGATTTTTCCCCTATTTTTTTATGAATTTTTGCGTGTTAAGGCTATTTTCGACTTCTCCTCCAGAACAGCATGATAGAATTACTTAAAATTTTATCAAAATATAGTTGGACATTAGACAATGAAAGTTTGAGAAAATAATGTGGATATGTTAATTTTTGACAAAGTTATGCGATATCAGACTTTGTGACTGTAAGTGAGTGCTGCCACTGTACATCGGCAGCCATTGAAACAGCAAGGTATGTCAATTGATAATACATGTACTACCATGGACAAGTCAGGTTGCCCTATTCAATTTTGTTTCCTGAATAAAAGCAGATCCAGTCAGCAGAGCACAGGATCATCATTATCCTCTTTTATGATTTTTCTATTTTTGTCTTCTCCAGAACTGTCATTCAGATTAAGCTCAAACATGGTGAATATGTTACTTCTGAGAGGGTCAAACAAAGCTGTTCACTAAGTGGCACTGCTATGGATTCCTGATTTTTAATTATTTTTAGCTCTGATGAATTGTTAGTCAGCAGAGTTTATAGAATCCGTTTGCGTCCGTTGTCCGTCCATATTTGTGAATATGGGTCATGTTTTTCTACATAAGTGTATCATACTAAAGACGTTTGCCTGTAGAACTTCAATTGTATAGTGAGGGACTTGTAGAAGTCTGCTCGTTGCATTTGATACTCTATAACAGTGATTCAATCACTTAACTTATTAATTACATAATATTCCAGATTCACAGATACCACAAAAACGATATAGTCCTACTTTCTACTTTTGCTATAAACTCACCTGACGAACTAGTCAGAAGAACCAAAATAGTGATAGGTCTACCCATTCTCTTTTTATTTTTTGCAGAAGTAATAAAATTTGGATTGTGAGTGGTTGGGCCTATACGTATTGGAAACAGTATAGTCTGTATTTAATGAAGAATATTTCAAAGGTTGGGAGGACTGATTTAAAACCACCAGTTGCCTTTTGTAGGCGACTGCCTGTCTCAAGTCAGGAATGGAATTTGTTTCTTCGCATTGGTATTGGAAGATGAATGTTGATGCTTTGGCAACTCTGGAATCTCTTTGCTGTCATTGTTGGGTTTTATATTTGTGAATATGGATCATGTTTTTCTACATAGGTGTACCATACTAGACACATCCGTCCATCTGTCGTTAGACTTTTTACATCTTGATGTTCTCAAAACCACTGCAAGGAGTGTTTTTAATTTGGCACATGGATGTTCCCCAGGTGGGCCTCTACGAAGCTTGTGAAGGAAATGATGATGCAGTAATTTTTCTATTTTTAATGATTTTTTAAATTCATTTTTTGAAAAAAAAAAAAAAATTCTTCATCTCAAGAACTACTTGGCCAATTGCTTTGATATTGCACATAGGGTCACCTGGGGTCAACTCATTCTTATTTTGGCCACCAGGTGACACTGCGATTTTTTCCTATTTTTTATGAATTTTTGTGTGTAATGGCCATTTTTAAATTCGCCTCCAGAACAGCTAAACAGAATTGCTCAAAATTTGAACAGAATATAGTTGGACTTTAGACAATAAGTTTGCAAAAATAATGTGGATATGTAAATTTTTGACAAAGTTATCGGATATCAAACTTTGCGACTAAGTTAGTGCAGCCACTGTATATGTATAGATGGCAATTCATGGCATATATTGCACTATTGTATTTACATTGTCAACTTCTTCTCAAAAACCGCTGCATGCAATGTTTTGATCTTGCACATGGATGTTGCCCACATGTACATCTACCATTTTCGCAGAGGAGATGATGATTCAATAATTTTTCTATTTTTGATAAATTTTTTATTAATTTTTTGAAAAAAATTTCCTTGTCTCAAGAACTACCTGACCAGTTGCTTGGGGTGACCTAGTGTTTATTTTGGCCACCAGGTGGCACTGCAATTTTTTCATGAATTTTTGTGTGGTAAGGCTACTTTGACTTCTCCAGAACGGCCACACAGAATTGTTTAAAATTTTATCAGAATACACTTGGACTTTAGACAATGAAAGTTTGCAAAAATGATGTGGATATGTTAATTTTTGACAAAGTTATGCGATATCAAACTTTATAAATTCAAGTGGTGTTGCCACTGTATAAATATATGTGGCAATACAGTGTATGTATTGCACTATTGTATTTACAATTTCGACTTCTCAAATACAGATGCTTGAATGTTACCACTGTACATATGTATAGCTATATAGACTACAGTTCATGTATTGCAATATTGTAAAAGCAGATTCCAGTCAGCAGAGCACAGGATCATCATGATCCTCATTTTTTCAATTCGGGTACTTATTGGTAAATGCACCTTTCCTATTGATTACTATGTAGTACTAAGTCAACGGGTATTCTAATGCTAATTCACATTTTGGGCTTCTTCAAAGAAACTGTCAGTAAGATTGACTTCAAACTTAATGGCAATTTACTTTTGGTGGGTCTCTACCAAGTTTCTTCTAATGGTCACGCTCCAGTGATTTTGGCTTCTTCACTATTTCTTTTTTTTTGGGGGGGGGGATCTTTAAAAAGTTTAACATAGGATTTTCTTGCACTGGTTATAACTTAATAATTTTGGCCAGATTTGTGTCAAACTTGGTAGTTATGTGCCTTTGATAAGTATAATATCAGTAATGCCATGCTCTGCCGTGGTATACGATATTTGGCCACCGACGCATACTGTGTACCACAAAGTCCAAAGTGAAGAAGTGAAGTATATGCAATTTTTAATTTATTTTCATCCAAATAGATCGAAGATTAAAAGTTTCAAAAGGTGAGATCACTGTGCTAACACTGAAGTAATAGACCTACTTAAAAGCAATTACAACATTAGTTTCAAACTTTTACATAAAAACTGTTTTCAGTCAAGACGCTCCGGAAAAAAAAATAAAGAAAAGAAGGCCGGTGATAGTATTATTTTTTCATCAAAATACTTGTGAGAATGAGCGCTACAATATATATATATATATATATATATATATATATATATATATATATATATATATATATATATATATATATAAAATAGAATAAAAAGCCAGTTTCACTTGAAACTTAAAATGTTCAAGCCTACCTGGAAAATATTGAACACCCCAAACGTTTTGCTTCAAATTAAAAGCATGGAAACACAATATATATATATATATATATATATATATATATATATATATATATATATATATATATATATATATATATATATATATATATATATATATATATATATAAAAGAGACATATATAACAGCTTTGAAGTTATTTTAAATATCAGCCGATTGGTTGAGCCCATTGACCTATTAACGTTAACATAATATGGGAACTGGCTAAAAATTGCCAAAAATCTACATTTTTTCCAAGATATTTTCAGCATAAAATCCCGGGAGTCTCACGGGTAATCCGTGAGTGTTGGCAACACTGATCAGACCTGTTCACACCGAGTTGCACCGAACTTTTCCGGGCCCTAATTAATCATGCATTCCATTGTTGATCTGATTGTCCAATCAGCAAGCAGCCGAGTCGGACCCACGCCGTCATAATACTCACTATTCTGCAAGTCAAATTTCATAAAGAACAAAGAGTTTCACAGTAATGTTACTAACAAAAAATTCAAATTAAGGAACCCCCGATTGGAAAATTTGGTATTATCTTGTGAATCTACCAATATCATTTATTTGTTATCCTGCATCAAATGTAAATCACAATATGTGGGCCTAACTACTCAATCAGTTAAAAAGAGATTCAGTGGTCATAAAACTACAATTAAAAATCACAAGTTAAACACTTTTTGTGTAACCATTTCAATTCTGCGGAGCATTCACATTTGGATTGCCGGATACAAATTATTGATTGCCGGAGCCAAATTTGTTAGACCAAGACGGTTATGTTAACACAAGGAAATTATTACAAAGGGAAGATATTTGGATCAAAACACTTAATTCAGCTTTTCCTTGTGGACTGAATGACAGAATTTTAGGCTTCGGTGATGTTAGGAATTTGGACTTTGCAACTCTTGACAGAAGTCACACACCTTTTCATAATAATCAGGCTGGTATTCAAAGAAGAAGAAGGAGTCCTGGACAAAGAAAATCACGGAAAAACAGGAAATGTAGGAACGTGGATACAAAAGACTTTGTCCAAAATTTACTACAGGCTTTCTCCAATGGCATTGATCAATTACATACAGCTCTTAAAGCACTATCATTTCGAGACATAACAAGAATAAATGAATATTTGGGTCTTACTGATTCAGAACACACATTTCCGCAAAATTTTTGTGAAATTGTGTATGCTTACACAACAACTATTTGGAAACCAGATTCTAATAAGAAATCATTTACAGCATTCCTTTCAAACACAAAATCATTGACTCGCTAAACATTCAGTCCCTTTTCAAATTGAAATTTTGTTCGTAACATGATTCCCAAGGAGTGCAAAATAAAAGATCCCCCCCACCATTTCCTGTAAATATGGCAACAATATTGGACAAAGTATCATGAACTACAAAAAATTTCTGGCTTCAATTATTCTTGAGGATATCGCAGCAAATCAAAATTGTGACTGTATGTCTAATAGTAAATATTCTAATTTTGTTGATGCACACCACAAACATGTATTTACAGGTAACTTGGATATAATACAAAATTCAGGTTTAAAAGAAATGATGAAAAAAGGTACAAAATTTCGAATATGTCCCAAGTTGAATATTGACAGTATTTTTCAGGATACATGTGATGCACTTGATTCCTATACTGTATGAAATGGGCAAAGAAAGAAGAAAATGGAATTTCAGAAATTTGAAGGATGGTTATCAAACTTGAAAAGAGTCTTTAGAAATAGAATTTATCGTTATAAATCCCACATTAAGAATTTCAATACGGTTAATCTAAAACAGCTTAAAGTTTCTAAAGCAGTCAAAGAACTACAAGATAGATTTGTAGTCACTAACATAGATAAGGCAGGGAACAATTTGGGGATCATCAGTAAAAAATATTATCTGGATGTTTTGAAGAAGGACCTTGGTATAAACAATATTTCAGACATAAGAGGGAATGACGTTTATAACTGTCATTGTTGGGTTTGGAATTAATGAATATGGATCATGTTTTTCTGTACTATTTATAAATTACACAAACAATCCATTAATAATTTGATAGATACACATAAAGATGAGATGAAAAGGAATTTTAATATCAAAATTTCTGAAGAGGACTCCTCTATTCCACTTTTGTACTGGATACCCAAATTACATAAAAACCCTTTTAAATCTCGATTCATAGCTGGTGCTTCAAAATGTACTACAAAGCAATTATCAAAAGAAGTTACATTGTGTTTGACTGCAATTAGTAATCATTTTCGTAAATACTGTAATGCAATTTCTAGAAACTGTGAAATAAATTGTTTTTGGAGTATTAACAATTCTTCCGAGTTTGTATCTAAAATCAAAGATGTAAAGGCAAAAAATATCAAATGTTTTGATTTTTCTTCACTGTACACAAATCTACCCATACATGAAGTCAAAAGTTCACTTTCAGAATTAATTAGCAAAATGTTTAAACATAATGGTGAACCATACATAAATATTAATTCATATACAAAGAAAGCATATTGGTCACACAATAAATATTCAAAAACTAACGTTAAATCTTACACTGTTGAAACTGATAGATGCTATAAAATTTCTGTTGGATAATACTTTTGTTCAATGCGGACCATTGGTTTTTCAACAAATAAAAGGCATTCCAATGGGTAGCAACTGCTCCCCTTTACTGGCACATTTATATTTAACCTGGCTTGAATTTAAGTATATGAATAAATTGATGAAAAAGGACTTTGAAATGGCTACAAATTTATCAAACAACGCGAGATATATTGATGACATTGTTTGCGTAAATGTACAAAACTTCACTGAAATTGCTAAAAAATTTATCCAAAAGATATCCCTTTGGAGGGTAACAATTCAGATGGTTTCAGAGATGTGTTTTTGGACTTGGATATTCAGGTCACTGATGACAGGTTTTGTATTAAAATCTATCACAAAATAGATGAGTTTAACTTTGAAGTGGTTAATTATCCTTTCCCGGACAGTAATATTTGGGAAACTATTGGTTATAATACGTTTTTGTCACAGATTTTGAGATTTGGTCGTATTTGTTCTAAATTTCAGGACTTTGCATCTAGAACCAAATTTATTCACAATAAACTTGAGTCAAGAGGATTCAAAGATGTACTTTTGATCAAATATTTCTACAAATTTTGCTGTAAATATCCAGAGATGGTTAGAAAGTTTGCCTTCAATAATTTTAGAGATTTTAGACTTGCCTGTTTTACTACTTAATTTTATCTTTTGGTATCATTCTGTTTTAATGTTCACCTTTCAGACAAATTAGGCTAGTTTGTTTTTTGTTAGGTCAAACCCCCAGGGGCTATAGGTAGCAAGCAGCTACTGACGACAGTTACAAGCTTGCCTAATTGTGCTTGATATCTGTTTAAGAAATATTATACATGTATTTTCATTGCATTCTCTTGACTTGAATACAAATGACTTTCATTCTTTTCTGACTTGCCCTATAATTTAGCTGTAAATATCCAAAGATTATTAGAAAGTTTGGCTAAAATAATTTACAGTTTTTAGACTTGTCTGTTTTGCTACTTAACTTTATCTTTTGGCATCATTCTGTTTTAATGTTCACCTTTCAGACATTTTAGGCTAGCTTGTTTTCTGTTAGGTCAAACCCCCAGGGGCTATAGGTAGCAAGCAGCTACTGACGACAGTTACAAGCTTGCCTAATTGTACTCAAAATCCTGTTAAGAAATATTGCTTTGATAACATGTTTTTGACATAAATGCTAATGACTTTCATTCTTTTCTGACATGCCTAAATGCACATTTACTCAAAATTGACAGTATTTTCTCAAATGTCACAAACCTGACACATTAAGTTGAAACATTGACTCAGGGTTGGCAGTTAAATAGAGTTTAATTGTTTGAGGGGTAGGTGTCATCACAGAGTTTGTTTTACATTTCTGGTGTAGGATGTCCACTGTTGCAGTCCTTGTTGGGATTTCCCTTGGTTTGTACAGGTGGTCTGGTTGCAACTGTTTATTTTACTATCACTGGGACTGAATATAAGGCCCCAGCTTGTTTCCACATCAGTTATACACTGGCGGGTGGTTTAACTAGGATAAGCTGTCCAGCTAGAAAAAGTACATATTGGTTCAGGGGTAAGTCAAATTGTTCTTATCTGAACCTGTACTATACAAATTTAGGAATTATGGTTTGTTTGACAGGTATTCTTCTTTCATAATGAAGCTCTGCATTTATAAGCAAAACTTCACGTATTTAGCTAATTCATCATTTGCAACGTTCATATTTATTCTTTATTATGTGGGTTGTCTTTGCTGAATATTTAGCTTAGACAAGGAGCCGCTACTCAGAGACACATGTATGGGTAAAAGGCTCCGAAACATGTTGAGTAGTTACCCGCTGAAGACCCTTAATTTATTTGGGCTGATACAGCCTTTGTCAAACTTTTAACAGAGGAACGTGTACAATATGGACAATAGTAATTCCATATGTATATATAGGTTAGACAGGGACAGGTTAGCTTATGGAGAGTAAAGAGTTCGGACTGCGGAATAGGATATTGACTACTACTAGGAAGTGGCTCTGGGCAAAAAAGACCCAATATGTTTACAACGGATGCCACGGCTAACGCTAGTGATTACAGCATGGATTGTGCTGAACAGTGCAATCTTTTACCTAAAATGTCACAACAGTGGTGAAACGTGCATTTATATAGTTTGCTGACTGTTTGATTTTTCGTTATGAAATCCTGTGTTTTACTTTGTTATCCTTCCACTGTAATCCGGCCAGCGTGGTCGAGCACAAAATGTAAACAAGGTAGGGTGCGCTTCCTGAAGTGAACCGAATAAACTCGAGTCCTATGAACTGGTCCCTTGCTGCAGGCAAGTAACTATTCCGCACGCGTCTCAATTCAGGCGGTCTTCACACAGTTTCTATCTCTCAGACCAAAATGGCGTCCCCCTTGTTGGTTTGTCTCGGGATCGGCATATTTATCCGGTATTGGCTATCTGATTCTTCATTAGCAGAATGGCTTGGTGAAAGAAATGAAATTTCTACCCCTCTTACTTCATGGAAACGAGGTCAGTCTGCATACTAGAAGTTTATTGGTGAATGATCATTCGATAAACAAGCCTGACTTAAGATTTTAGGCACTGTCACTGTCAGTGTCACTGAGACTCGGACGCATGTACATGCAATATTCTTACCCCCTGGCCTGGTCACACGTTTTTACTGTGGCAGACTGGGGACAGAAGCAGCTATATCTGCAAGTAGAAAAGCTAGCATATCTTTAAATGTATATATGATATACATTACATCCAATCCAAATATATTTGAAATCAGCAAAGACAGCCCTATCCAGTGATGTAAATTACATTGATATTGGTCAACTTTGAATTTTTTGTGGATATACCTAGCATGTCATTGTCACAAACTCACACATATGTGATGTATACCCCACTGTCAATGACTCTCAGTCACAAGTCTCATCATGTCAGACTGGCTACAGCATGCTATACTATAGCCTGCACAGCAAAGGACTTGTGCAATTAATCACTGGCAAAATTAATATATATGGATACGGGTGCAACATATTTTTAATGAGCGGCACTTGCATTGTTTATTTATTTTATACAAATTACAAAATGATTAAAGTGACTACAGTCTAGACCTAGTTTCAAGATTCAAAGCTTTATTTATTTTCTGCCAGTACAAACATACAACATTAGCCATGGGCTATTACACCAACTGAAATACAAAAAAAATAATTATATGAACAGAGTAATTAATAACAAGCCCTGGCTAAACACACCATACAATGTCAGAAATGCAAACACAAAACTCTACATATAAAAGTACATAGATACATAGACTGACAGACTTGGGTTTTTACGATTAACATATTTAAAACATGGCAGGTACTAAAAAAAATTCTTTACATATTTGCGCAACTAACAGTTGACATATTATTGCATCCCATTTAACAAGTGTTTTACAGCTACCTTGCAGCTTTCTTCATCTCTAATGAATAGCGTGTACAAATTAAACAATGACATTTGTCGTCCAAAAATTCCACTCCACAATCAAGCGTTTGAACTCCTTCAGATTCACTGCATCCTTTATACTATTGGGTAATTTATTCCAGATCTTAACACCTGTGTATCTGATTGAGTTCTTACCATATAATTACACTTCTAAAGTTTGGCTGGGCTAGGTACTTGGGAAATTGTGAACACTTATCAGTTTTAGAAGTTTGAAACATCTTTTGCATATATGTAGGTCTTTGCCCCTCAAGGGCTTTGTATACTTGAGCCAAGAGTGTGCACAGTCTACTGACTGTTAAGCTAGAGATATTAGCCTTCTTAAGTAGGCTAGCTACAGTAATCACTGTTGCTGTCATTATACGCAAATCTCCGACCGAGTTCCTGAATTTTTTCCATTTTCTTGGTTAATTTTTCTCCACAAAAATGCCATACCACTGGGCAGTAATTGAAGTGAGATAATATGAAGGACCTGAAAATAGTCATCCAGCTAGTTTGATCCCACAGATTACTTAGCCTTCTCAGCACATTTATCTGTCTCGCTGTCTTTCTACAGTGGTCAGTTACATGTATGTGGGTATCAAATTTTAGTTTGTTAAATCAATTTCTGTGCCCAGCAGTTTCACTTTTTTTTGACTACTTATAAATTTATCCTCAGTTCCAAAGTTAATATTACAAGAGGCATTTCTTTTAGGGCAGCACACTATAGCTTGGAATTTTTCTGGGTTCGCAAGCTTTTCATTATCTATAAAACACTGAATTGTTTCAGAGGTCTTTTGTTTTCAGGTTGAGTTTGTTGGGGTTCAGGGTCATTGTGCTTGAATGAAATCGTATTGTCATCAGCGTAATTATACATTTGACAACCCGTTATCATATAAAAAATGTCGTTCATAAATATATTGAATATCACGGGACCCAAGATTGATCCTTGGCGTATGCCCTTTAATACCTTTGACCAGTTACTTCTGTAGTTTCCTATTATAACCCTTTGTTTTTTGTTCCCAAGGTAACCAGCCATCAACCCAACAGGATCTTGTTGGAGCCCGTAGGCCTTCAGCTTGGCTAGGGCAAGTCCATGGTTTAGGCAATGAAAAGCACGTGACAGATACATTAGAATCACATCAAGTATATTTGTTTTGATATATGGCCTCTCTCCACTCCTCTATAAGGCCAAAGAAAATAAACAGTGTGTTTGAGGTTACATGCCAAAAATAAATAGGGTAGGTAGGTAGGCTTTTTTTTTTTTAATTTTTTTTTTAATTTTTGCTCTGAAAACAGAAGAAAAGTGACTTAAAATGGATAAATTGTGCATTTCATGAAGAAAATCTGCCTAGATTTTTTTTTTTTTTTTTTTAAATCAATAAAAAGTTTTAGGGTAGGGGGGTTTGGGCAAGGGTCGGTAGGGAAACCCCAAACACAGACTTTTTTTTTTTTGGCCTAATTGTCATGAGCAGACTGTTACATCCATAACTCTTTCTGTAAGCTGAGATCAAAGGAGAGTAGATCTTGTAAAAAAAACCTTGCTTGTTGATGCGAGATCACACCCTCAAAGATTTTTTAAAAACATGGTAAACTATTTATTGGTCTAAAGTAGTCTTTCAAGAGACGGTCCTTTTTCTTGAAAGCATGTCAAACCAAAAATTTATGTCACACACTCTTCTTCCCCTAAGCACCGAACTTCCTCTAAGCCCTTGCAGTTATGAACCTCATTCTGCCATTTTCTCAACATATTTTCCCTTCTCTCTCCAACACTAGGTTCTCCTATTAAATTACAAACAAAAAATTTGGGACCCAAATAAAGTGTTCAGGTAACAGAGGTGCCTGGCTATCGGAGGTGTTCGGCTTGGCAGGTTTAACTGTAGTTCAACTTCTGTTTGTTGTACTATTCCATCCTGTCTCCCCGAAGATTGTTTCTGTTGCTGTACACAGTCGTGCTCCAAGAATCCATTTTTCCATTTCATTCTGTGCTTTGTCCATACCCTGGATATTCCCCTCATTTACTGCAATAACGTCTGAACCATATAAATATTCCCAAGTGTGAATACCATATGTATAGAAAGAACTGAACTGATAAGATTGTTTCTGTTGCTGTACAAGGTGGTGCTCCCAGAATCCATTTCAGTTTCATTCTGTGCTTTCTCCATTGCCCTGGATATGCACCTCATTTACTTCAATAACAACCATATAAATATTCCAAAGTGTCAATACCATATGCATAGAAAAAACTTAACTGATAATACAAAGTGTGTGGTAAGGGAAGAAATATTTGTAAGGGGAACAAATAATCAGGAATATTTGTTCCCTTTAATGAATATTTCTGAACAGGCATATGAACTTTAATGATTTTGCCTGGTTTTTTATGAAGGGAGAGTTTTTGCTGTGCTTTGCAGAGTCCGTTTTTTTTTTTTGCTTGAAGATGAACTTTTTACTGCAAGTCTTGCCACTCAGAACTTGACCAGACTCTACATTAGTTGAAGCTGAACTATTTGTTGTCTTGAAATTCCTGTTTATGCGTTTCAATGAATGATAATCATGACAATAAGACCTTGTTTTTGACTCTCAGTGACAGAAGGCATAGCCCTGCATACAGCTGGAATCTCTCCATATGATGGGGACATCTTCCACCAGGTAGGGTTGCTTGACTCATCTTACTTGTCTTTGTATTTGAAAGTTAGTTCTGTACTTTTAATAGTTACAAATAAAAAGCACAAAAAATGATTTCATTGTTAATTGCAACAAAAGTTGCATTCTCATGAATTGTTATAGATTACACATTCAAATTCCTTGTGAAAAAGACTTTTTCCTTTAAAATCAACATGCCTGTACTTCCAGGAAAAAAAAACTAAAGTATAATCCAGGTCAACAGTTTTCTGCCCTGGATTTTGGGTGCATGGAGATGATGGATCCAAAGCAAATCAAGGAAAGCGTCTGAATGTGTCCAATACCTAGCTCACCAAGAGTTAATTAATTTATAGGCAGGAGAGCATTTCTGTAATTCTGTTTCAGTGATACACATTTAGGGAGACTGTAAAGGCTTCACGAAAAATACAACTACAGTGGTCCCCCTCCTTTAAGCGCACCCCCCCCCCCCCATCTACAAAGGCCACCTATCCATGCAGCAAGTATGGCATTTTCGTTATATTTTACCCCTCAGGAAAGGCTCCTCCCCCCCCCCCCCCTCCCATATAAAGCCTCATATCTAGTGCATTTAGGCTGGCCGTATAAGAGGGGAACCACTGTATTATAGTTCTTATGAGAACCAGACTAGCGCCTGGTGGTTCAAAAAACCCAACCGAATTGTTCGTTTTCAATGGTTTTTATATCTAAATTTTTAGAGCAGAGCAGTTTGGTGCATTTCGCCACCAACGGGGCTCATCAGGAACTGACTTAACGCTCACCATTTTGTGTTTGATTACGCCATAGCCGTGTTTATATATACCCCAGGATAATATGTCCATGTATATAGTAACCAACATTACGTATAATAGCTCTTAATTTTAGAGCAGTCTTGCACATTGTTACTTAAAATGAATATGACTAAGAGTTCCTTTTTTTAGTTAATTGTTAGCAGAGCCTCCAAGCTAGCCCATGTTAAAAGTGGGAGATGATGTTTCTCCTGCAGGTACTGAAAAGAGAGGAGGAGGGTGAGTGCCAAAGGCTTGAAGCATAGCTACGGGGGGGTCAGGGGGCCTGCTCTTCCAGGAAAGATTTTAATTTGCACCTTTATTTCCTGCATATTGGACCATTTTAGGCACCGTCATAGACATATAACATGGCAAAACAGTACAACGTTACAGCTACTGATGGGATAATGCTACTTTTTTTTTCTAATTTTACAAAAAAAGGAGACGTTTTATGAAAAGCAGATCACTCTCCGAAGTGACAGACTTGGAGGCTCTGCCTTAGTCACATCTTTGCAACTCGTATATTGCATTTTGAATTGTAAATGTGTGCACGTAAAAACATTTTGTACTAGCTCTGTAATTTGAAACCTCACAGAGATTACAAACATATCACAGCTGAATATTTTCTTTATTTTGCAGATGCCACTGTTACTACGTTTCTATAAATTTTTGCACAATAACCTGGGCTCTTCTGTTTACATAGCTTTCGTGGTAAGTATAAATTTTGCAATTGGCCTATGATGGTGTGCAAGTTATCCATATGCAAATTGAGGGGGTGGGACATGGGAAGAAGGGAATGAAAATTGTCTATCTAGCCATAAGGAGTGATTGGTATCCTGTATAATTAAGAAAGATTGTCGGCGATTTACATTTCCAAGGGCTGTTGCAGACAGTTTGATTCAGGGATAGTTGCCTTTTTCTTGTTCTTTTTTTCTGCAGACATACATATCAAATTAGAGCCAGCAAGAACCTACTGAAACGTGTCCCAATAATGGGCTTCTGGTTTATTTCTTTCCCAAATTCCCCCCCCCCCCAAACTTGCTGCATGTGAAGTGTCATATGCTTCAGTGGTTTTTATGTATTAAGTTTACAAATGAAAACTTCTAGATGAACCTTACCACCATAGCATACCTTTGTTTGATAGGTTTCCATGGGACAGGATGGGGGGCCAAGTCTCAATTCAACAGGATTCAAGACGAAAACGATTAATACATTAATGCTCTATCAGTGTCAGGTAGTCATCCTGCTGAATTGATCAGCTATATAGCAATACATATATGCTGATAAAATATAAATGATCCCCCCCTGCCTCATACCCTGTTGATAGTCTTTAAAGTATGAAAATTGGGTTCTATAAAGTCCTTGAAATCTGGAGCTGCCCAGGAGTATGAGCCGTGCAGTAGGTGTACATGTATTATGTCAGAGTTCTGTTTTGATCTTGTGCAGGTGTGTGACGTACTGACAGCCTTAGTACTAGAAAGAGTGGCAAAGAACTGTGGGCGCCATCTGGTGAGTATGACATGCCATGTGATGGTTTGTGTTTGGAGTGACAGTTTTGAGTCAGTCTAGGATTTGAGCAAAGATATTTTTAGTCACTGAAACGGGAAAATAGTTTTAATCAGTGTGATGATATTGGGTTATTAATTTGAAATTTCAAAATCAATATGTATAATTTCTTTGACCAAGTGTGCCAAAAAATGGTAATTGCCAAATGTACTATTAGTTAGTCTATGGCCACTAACTAGCATTAATTTAGAATGTTACCTTTATACTTATATTTAAATTGAAATTGTAATCTTGGACATATTTGCACAAAATTCCTACATTTATACCAGTACTGCAAAAGCACCAAAAGGCAATTTCTCCAGGTTATTGTTTGCACACATGATGGCAGTCACTACTTACAGTGCTTCTGCGTTACCCTGAATTTTGATGTTGTGGACTAAATTATTTACCACTGAATCCATGACAAAACAAGAATAGCTGTATTTTATCATCACCACACGGACACACAGTTCACAGTGTTTGACATGCTCAGTGCATGGGTTTCCTGTTAAAGTAGCAGATGGAAGTGTCACCACAGTTAGAAGGTGGAAATAAATCACTGTACATGTATGTTAAGGCCATTTTTACCCTCAACACATAAAGTGCTGGAGGGTATTGTTCTCCCCTGTGTCGTCTATCTTGTTGACGTTACTGTGATGTCTCAAAAAATGTTCACCGTAGCTGTACCAAATTTAAAAACTTATAATAGACCAGGTTCCTATCGAAGACCAGCTTCCTCTTATTATTTTTAAACATTTTATGAACCTTTTAAAGTATATATTTCAAGACCGTCTGAGTGGCACACAAAGAAATGACGTTACCATAATATCTCATTCATATTCACTGTAACTTTACCAAATTTTTGTCAAAAAAGCACCCTCTGATGGACCAGGTTCCTACTGAAAAGCACCTTCCTATGAGTATTTTTAAACTTTTTATGAATCTTTTAATGTACTCATTTCAAGGCTGTCTGAGTGGCATCAACCCTGACGACGTTACTGCAATATCTCAAAAAATATTAACTGCAGCTTTACCAAATTTTTGTCAGATATATGATGAACCAGGTTCCTATTCAAAACTAGCTTCCTCTTTGTATTTATGAAGCTTTTATGAAACTTTATGGAGTATTTATTTCAAGACCATCTGAGTAGCACACAAGGCGATGATGTTACCATAATATGTCAATGTGGATCCATCACAGCTTCTCCAAATTTTCATCAGAGATGCACATTATAAGGGACCATGTTCCTGTCAAAAACCAGCTTCCTCTTATTTAAAAAAAAAAAATTATGAAAGTTTTGAAATATTTATGTGAAGGCTGTCTGGGTGGCACACAAGTGGACAATGTTACCATAGTATCTCAAGAAGGATAAAATTGCTCTGTCATTCCATAGACATAAATATGGAAACTGTATGTAAAATGTTCTACTGTGAAATCTCAAAAAAAAAGTAATGCAGAATTGAGGAAAAATATCTTGTGGGCACCTAGAGGAATCTGTTCTGTTCACACTATTTTGTTGAAAGTAGATGTAGGGGGTGCAGGAAGCCCTGTAGACCGTCAAGTGCGCATCCTGCTTCCTTGTTTTTAAAGCCCTTCCATTGAGATAGATTTGGCACAGGAAAGTGGTGGGCCCTGGAAATTGAGTGCTTGGTATGTACAAATGATAGTGGGTTGGTATGTAGTGTGTTGCAGCTAATTGAACTTGGTACATGTACTGAGTAAATGTAAACAACTTACACTCTCCGTGCTCTCCATGAAAATGTGTATGTTATCCCTTCAGCAAAGGCATAATGTTTTCTCTCACAAGAATATCAGATCATAATTTTGTGAGACAACTGAAGGTTTATTTGTGGAATGTGACTTCAGCTGACCAAGCAAGCAAAAGATGTGGGGCAATACTCTGTGAATGCTGAAAAGCTTCTGCTTAGGACACCAGACCTGCAGTATACAAGGCTGTATGTCATAGTTATGTAAGTGCTCACTTGTGTTCAGGGTTCTCCAGGGGCCAGTATAACAGGATGGCCCGCCCAGCTATAATTTTAACCACCTGCTAAAATCGCTATTTCCCTACTAAGCGCATTCTTCATTTGTAAAAATAGTTCATGATTTTACAGCAATTTCTCCAAAATTATCATCTTTTTACCTTATAAAACCTTTGAGGACCTTAAGTCATTCCAAAATTTGGGGACTTTTATCAATATATAGTTATAGAGAAAATGTTTGTTGCACCTTTTACTCAAAACTTTTTTAACGTGACCATTTTTGACCATCCTGCCAAAATATATATTTTGTGTGTGTGTGTGTAAAATGCTGATTGTTTTGTTTTTGGCAAATGTATCGCTAAATGGTGCTCGTTCAGATCTGTGCATTGGGCCAAAAGACACTTTTGGCCCATGTTGACAGATATTCTTCTATGGCAGGCATATTCCTGATACATACTTGGGTCATCATGATACTTATTTTCTGACACATTGCATCAATACATGTAGGCATTTATAAGATCAATCATATTCTTTAGGTGTTATTGATTAAGTTATAATAATTTTAATTAATGATGGTTGTAAAAAGAAAGAAAAAAGAAATACGGCCTCTATGTGCCCCCTAAAAGTTTTTCATATGGTGAACACTATACAACTGTATATTGTGCATTTATATCAACATTAACACATGAACTGTCTTCGCTGCAGCACAGGCTGACTCCATTCCTAACATTGGTAACAACAGCTCATAGCACATGAACTACCTTTACTCTATTATAGGCTTACTCGATTTCTTAACTATTACGTGAAATCACTGTTTTTGAGAACCACTTGACCAAAGTGATACTGATTGATGAGTAGTTTTTACCATATATGTAATTGCTATTAAGCACCCAGCTTGTTGGGTAAATTTTCAGAATGTAAGCCTCAAGTTCATACATGTACCTATATTTTCAATATTATCATGGTTATAACGCTGTGTTTTTATGATAAAGGGTATAAATTTAGAACGTTTTTATATGACTTCAGTATTTTCTGAATGGTGGGAGCAAAGGCTCCAACCTAAAGCAAGCTCTAAGGAGAACATCCCTCATGGGTATGGGAGTGTGCAGCAGGGCGCCCTTTCATGGTAACAAATTTTTTGAAAATATGAAGTCCAAGGAGGCCATTCTTGAACACTTTGGGGGGCCTATGTACACAGACATTGAAATTGTTTGATTAATAACTTTTAGGGCAGAATTATGATGTTGAAGTGGGGGAATTATTAACATAAGTGGGAGATTGGGAGGATTTTGTTTTTAAATTGTACGTAAACACGACCTCCTACCCAAAGCAGGATAGTTGGAGTCGCTGTAACAATGGGAGGGGTGTGAATGCGTACTGGGCATGGGCCGAGAAGGAGCATTTATTTTTTCCTCCATATGAGAGCAACAAGCAGACCTGACTGGATTTCTGTGTTTTGCCGTGCTACAGGTACATGTTCAACCCCTACAGCATTGCCACATGTCTGGCCAAGTCCACTGGGGTCTTCCACAACCTGATCATAGCGTTGGCAGTTCTCTCCACTTTGCATGGTAAGAACTCAAATTTGCTCACTTATACTATGTACAGTACATGTACATGTAATTAAGACTCCGAACAGAACTTTCTTTGACATCGGTTGGGCACCCAACCCATGTCAGGGAAAGCAGTTGTGTCCTGGCATGGTATGCTGATAAGTCTTCTCCACAAGTCTCTTTAAAGTTGTTTTTACCTCAGCTGACTTGTCAGTCAGCTGAGGTTTTTTGAGGGTCCGTCGTCCGTTGTCCGTCCGTCGTCCACAATTCACATTTTCGACTTCTTCTCAAAAACCGTCTGCCAGATTCACTTCAAACTTGGTGGAAATGTGCCTTGGGTGGGTCTCTACCAAGTTTGTTCAAATGGTCACGGTCAAGTGATTTTTGGATTTTTAATGAATTTTTTTGTTCTTTTTTGGGTAAATCTTAAAAAATCTTCTTCTCCGAAACCGCTCACCCAATTGCTTTGATATCACACAGGAATACTCCCTGGGACACCTAGTTCTTAATTTGTTCACCAGGTGGGGCTACAATTTTTTCCTAATTTTTTATTAATTTTTGTGTGTCATAGCTATTTTCGACTTCTTCTCCAGAACCGTCACTCAGATTAAGCTGAAACATGGTGGATATGTTCTTTGTAGAAGGGTCAAACAAAGTTGTTCACTATGTGGGAATGCTGCAGATTCCTGATTTTTAACGATTTTTTCAATTCTGGTACTTGTCGGTCAATGCAGCTTTCCTATTGATTACTATGGAAGTCAATGGGCATTCGAATGCTAATTCACATTTTTGACTTCTTCTCCAAAACCGTCATCCAGATTAACTTCAAACTTGGTGGCAATGTACCTTGGGTGAGTTTCTACCAATTTTGTTCAAATGTTCATGATCCAGTGATTTTTGGATTTTTAATGAATTTTTTTGTTCTTTTTTTTTTGGACAAATCTTAAAAAATCTTCTTCTCCGAAACTGCGTACCCAATTGCATTGATATCGTACATAGACACTCCCGGGGACACATAGTTCCCAATTTGTTCACCAGGTGGCGCTGCAATTTTTTTCAGGAATTTTTTGTATGGTTTTGCTTTTTTTCACTTGTGGTCAGAACAGTCCCTCAGATTAAGCTGAAATGTGATGGATATGTTGTTGTGGAAGGGTCAAACAGTTGTTTACTAGGTGGCACTGCTTTGGATTCCTGATTTTTAAGGATTTTCAATTCGGGTACTTATCGTTCAATGTAGCTTTCCTATTGATTACTATGTAAGTCAATGGGCATTCTAATGCTAATTCACAGGACAACTGACACAAAATTTACTGTTTACTTGATAACTTGAGATCTGTTTTGAGTTAGCTACACATGTTAATCATTGTGTATGAAGGTCATGCTGAGACAGTACAAGAATGACCTTGACCTCGTTTGTGGGGTCACAGTGCAACATACATGAATTTTACTCTTCATTATAACTTGAGAACTACTTGAACTTTGATGTTGCACATGTAAGTATTCTTCTATAAAGGTCAGACTTACTCAGAACTTGGTGTCCTTGATCCTGTCCCAAGTTCATAGAGCTGCAAGTGTGATGAATGTCAAGATCAGCTGAGGCACGGGCTGTTCACACAGCCCTCTTGTTATAACAAGTTGTAGTTAGTGAAAAGCATTTAAGCAGATGACATTTGACCACCAGTCAGTTTTGACCAGGATAAGGGGGAAAGGGATAAACCTGTTTCTAGCCAGGCTACAGTGGCCACTGGATTTATTTTATGAATAAATTCAGTGTCCATGATGATAGGCATAAATGATGTGCATTATTTGGTAAGACATTGCTGCTGAGTCTGCGATCAGCTTAGAATTTACAAGTCTATCCACATGTACACCTGAAATTCACTAAAGACAGGCAATTTTGTTTGTTTGTTTGTATATGTCTTAGAAATTTAGGCTTATCTGTACATCATCAGTAAAGATCATATTAACACTCAGCTAAAACTGTTTTCTTCAAGGTTTCTTTTTCCATGAGAAATCAGTTATTAGTGCAGCATCTCGAGAATATTTTACAGTTTTACACAAAATGGCACAAAGGTTTCCCACAACATGAGCCAAAGATGAACTGATGAAATTAATGATCTGACACAAGTTTGGCTAGGTGTATGTGGCAAGAATCATTATCGCTTGCTGTACTTTAACATCAATATCTTTTTTCCCACAGGTAGTCGAATAAGGGCGAGTTTCTTTGTGGCACTGGCAGCTTATATGTCATTTTATCCCATCATGCTTGTGGTCCCGGCTGCACTGTATCTGGCTCAGGTAACTTATCTTATCAGTGGTCCTTTCATTACATCAATTAAATTGAGTGGAACCACCCACAGTTGTCCCTCTCTAATAACATCTGAAGAAGGTCCTCCCTGTCAGGAGCATTCCCTCTTATAAGCTCTTTATGCAGAACACGTCTTTTTCTCTTGTATTGCTGCCTGCAAGAAAGACCGCCCCTCTAAATGTGGCCACTTTCCTGTTGCAGTAGGGATACAGTTGGCCTTATTGGAGGGGTGGGGCATAGTATAGAGAATGCATGCCGTGAGAGACCAAAGGGATTTTGAGACCACCCTTTTAATACATTTCACTCTGTATATATGCATTTACTTAATTTTACTACCTTCTTTGAAAGACCACTTCTCAGGTAATGCCATGAGATCGTTGGGGGGGGGGGGGGGGGGGTGACAGAAGTGCAAGACTTGAGGTAGTGCAATTATGCCCCTAGCCAGTCATTCAACATTTTGGCTGTCACAGCATTGCGTTTTGGGTTGTCCATCCAGTAATACTCCCAGTTGATGTTTGTTACCGTATCTGGAAATTGCCAAGGCAGATGTTACTCAAATTTGGTACGCAAGTACCTTCACAGGCAAAGAAAAGCTGATTTGACTGGCTCGCTGTGGTGCATTTACAGTCGTGTTGATTGTGTGTTGATTTTCAGAGTGCTCAGTCATGACCTCGTGGCCCTAAAAAGTGTTGTTGCAACACTGTAAATGCACCCACACGGAAATCAAGCACCAGATGATGACTGAAACAGACTTATCCAAAAACACATTTTTCTGGTAACTGAAGAAGTTTTCATCCAATATGACACATGCATATCAATTTCCCATCAAAATTGCTTGTTCATGTTGATAGACAGTTGCGATCAGCATCCGTGATGATGATGGCTTACTTGTAGATGTACCAGCAGTGACAACTATTTTTTGTAAATGAAGTACATTTATATTAAAGATGATGATGATGATGATGATGATGATGATGATGATGATGATGATGATGATGATGATGATGATGATGATGATGATGATGATGATGATGATGATGATGATGATTTTTATCTCTGAAGTGTGACAGCAAAGAGGGAAAGCTGACGGACAAGATAGCAATGATTTCCATGGTGCAGACTGTGTTGAGCACTGGGGCTGCCTACTTGGGTCTACTTTATGCTTCTGGCATCGCTGAGGGATCCATCAGTTATCTTCACTCCACAGTGGGGTTCATGTAAGTAATCAAGGGGTGGTGTTCTTATAAAAAAAATTTCCAATCTGAGTTCAAAAATCTACCTTTATCTAAGTGATAACTGTTCAACTTTAGCTCAAAATATGTGTTCATTTTGTTCAAAACTTGAAGTGACAAGTTTTCACTGAAACATTTTTACTGTTTACAAATGTCAGTAACAAACATTCCAATGTGTCAAAGTATTTTTGAGAATGGAAAGGAAAAAAAATTAAGAATAAGGCAACCATCTGGGAGAGCCCATTCTATCTGTAGGACCAGAAGCATATCTTTCTGTCGTATTCCATGATAATTGATGCCAAATAACATACAAACTGTTGTATGATGCCATGCGGCAATTTATCTTCAAGTTGGTAAATCAAATTAAATGTGTGGCAAAAATGCACAATGCAAACATGAAGTTCCTGACCTGAAGGGAAAAAAAAGTTATACAGTGCATTTAACAATATGGAATCCAATGAGAATACACATCTGTAACACACAACAATTTTGTGTATTGGGTTGTATTTTAATCATTGTTACATGCATGCAGCTGAACACACATCTCAATACACAAAAGTCTGTGAGTTGTGTGAATTCCCCCAGGATTGCTTATTAAATAACTTGGAATAAACTGCTTACTTTACCAGCTCAGGTAAAGTAGATCTGCAGAACTTTTGTCCCCAGGAAAAACTATAAAATATTCTTCAAGCTTGATGTCATTTTTATGCCCCCCTCCTAACGAAAGAGGGGCATATAGAAATTGCTTTTTCTGTGCGTCCTTGCATCTATCCGTCTGTCTGCATTTCATGTCTGGGGTATAATTTGCTTGTCTTTCAACTTAGATTAATGTAACTTTACAAATAGGTGCATCTGGACATAAGGGTGTGTCATGTACCAAAATTAGGTTGCTAGGTCAAGTACCTGGGTGACAGTGATGTATTCTTGTAAAATCATGTCCGGGCTGTAAATTCTTTACTATCTTACCCAAATTAAGGAAACTTAACACACAGATGCATCTACACGAAAGGGTGTGTCATGTACCAAAGTAGGTCACCAGGTCAAGTATCTGGGTCATAGTGACATCCTTATAGTATCCTGTCAGGGCTGTAATTCCTTTACTGTTTAACTTAGGTTTCATGAAACTTCACACATGCATATATATTGACCAAAAGGTGTGTCATAAAAGTAAAGTGGGTCACTAAGTCAAGTGTCTCGGTCAGCATAACACAATCATGTAAAACTACATAACACGTCATGTCCAGGCTATAATTCTGTTGTCCTTCAAGTTAGATTAATAAAACTTTAAATACAGGTGTATCTTGACATAAGGGTGTGTCATGAAACAAAAGTAGGTTGCTAGGTCAAGTATCTGGGTCACAGTGACGTATCCTTGTAAAATCATGTCCGGGCTATAATTCCTTAACTATTGAACTTAGTTTCGTGAAACTTCACACACACATATATATATCTTGACCAAAAAGTGTGTCATGAAACTTCACGCACAAACACATATTTTGACCTGGACGTGTGACCTGTAACAAAAGCAGGTCACTAGGTCAAGTATCTGGGTCACGGTGATACATTCATGTAAAACTACATTACACTTCATGCCCTATAATTCTGTTGCCCTTTGAATTAGAAGCCTGAAACTTTACACACCTGTCTATGTAGACACAAGAGTGTGTCATGCTTAAAAGTGGGTCAAGTATTTTGGGTTAGGGTGATAGCCTATTTTATTGACTACAGTCATTCCAAAATGAGACCTGTGATTAGCAAGGTTATAAATGAGGGGAGGGGGGCATGGTTCCAGCAATCTATGATTGCCTTTTGATTCTGACTGGCATTCAGTATTGCATGCTCTTACTCTTCGAGACACAAAAAGCAGAATTTTTAAGCAAACAGATACATTTTAAGAAAAATAGATTTATGGCTTGAAAATGTGTTGAAATTTACAATTTTTAATATTTCTCTACAACTTTCACATTGGAAGGACACTTTTGGGGGGATTTTAAGACATCTCTCTGTCAAATGGAACAGCATAGGAGAAGAGTAAGTCCATGGTTCACTTTCATCTCCATGGTTACCTTTGGCAAAAAGAACACAGAGGGAAAATTGCTACCACTTCTCTAACAGTACTGGAAAATATTTTATTTTTAGAACATAGGAAAATCACAGAAATTAATTTAAACATATCTATCAAAAAGAGATCAGTGATGATTCTTTTTAAGTTGATATATTGTATTATACATTTTTAGAAGATTTGATCACAAATGACTTTTCTGGTCTTTCAGATTGTCAGTTCCAGATCTAAGTCCCAACGTGGGCCTCTTCTGGTACTTCTTCACAGAGATGTTTGAACATTTCCGTCTGTTTTTCATCTGTGTATTCCAAATCAATGCGTTCATCTACACAGTGCCACTGGCCATCAAACTGAGGTAAGTAAACGCCGTTGAGTTTTCTGTATGCTGGACTGCAGTCACCCCTTGCTGCAAAGACTGCTCTAGGGCTATAGTAAGTTGCAGTTTTACCCCCCCCCCCAAAAAACAAAAAAACAAAAAAAACAAAACAAAACAAAACAAAAAACAACTGGTCTTTCATCAGAATTTAAATGTGTTACCGTGGTGACAAAGTATCACAAAAAAAGTCTTTTGACCCTTCTACTGCTTGGTCAGAGACAGGTCTACAAGTTTCTTTACCAAAAAAGTTCTTGAACTGGACCATTCTTATCTTCAATAGAACTAGAGGCTGGTTCTTCAATGAAAATTAGAGAGGGCACTTGCCCACATTTTAATGGAATTCTGGTAATTTGACGATTCCCCCTGAAAAATCTAGCAAAATAAAATTTTGTCTGGTAAAAAATGTTCTGGTAACCAAACCCTATGAGATGGATATTGTAGACTCTTGGTTCTGTAGCACCGCTAGATGTTGCACCCTGCAATAACATGTAAGCTCTGTTTTTTTGAAGAAAGATATTTTTATGAGGAATTATAATAAATCAGCTGAGCACTTTAGCTGTGATAAACAGGGAAAGAGTTCAAATGTACTCACTTAATCATTGGCTTTGGCCGATCCCATCATTACATCATCTGGAAGTATGCAGATGATACAAAATTACAGTCTGTGGTTGGTGTTCAGGTTGAAGAGAAAAGTACTTTTTTTAACTCGTAGGGATTGGTAGATGTTATACAGTACATGTACGTCAGTATCCATTAATTTTTTCAACTTTTGTTTGGAGAATGAGCCATAGCTTGCAGCAAGACATAGCCCTATGATGTACAGTTAAAAAATGGCAACATACATTTCTTTCAGGGATCATCCCATCTTCCTCATGCAGATCCTCATCACTCTCATCTCCATATTCAAGTCCTATCCGTCCTATGGTGACACTGCATTGTATCTGTCTTTTCTGCCTGTGTGGACACACGTCTTCAAATGTAAGTCACTGTGATCATGCAATTTTCTCTCATATCTGTTCAAATTAAAGAAATTGACCAATGCATTATAGCTGTCTGTTATAAATTGGTTTTAGGGCTTTTATTGGCCATCTGTCCCAGTGGGGCCATTGAACAGCCAATCAGAGCCACTGGCTCAAAGACTGTCAGGAATCAGGTAATGTCCAACATGGCAAAGAGGCTTAACTTCTGGCCCAAATAGCAAAGAAATATGCATTTCCGTAATGAAAGTATGTACTTAATTGACCACAAGGCTTTGCAGAATCTGTCTGCACTTAAGATACTCAATATTCAAAGTTGTTGAATAAACACAATAGTTTTGGATGAAAATGTGTTGAGTGAAATTTTGGATATTTCTTGAAAAATAGTCAAATCTGTGCTATTATGTTGTCAATACATGTATCTACAAAATAAGTGTCAGGGATTTTTCATAACTACATCTGTATTTCGAAATGGTGATAAAAAAAATTGCAAGAAGGATGATTTTTTTCAAAATTGATAAAGTTGGTGAGTTTTTGACACGCATTTGAAAACAGAACTGTTCATTTCTTAAAATATCCCTGAAACCTTCTTGTTCTAAAGTATTTTTTAGAGTAATCAGTTTTTATGTGATCAAAATCAGATAGTTAATTTTACAGAAATATCCACATGAACTGAACATTTTGGTGCAAATACCTATTGTCTGTAATCAAGATTCAACGGCTAACATGGTCCATTGGGTACCATGTTAGCATTAAAAGTATTTTCTTAGTTCAGATTCTATTGGCAATAGAGCTACCAAATTTGGACAACTGATAGACAATATATATGTCTACCAAAATCTTTAAATGTTCCCTAGCAATGTTAAGCGGCCCTGTATAAAGGTCATGCACAAAACGCAGCATTCAGTTTTGATTGAACCACATAACTGTGGAGTTGAACAATTTCAACTCTCTGCACTTCTGGGCATAAGATTATAGTTATGAAGCATAACTCATTAACCTCTGATGAGTCCAGTGAAGGACAAAACATGTTAGGATTATTTGGCACACCCTATATCTCTTCTTATCAACACTTGCCTAGTCTTATTATTTAATACCATTGGGCTGTAAATATACTTATTTGCACAAGTAGAAATTTTCATGGCCTCTGCATTTCAGGCATTTCTTTGAAGTTTAAATTTCCAGTATGGACACAGTTCCTGTTAAAACACTCTCAGCTATGTTAAAATATTATTCCATTGTGCTTTTAATTTTTAGATTTGTGCCATCTGTGAAAAAGGTGACAGTTAAAATGGAGAGAAATTTTAAAGTTAAATTACAGTGAACAGCTGTGTATTTATGAGAGTCATTGTAAATTTTGTTTTTCTCTTGCCCTTCTTTGAAAAAAATTACATTTACCTTACAAATATCCTCTTGAATGAGTCTGCCAGTCTACAAGATACACTTTCTCTCAACATGCCGCTGTGCAAGTTCAATGTCAGATCAGATTTGTCCATTTTACATAGCAAGTTGGCTGTTATTGGTGCAAGATGTTGCCGACCATGTCCTCTGTATATAAAGTCAAAAATGCCGCTGTGCAAAGATGATTCAGTAACATGATGTTGAAATTTCTTACATGGATAAATTGTGGTTTATTGACATTTTCTCAGAGATATCTACAGGTATGTGAGAGGAGGAGGTTTCAGGGTACATGCACAAATGTGTCTTTAAAATGCCTATATATGTGCATGTGGTAGAGGTTAGTCTTTCAGGTGCCCTGAGTGCTTCAGAAATTTTCATTGAGGCTTAGGCTCAGACCTATGTTGAGAGGGTATTTACTCTGTTTCATTTTGTGTATGATTAATTGTAAATGTTTAGAAAATTTAGATTATTTCAACAATTTTCTGGGTCATCAAAAGGGGAGGGCAGAGGCACAAAAAAAGTGATAATACGATGTATGTTTATGTTTCTTTGCAGACATGAGAAATAACTTTGTGGTGGGATGCATGTTTGTGGCATGTGTGGTATTGGCACCAATCATGTGGCACTTATGGATCTATGCAGGCTCAGCCAATGCAAACTTCTACTTTGCCATCACTCTTGTATATTCCACAGCACAGGTGAGTCTACGTGCTCTGTAATCTTATAGCACAGCTGAGCTGCATGCAGATTGAGTGACGATGGTGTTATCAGGGGGCGGGCTCATTCAACCTTTCTGATTACAAAGGGAAGCTGGACCCATTGCATGATGTACACATTTTCGGATTGTTCCAAAACTGCAGAAACATTATTACATTTTGCAATTCATTTTGAGACGTCAGACTTCTGAGGGTCTGAATTGTGTATAAATATATAAATACATGTATGCACGCAATGCAAAATATATTGTGACTAATTTTTCACAAGCACTGCCAAGAAGACCTAATTAGCATACATGTACATGCACACCAGTAACTTTTTACAACTCTCAATGTTGAGAGGACAAACAGTGAGACTGTAAATCAGCTATTGCTGCCATCTAGTGACAAGAGCTAGAACTAAGTTTGTGCAGGTTGTGGAGTTGCAGGTTTGATTCTCCTTGCATGACTATGTGCCTGTCTTCAAATCAGAGCTTTGTCATTTGACAAGCTTTCTTAATTGAATACAGACAAGTTCTACAAACCAAACTGTAGCAAAATAACTTCCAAACAAATACCATCAACATCCAGCATTCACTTTCTTAAAACCCAAACCATGTAGGATGTTCATGCTCCTATATTCTGGACAAATCACTTGTATCCATAAATTTGAGCAGAACAAGCAAAGTCAAGAGTCATGAATGGAATGTCAGGATTTTCAATGAGCACTAATAAGACTCATTTTGGTGCCAACTCCCAGACCAGAATTCCTATCAGCTGTACCGTAGGGCTCGAGATAGTGACAAGCACTATTGTGCAGTACAACAAAATTTTTAGTCGGGGCAGCCAAAAAAAAACAAAAAAAAGTTGAGCTCTGAAGCCATTTAATTTAAACCACTAGTTGTCCGAACTGAGGGAGAATTTTTTTGGGACAGCCAACCAAAACCCTTTATGTCATGCCTTGCACCAATATGCATTTGTCATATTTTATACAAATATCCCAAGCTGACCTCGGATAGAAATGTGTGATCATCACCAACGGTAAAGATAATAGGCCTATAGCCTCTCAAATGATGTCATAATATTGGAAATATTCAGAAACTTGAAGTATCAAATGAGACGTATCATGCAGCCCTCCTGTTGTGGTTTACTCAGATCTTTTTGTTCATTTCAGGTTTTCCTGGTGACAGACCTGCTGTTTGGGTTTCTTCGACGAGAGTATGATTTGTATCATGGCACAAAACCCAAGATACTAAGTGGAAAGCCAGCCCAAATTGTCTTAGACTGAGGTGAAAAAAAGGAAAAACGAGAGGCAGTGTTTGTGTGTGCGACTTAATTATTTATTTCAAGGCAACAAAAGGAGACTCGTTTTAATAACATAGATACCCAAAACTCTTGTCAACATCACCATGGCTGTGTGTGGCCCATCCAGGACACGGTCAAATTCCCACAATGCCACTCCTACTGAAGGATGGGTCTGGTTGTTTCAGGAAATCACCGAGGTGTTCATGCGTGGTTTTGTTGTCTTGATCAAACTGTCACAACAAAAGTTGCCAAGGTCGGCCGGGGGGCAGGGGTGAAGGATGCAAAGTCTGCGATGCACTGTGGGGGAAGGTCTTTGACTGTTGTCAGCTGAGCTAGCTGAGTCAGTCAGTCAGCTGAGCTGTTTCCATCCTATTTCATCTGTTTGCCATATGTCCACACCTCACATTTTGGGTTTCTTAAAAACTGAGTCAGGTTCTTTTGTATCTTTGGTGGGTATGTACCTTGTGTTGGTCTGATCATTTTTTCTTTTAGCTCAGCTGACTGGTCAGTCAGCTGACCTTATGTGGTGGTTAGGCATCCGTTGTCCGCCCGTCTATCAGTCCTCTGTCGTCTGTCAGCATCCAGAATTCACATTTTTGACTTGTCCAAAACCACTAGTCAAATTCACCTTAAACATAGTAGGAATGTACCTTGGGTGAGTCTCTACCAAATTTGTTCAAATGGTCACACTGCAGTGATGGTCACACTCCAGTGATGGTTGGATTTTTTATTAATTTTTTTGTTTGTTTTTAATATATTCCTTCTCCAAAACCACTCACCCAATTGCTTTGATATCACACAGGGACACTCCTAGAGACTCAAAGTTCTTAATTTGTTCACCAGGTGGTGACAAAATTTTACTCTATTTTTTTAATGATTTTTTGTGTGTTTTCGCTATTTTTGACTTCTTTTCCAGAACCGTCTCTCAGATTAAGCTGCAACTTGGTGGATATGTTCCTTGTGAAAGGGTCAAACAAAGATATACACTAGGTAGCACTGCTGTGGATTTCTGATTTTTAACAATTTTTACCTCAGCTGACTTGTCAGTCAGCTGAGGTTTTTTGAGGGTCCGTCGTCTGTCGTCTGTCGTCCGTCCGTTGTCCGTCCGTCCGTCGTCCACAATTCACATTTTCGACTTCTTCTCAAAAACCATCAGCCAGATTCACTTCAAACTTGGTGGAAATGTGCCTTGGGTGGGTCTCTACCAAGTTTGTTCAAATGGTCACGGTCCAGTGATTTTTCGGATTTTTCATGAATTTTTTTGTTCTTTTTTGGGTAAATCTTAAAAAATCTTCTTCTCCGAAACCGCTCACCCAATTGCTTTGATATCACACAGGAACACTCCCTTGGACTCCTAGTTCTTAATTTGTTCACCAGGTGGCGCTGCAATTTTTTCCTAATTTTTTATGAATTTTTGTTTGTTATAGCTATTTTCGACTTCTTCTCCAGAACCGTCACTCAGATTAAGCTGAAACATGGTGGATATGTTCCTTGTAGAAGGGTCAAACAAAGTTGTTCACTATGTGGGAATGCTGCGGATTCCTGATTTTTAACGATTTTTTCAATTCGGGTACTTATCGGTCAATGCAGCTTTCCTATTGATTACTATGGAAGTCAATAGGCATTCTAATGCTAATTCACATTTTTGACTTCTTCTCCAAAACCGTCATCCAGATTAACTTCAAACTTGGTGGCAATGTACCTTGGGTGGGTTTCTACCAATTTTGTTCAAATGTTCATGCTCCAGTGATTTTTGGATTTTTAATGAATTTTTTTGTTCTTTTTTTTTTTGGACAAATCTTAAAAAATCTTCTTCTCCGAAACTGCGTACCCAACTGCTTTGATATCGTACATAGACACTCCCGGGGACACATAGTTCCCAATTTGTTCACCAGGTGGCGCTGCAATTTTTTTAGGAATTTTTTGTATGGTTTTGCTATTTTTCACTTGTTGTCAGAACAGTCCCTCAGATTAAGCTGAGATGTGATGGATATGTTGTTGTGGAAGGGTCAAACAGTTGTTTACTAGGTGGCAGTGCTTTGGATTCCTGATTTTCAAGGATTTTCAATTCGGGCACTTATCGTTCGATGCAGCTTTCCTATTGATTACTATGTAAGTCAATGGGCATTCTAATGCTAATTCACCAGACGACTGACACGAAATTTACTGTTTACTTGATAACTTGAGATCTGTTTTGAGTCCGCTACACATGTTAATTATTCTGTATGAAGGTCATGCTGAGACAGTACATGAATGACCTTGACCTCGTTTGTGGGGTCACACTGCAACATACATGAATTTTACTCTTCATTATAACTTGAGAACTACTTGAACTTTGATGTTGCACATGTAAGTGTTCTTCTGTAAAGGTCAGACTTACTCAGAACATGGTGTCCTTGATCCTTTCCCAAGTTCATAGAGCTGCAAGTGTAATGAATGTCAAGATCAGCTGAGGCACGGGCTGTTCACACAGCCCTCTTGTTCCAATTCGGTACTTATCGCTAAATGCACCTTTCCTATTGATTACAATGTAAGTCAATGGGCGTTCTAATGCTAATTCACATTTTGGACTTCTCCAGTCAGTCAGATTGACTTCAAACTTAGTGGCAATGTACCTTGAGTGGATCTCTACCAAGTTTGGTCACACTGCAGTGATGCGTCACACTGTGGTCATGCTCCAGTGATTTTTGGATTTTTTTGGATATTTTCTTTTCTTTTTTCTTTTTTTTTTTTGAAAATCTTAAAGTATTAGTGGGGAAAGTTTAAAATGGAAATTTCTTGTAATGGTTATAACTTAAATCATTTTGGCCAGATTTGTGTCTGACTTGGTAGGGGTGTACCTTTGATAAGTGTCAACCTATTCGTCCTGTCCCAAGTTCACAGAACCACAAGTGTGATGAATCTCTAGGTCAGCTGAGCATGGGCTGTTCACACAGCACTCTTGTTACAACAACAAAAAAGTTCATTTCTACAGTGAAATCTTTGTTGAAAGGCCGTCACTTGAAATGACCAGTCTCTCAACACAGGTGGTCACTCATAGGAGGTATAAATGATGTGTAAATACTAACTAAAAATCTTCAAATTGTGATCTTTCAAGGCAGGTGATCCCTCATTGGAGTGGGCTCTCAGGATGGTGTCATTGTATGGGGAAGTCTTGTGTAAAATCCCTTGGCCAATCTCTTGGCATTGGCACACTTTTGGGTACTGTGACTTATTAAGCACATGGGGCTATGATTTTTTTTTTTTTATGAACCTTTATGTATGTGTGTTTTGTAATTTTTTATTTCTGCAACAAAACCACTGCTTGAATTCTTGAATTTGGTGGGGCTACTTGTTTGTTTTAAGTTTGTGGGGATTTTTTTTGGCCTGGATTTTGTAATTGTCAGAGTGCAAGTTGTATTTTGGCCAGAACAGATACCTTAATAAATAATAAGCTGCGACCTACAGATTCTGTACAAGTGCGCAGTTGTAATGAGCATCAGTTGTAATTCCCAAATTTTCTATCTGCTGAGCACTGGATCATCACAGATCACATGGTTGAAAATTGTTTTCAGTGTGTATTTGTGGAGCGTTTTTTTTCCCATAAAGTAGTGCACTTAGTTGCTGATTCAAGCAGTTGGAAAAAAAAATGATTGTAGCAACGAGGAAGCAGCAGGATATTTGGTCCTATCCAGTCCATTGAAGTTTTGATTGTCATGTCTACTTCATAACATTCAACACTAAGCATCATCATCATACACTGTCATTAGTACTATCATTTCATTGTATTCCAGTTTGCAAAGAAAGATGTCAGACTCATTCAGATCTATAATTTTTTTCCACCTTTTTATGGAAAATAAAGAGAATATGAAATCAGATGAAGTGTGTAGTCTTCATTTACAAAAAAAGCCACATAAGCTGAAGGTTCCCCATCTGAGAAAATTTGTAGAATGACATGAAGGTAAGAAAATTTGTTTACAATTTCGAGGACATCATTCCAGTAATTGAACCAGATTTGTAGGAACAATGTGGTACAATGTATATTTGTGTCAGTTGTGATAGTCAACAAGGAAGTATCTATACATACAGACAGATTGCTGCATCAGACATGGCACAATATGCTGCTCTGGCCAAACTGACAACTTTGGTAAAAGTTTTAAACAGATGTAGTAATGCTCACCAAACACGCACTGAACTTCATGCAAGAACGAGTCCTGGTAAGTTTGGAATATTGTTCTTTATTGCCCCAAATGTTAGTAACACCCTTGGTTTTCCATCAACTGTATCCTGGTAGCTGGCTGTGAATAATTCTAATGTGCATGTCCCATACAGAAAGATACAGGATTTCAATGCTCCTTGGTCCAACCATTCATTGAAGCCTTCCCGACCACAAGGATCATCCAGTAAGTTTTCGCAAGTGGTTCATGTTGCCATTTGATTAACTTAAGACGTGGTAATACATGTACATTGTTCCAGATGAAACTCCTCTATATAGGTCTGTCTAAGGTTTATGTCCCAGATTCAAATTTCTGATACTGTGTACTGGAAGGCAGCCGTGATGAAGTCAGTTAAAATTCAGAACAAGAACAGGGTATTTTATCTGCCCTAATTCCCTATGGAAACCTATCACTGATAACCGTTAAGCTAAGGATGTGCTTAATGATCCATGTCTGGCTGAACAATTGGTTTTGCTTTCAAAATAAATGGGTTTTTCACAACCATCAGCCCCCCAGGTGTGACTGTGATTTTCAGTTCTATCCAAGTAAGAAACCTTGAGCATTTGAGTGCTATCACAAAACTGAGAATCAGTGCACAGAAGTTGCAGACTGAAATTGATAGACACTCCTCCACTCCAGTTGAAGAAAGAGTATGTAAACAATGTAATGCAGGCACTATAGAGGATGAGTTTCATGGTATTTTTGACTTGCAAGTATGGACCCCTTACAAATTTGTAACAAAGAGACAAAATGTTTCAATTCAATTTCTAGAGAACAGCAAATATTTTGTATTTTTAGTTCAACTGATGACATAATTAACAAATTTGGCACATTAAACAAGGATTTGAAGACAGGATTTAAACCATGTATTGGTGGCATGTGACGCCCATAATTAATTATCATGTAGAGAGAGAGAGAGAGAGAGAAAGAGAGAGAGAGAGAGAAGCACTAATGTACCCCAGGGCCCTCTAGTAAAAATCAGTACACTTGTGATTACAGTCCTGACCTGTGTTTGTATATGTTAGTGCTTCCTGAATATTTCTGAATACTTGATGTACTTCGTGTTTGTAGTCTGTAGCCGATTAATTGTATTTTCCTCATTGTAACTTGGCCCACAGAGGACATAACTGGTTCAATAAAGATCTGAATCCACACGGATGACCCGAGCCAAGAGACGATGTTCTTGCACAAAAAGGAGGAAAAGTTGGGTGTAATGTGTAGTATAAATAAGTGTCAATCAGTCATTTACAACAATAATTAAAGATATTCAACCAGTATAGTAGGGTCTGTATTTGCTATTGTGTGAATAAGATTTTTCCTCCTTTTTGGAATAATTGTAGTCAATAAAAATAGGCTATCACTGTGACTCAGATATTTGACCTACTGACCTACCTTTAAGCATGACCCATTCTTGTGTCCAGATACACAGGTGTGTAGTTTCATAATTCTAAGTCAAACGGTAAAAGAATTATAGCTCGAGCATTAAGTGTAATGCAGTTTTACATGAATGTATCACCACGACCCAGATACTTGACCTAGTGACCTACTTTTGTTTCATGACACACCTCAGGTCCAGATATGTGTGTATGAAGTTTCATGAAACTAAGTTAAACAGAAAAGGAATTCTAGCCCTGGTATGATCTTACAAGAATGTGTTACTGTCACCCATACTTTACCTAGTGAGCTACTTTTGGTACATGACATACCCTTATGTCTAGATGCATCTCTGAAGGAATTTTAGCCTGGGCCCTATTTTTCCAGGAATATTTCACTGTAACCCAGATACTTGACCTACTTTTGGTACATGACACGCTCCTATGTCCAGATGTACCTGTGTGTAAAGTTTAATTAATCTAACTTGAAAAGGAAGCGGATTACAACCCGAACACAAATACCAGAGGACCGAATACTTGACCTAGCAACCTACTTTTGTTTCATGACACACCTTTTGGTCAAGATACGTGCGTGTGTTTAGTTTCATAAAACTAAGTTAAATAGTAAAGGAATTATAGCCCCGACACCATTTTACAGGGATATATCACTGTGACTGAGATACTAGACCTAGAGACCTACTTTTGATTCGTGACACATCGTTATGTCTAGAAGCACCTGTGTGTAAAGTCTTATTAATCGAACTTGAAGGACAATAGAATTACAGCCCACACATGAAGTGCTATGTAGTTTTATATGATTGTGTCACCGTGACCCAGATACTTGACCTTGTGACCTTCTTAAGTTTCATGACACACCTTTAGGTCAAGATATATGTGTGTGAAGTTTCACAAAACTAAGTTAAACAGTAAAGGAACTACAGCCCTGACACAATTTTATAAGGATATGTCACTGTGACCCAGATATAAGACCTGGTAACCTACTTTTGGTGCATGACATACCCTTATGTGTAGATGCATCTGTGTGTGAAGTTTCATTAATGTTTCACAGTAAAGGAATTCTAGCCCAGACACGATTTTACAAGAATATGTCACTGTGTGACCCAGATTTGACCTAGTGACCTAATTTTGGTACATGACACACCCTTATGTCCAGATGCACCTATTTGTAAAGTTTCATTAATCTAAGTTCAAGTACAAGCGAATTACAGCTCGGACACGAAATGCGGACGGACGGGCACAAGGACACATGGAAAAGGCGATTTCTATATGCCCCTCCTCCATAAGAAGGGGGGCATTAAAATACCAAAATACTAACATTGGTTTTAGCTTATTTCACATTTGTAAGAAACTCAGATTTTGACACAAGCCACAAATATAATCACAAAATATAGATTATGTGAGAGGGTAATGTGGGTTTGGGCATGGCTATAAATAGCCTCCACCCCAAAAAGTGCTCATTTGTTGCTCTGTTCTAGATTGATGTGATAAATCTTTGCAACGCCATTGATATAACAACCTTCATGTAGATTCAAACCAAAATTTTGTGTATAGCACCAGACAGGTACTTGTTGCACTGAAAAGTATTTGACAATTTTCATATTAGCCAACCAGAGATTTTGGTGAGAAAAGCTTCGGCCCGATTCATGGCTTCATCTGGTCTACCTGGGGAAGTCTTGCGTGAAGGCACCTTTCCTCACCTTGAAATCCTTTGACCACTGGACAGCTACATAATGGATTACGCTTGAGTGTTGTGTAGATTGACATAAATTTACATTACATCCTCATCAAATTGTACCACTTGCATCAAATTGGCTATGATCTGGGTTTAGTAGGCCACACTTCAATCAGGCACAAGAGGCACGCCAGGCACCAGTACTTTATCTTTTCAGTGCCTGGTTGAACACAAGACCAACAGCTTTCCTTGCTAGGCCAGGGAAAGCTGTTCACCACATGGAATTGGAATCTAAAGACACCAACGTACTTCAAAAGAGCACATTTTTTTTGTGTACTTGGAAAAGTCAATTTGAGTGAACACATCCAAACAGCAGGCAGACTTATGTCGATGACCTTCACATAAAGACTCTTTATAGTGTGCATAAAATTGTGCAAATGGCAAGGCATTTGCCAGAACTTGCTGCCTGCCCTGGTCACCCATCCCTGCCACAGGCCACCTTTGTACACTGGTGTGACTGTCACACATGGTCCCAGGCCACCGCTGATGTGGCCTCTCTCCTGGGACAGTCATTGTGAACCTTGTTGTGGAAAACCACTGTTCCTGGAGACGGAAAAAATCAGACAAACAACTGAAAAGATTTAAATTTAAAACTTTTGCTTTTATTTGAAATTTGCATTTACAAATGATATGATTAATACAGGCTTTGATATTAACATGAATAGTATCCCAATGACAACACGGAAGAACAAAGGAATTATTCAACAAAGCAGACAACCTGCATTTGAAAGAACTTTTAAAGTTGTTCCACCTGCATAATTTCACATCAGTAGTCAAGATTACTTTGGACTCCTAAAAATTAGTCCCAATTTATAACCTTCAAAATGTGTTGCATGAATGGATGAACATCGGAAAGTACTTCATTCCTTGAAACAGTATTCACCAAGTGAAAATATATGTTTCAGACATGTGTAAGTGTCTGTACAATAGGTCTCTGCGTACAGATAGAGTCAGCAATCAAGTTGGAATTTTCAATGCCGCAAACTTCATATGGTGATAGAATGTTCTTATTTTGAGAGAAAAACATGTCTCCATTACAAGTGAATCTCCAAGTTCATTTTTTTTTTTCCAGATATGCAATTCCATCTTGGGTCCAGCAGAGAGACCACTTTTCTATAAATGGCCATGCAATATTACTCAGGAACCAAGTTAAAGCCATTGATCTGTACTTGTAGTACCAAGTGAGGTCTTCCAATGAACAGCAATGTAAAATATGTTCATCTAATTTTGTCAAACAAGAGAACAAGTGGATTGAACTACAGATGGTCGATGACTGAACCAGGATAAGAACAAAACACTTATCCATCCTTTAGAGATACATGTTTAATAAAACAGTAAATAGGGCCTCTTTCCTTGTCTGTCATATTTCCAGCAAAAAATGTCCTCTTAATGAGAACTGCACATAAACTGAGCACATGTGCTTGGCTTGCATGGAATTGACATACATATACTAGTTAAAGGTAATAGTTTACTCATCTGTATTTTGATATGAACATGTACAAAAAGTCTAAAAATATCCTGTGGGTCTTCTGCAGAAGTGTTGACTCAAAGTGTATCAACTTCAATGGTTCAGTCATTTTAAAATAAGAACAATTATTACAATTTTATTTCAATATTGAACAAACCGCCACTTGACCATTCCACAATAAGAAAGAGTCAATGCCTCATTCCTGATTACAGTAACAAGGAGTCAATGCCTCATTCCTGGTTACAATGACAATGAATCAAGACCCATTATTGGTTACAATAACAAGGAATCGACACCTCATTCCTGGTTACATTAAGACGGAGTCAACACCCCATTCCCGGTTATGATAACAAGTCAACACCTCATTCTTGGTTACAATAACAAGGAGTCAACACCTCATTCCTGGTTACAATAACAAGGAGTCAACACCTCATTCTTGGTTACAATAACAAGGAGTCAACTCTCCATTCTTGGTTACAATAACAAGGAGTCAACTCTCCATTCTTGGTTACAATAACAAGGAGTCAACTCTCCATTCTTGGTTACAATAACAAGGTGTCAACTCTCCATTCTTGGTTACAATAACAAGGTGTCAACTCTCCATTCTTGCTTATAATAATGAGGTGTCAATGCCTCATTCCTGGTAACAATAACAAGTCAATACCTTTCCTCAGCACGGATAGCACATAACTTTGAGGAAAGCTGTTGACTTGGGATATGTTACCTGGTCTCATGTACAATTACTGCTCAAAATGTTTCCCATTAAAGACATCAAGGAGTCAAATTTAAATGCTGAAGATAACAACATTGGTATCTCATTTCTTTGTAGTTTGAGAAAGCAGGTTTTTGTTGTTTTTTTTTCATTATGCATGCTGTTTCAGGAACTTTGATGACTTGCACTTGTTACTGCTGAACAAGGGACTACGTGCAGCCCAACACATCAGACTTTGGAAAAGTAAAGCTGTACAGCAGGTAACCCACAACAGGTTGCTCGGATTGCAGCATGAATAAAGTGGTTCTCAAATTTATCATTGGGAAAACCAGATGTCAAACAATTATGCCCACTGAGCATCACTACCCTACAAATAGATTTGTTGCTAATTGCATAGTTTGTTTATATTCCAGCACCATTTGGGAAAATACTGTTAGCAGATTTTATTATGAACGGCAATATAAAGGATACAGGCAAATCCCAGGTCAATTCCATAAAATATATAAAATAGTATAACAGAGGGCACTTTACAATTAGCTGAAAACTCTGTAAAATATGACTAACAAAAGTCTGATGGATGATTGTCAATCACTTCACACAGCCCCAGCACATGATCAAATAAAAGTCTGCTATTGGTGGCTGTCCATCACAGCCACACCACATAATCAAATAAAAGTCTGCTACTGGTGGTTGTCCATCATTCAATACACACAGCCATGCAAAATGATCAAATAAAAGTCTGCCATTGGTCGCTGTCCATCACAGCCACACCACATGATCAAATAAAAGTCTGCCATTGGTGGCTGTTCATCAGAACCACACCACATGATCAAATAAAAGTCTGCCATTGGTGGCTGTTCATCAGAGCCACACCACATGATCAAATAAAAGTCTTGATCTTTGGTGGCTGCCCACCAGTGCACAAAGCAACACCACATGATCAAATAACTTTGCCATTGGTGGTGGTTTGTCAGTCATCAAATATAGTTCAGTCATAAATGTTAAATATAAATCTGCTGATGGCAGCTACTGCATATTAATCAATCATATTTTTGGCCAATTTATTTCATGAATTGGCCCCAAAACAGAATTTCCAAGTTTTATTATCCCAGATTCCCCTTGGAGTTGGATTCAACTTTCATACACAAAGAAAATTCTGAATGAACCTCGACACAGAGAAAATCGAGAATATTAAACCCAAAGGTTGGGATACTTCATAACTTTTCCATGTCTATCAATTATCACATACAGTCACACTCCTCTGTTTGGCAATTTGTAGCAAAAAGGGCATTCAGTTGAGTTGCATAAAAACTTGTAAAAGTATAAAACAAATGCAGTTGGTAAATCACAGGCTGAGTTCAACTGATGATATTAATCTCATTAATGAAAAATGAAAAAGTCATGTTAGGAGTGCACCAATAAACCTACAAGTGATGTTTCAAGACAGATGAGACTAAAAGTACAAGAGTTAAATATGTCTGTTAAGCACATGGTGGCCACACAATTCGCAGGTCATCACATTTTCACATTTGTTCTTTGTGTACGACTGTGTGCTCCAGTGAAGGTTTATCAACTGATATGCTAACAATTATCGATGGATCTACAGCTCAACTGCATCTGAATATGCAAATGTACCTCCATATTTTTTAATCTGCATGTTCGTCGTTTAAACTCACTGGGCATCTTTGAAACATCTGCATCAAACAGTCACATTCTGCAGTGTTTACGTGGATCAAAAAAAATTCAGTCTGTTGACAGGGATAAATGATTCCCCCCCCCCCCCCCGCCCCCTTCAAGTAAATGCACTCAGTCTGATGTATTATCACATTTATAGTTCCATGAGTAAAACTCATGATGTCCAGTCAAATCAGTAAGCCACTTAAATATTCAGCACAGGTGGAAACACCCACCACACCTGTTATAATACTGCACCATGTTTGTCAGTATTCTTGCAAGCAAAGCATCCCACTCTGTGTTATCTATACTACACTTGGTGCTATCTATACTACACTTGGTGTTATCTATACTACACTTGGTGTTATCTATACTACACTTGGTGTTATCTATACTACACTTGGTCTGCCCCAACACTACAGGATTTTATTAATTGTCAGGGTAATAAAGCCCACTGTCATCCATCTCATACACTGATGGTTGAACCAGTTAGAAAGATAATCATAGCCGCTTTGGTCATTGTATGTGTGCCCTTCTGCACGGTGATCTGTTACCATGGTAACCACTGAAGACCAATTACAAGCTGAGTCACTTTTTCAGCACTTGAACAATGATCACATAGCCAAAAGGCAGACCAAATGGAGTTGAGAAAACATGGGACAACAGCAGGTAGCTAGTTTACCAATATCTACACAAAATTGACATTTTGCCATTTGTATATTACCTCACTTTGTCATCACATCCTACAGGAGACAAAATCGTGGCTTCAAGACATTCAGGTATAGGATATGTTAGCAGTGACTTTCAACAATTTGTAAATAATATTTTGGGTAATCTTAGCCAAGATATCACGGTAATATCATACCCCAGGGCACAACACAGACAGCCTCTAAACAAATTATTTTATAACTTCACATGAAAAATTATTAAAAATATTTAGGACACAGACATGTAGTCCATCATGAGGTTCACCTCCGACAAAAATTTGGTGATGCTGTAGTTAATATACAATTATTTGTTTTAAATATCTTAGTAACATTGGTAGGGTGGACAGATGGATGACACTGGAATATGCCCTCGGACATTTTATGCTCCAAGAGTTAAAATGGCATAAAATCCTAGTCCCAAACACCTTGGGCTAATCTTACCTGGGTTTCCACGGCTGATATTACATGGTATCAAATCAGCACTGATACCTGACTGATAATCAAAAATCTCAGGTCAACATTGATAACCGTTACCCAGTATATAGAATCCATTTCCTGACCTGTTGTATCAAGTTTTGGCTGATTGGTTTGCTAACCTCCATCTTGCTACAAGTATTCACAGCAACACGCCTTGATTAAGAGACCTTGTTGACGCTGAGACAAATGCCATCACTAGCTGTGCACCTCTGCACCACTTTTTAACCTTGATGATACATCCGGTAATTTCCTGACCCCATGTCGGAAATATATCAGACCAAGAAGGTCCACTGCAGCCTCCTTGATCAGACACAAACTTGCAGTTATAATGGCTGCAGTTCACACACTTTGATCATTCTGGCAACCGGGTGAAAAGAGAGTAGAAATACCAATTTTTGTTCATTGTTTCAAAACATTATACACAGAGCCCTGCCCAATTCTCAGAAGTTGATGATAATTTTGCCATTCACTGACAAAATGTGTAAAAAAATCATTAATTAAATAAGCACAGAGAGACTGATGAGGGATCGAAGACAAGTTGACCATTTTTGAAATTTGAATATTTTTAGACACAATGTTGGCTTTCAACTAGAAAATATCCATTGTAGTCAGCAAGTGCTTTTCAACCCCCATGCAAAAAAGTTTGCAAAGTAAAGTTGTAAACCTAATCTGTGTATTAAAATACAGAGGTTAATTTTCACCTAATGGCTAGAGTATAATTTCCACCTAGAAGGTGAACAAAAACAATGTGGAGCCAAGTACCTTCCAATGTCCGGCATTTGGGCACACCCGACTTTCAGCTCATGGCACGATTTTCTTGATCATCTCTTATAAAATGTGTGCGTGTTCCCAATCCAAAGAGTGTGATTTGAAAAGGAACATACGCCAACAATCCCCACTGTTTGGTCTTTTCAGTGGCACTGCCAAACAACATCGGTAAATGTAATTTCATTTTCAGTTTGGAAATGAATGCAACCTAGCGCTTAGCTGTCCGACAATTGGGCACCCCAGTATACATGCACTGTCACCAGTGTGAAAAGAAGTTTAAAAATCAAAATTTTTGTTCATTGCTCGCAAAACGATATACATGTACTTTTGCCAAAACCGTTCAGCCTGCAATAGCGTTAAACTGAAAGATATTTTTAACCGCTGCTTACTGACACTAAAACGAGTGATATTGATGGTTTTTAACACGTTGGCTCACACGAAAGGTGTATTTACTCTTCTGATTTATTAGCTTCATGTATGAATGCGGTCACTTAATGTCATCAGTATCAAGTTCCATCATTTGCTACAAGTCTTACAATTTTCTGTCTTACTTTACAACAGGAATTTGGACTGTTTAGGACAGCCAGGGTCCCCTCCCACACCCACACTCTCCCACTCCAACTCCCACAAAAATCAAATTACTCCTACATTCTTTAGATGTGTAAACTCTTTCATTCTACTGCCCCATGTGGGTCAAAAATCGGCCACTTCTTGACAACTTGTCAGTGATGGTGAACAAATGCTTAATGTGGCAAATATTTTGACATTCTACGAGATCAAGCCACTCAACATTTTTGTCATGATCTTGAATTAACAATTTTATAAAACATTCTTAATACACGGTCAAAATTTTAGCACCCCCCCCCCCATTTAGCTGCAGTTGCTTCTACAGGCAACCTTCCATTACTATCAACACACGGATAAATATGAGACACTGCCCTTGCAATCGCATCCCACAAGGTCTACAATGCAGGCAATAGTTCAGCATATATAACAGCCCGGCCCATACACGAAGCATTGAGCAAGGTGGCACAATATATTGAGCATTTTGAATATGTTTGCATATAGAACCATACGCACCTTCTGGCATGTGATCATTTATGTCATAATGTAAATAATTTTTTTGACAAGAATTGTAAGTATGACTGAATGTCTGGTCTTGGGAGGGCAAGTTTGCTGTCATAGCCATGGCCACGGTTTACAACACAGCCAATGTCCGAGGAGCACTATGCTGTGAGTTGAAAAAATCAAGATAGTGTAAATCATACAACTTCATTATACTAAGTGTTATGACCTTTAGGTTGGAATAATGCCTGGACAATGGTCATGACTTCTGACCTTGGACATGGAATGGTCACAGATATGTTTAAAGTATATGGCTCTATCCTCGACCACTGCCAGATGAGCATTACTAGTTGAACAAACTACATGTACCCTTGAAATCAGCACACATGTGCAGTGTTTGTAACAAGGTATGAAAACAAAATATATCCTACTCTTTTGGTTGAGGTGTCCCGAGCATTGTAAATGTACTGTTGATGATAGAACCCACAAAACATTTATTGTTGAACATTTTGAAAGAATTTGACATTTAATCAAACTGGAACACTTCAAGCAGAGTTTAATTGTGGCTTGAGAGTTATCTTTGTCCTGTTGACATGGCAATACTAAATCTAGAAGTGGATAAAAATTTCTATGTTAGCACTTAAATTTCTTCCTGTTTTCATGAATCATGAGCAAAAATCCTACAAAACTAAATTTTTGTTGTCAAAAATCCTACAAAATGGAAAAATCAAACTCATTACAGATACTGCACATATATCCCAACCTGTGATGTGAATCGTCTACCTGCCCTTCATCTCAGGGCTCTGCTGAGGTGTGATCGTCTTGCTTTTGTTTCTTGCGGGTTTCTCAGATTTTTCCTTTCTCTTTTCCTTTGGCTTTTCCCGCTCAATGGACTTGTCCGACTTGCTTTTCCGCCGAAGTTTCCATGAGCCCCTGGATTTCTGCCTCCAGGGACTGACATCAGCGCCCTCTGTGGAACTACCACGGCTGTGCGACGTGTTGGTTTCCGCCATGGTTGGTGAGGCAGGAGGGCTGCTACTGCTGCCGGCTTCCAAATAATTGCGGTCCATGGGGGTAATTAGAGTCATACAGAGTTCATTGCCTGCACTACGAATCAGCGCCACCACTTCATCGTGTTTGCTCCACTTGACGTCCTCACCTCCGACCACAGTGATGAAATCTCCGACCAGCATGCCACTGTCCTGAAGACAATAAATAATCATCAGAATACCCAAACTGTGAAACCTACCAACAAGGAGGAAAGCAAGCAGACAGGAAGCGGAGGAGGGCATGAGGGCATTTGACACACACTTTGATAAAACAGCCAATTGACCAATCAGAGCTATTCACCTCAAACCTATGGACCCATCAGAGCAAATAACTAGTAGGGAAGCATACAGGGCAGTGTGCAGGGTGTGCATTGAAATAACATACACCTGCACTTGAAAACAATTGACCAATCAGAGCAATTCACTTCCCTGGTGCTGCATAGGATACATAGATCTAGCCATGGGATAACATACAAGTATTTCATTATTTGCTCCACAAGAAAAATACGGAAATTTACCTGCCCACTTGTGAGGCAACAGGCACCATTTCCCCCTTAACTAAGCCAATATTGGCCATGGACTCCCAGCCTTTTTTTTTTTTTAAACAACTTAATTTCCACTTTAATAGCACACTGCGACAAAGCTGATCACCCACTGGATATTTTTTATGACAATCAAACGTAAAATTGTGATTATTTGATATTCATAAAGAGTATATTGCTGGACATCATCAGTAAAATTTTGACATTCAATGAAGGATATTAAATTTTAACGTTTGAATATTCAAAATGCTGTCCATGTGTATTCGGCTACATGCACAGCTTAATGTGCATAACAAATTTGATTTGGAACTCAACAAGTCTGTCAATTTATTACTGGTAACTAACTCGAAGGTTGTCATTTCTATGAAATAAAACCACGACTCTCATGCACTCTAGGAACATCATAATATACTTGCATACAATATTTTAACCTCTATGGTTATAAATCAATATTTTTTGTTCAATGGTAGTGGTGGCTGTCCTGAAAGCAGCTATACAAGCCTTAAGGATAATCTTGTCAGCAATACCAGAACTAGACGGTTTCAACTTAATGTATTATCTTCATATACACACATTGTATATTGTATTGTTGGAATAACTGAACCGTAAATCTTGAATCATGTACAAGTATGTATTCATAAGGGAATAGGAGCTCACTATAAATGGAAGTCTACGGGAAGAATAATTAGTCATTCTCTACCCTTATCAAGATATATTATACACATCAAAATCCTTTTAAAATATCGTGCCCCAAGTAAACAGCCTTCCTTGGCATGGGCTGGCTATTTAGCACCACACCCAAGCCAACAAAGGCTCTTGATGGAGTCTTGATGGAGGTTGGATGGGTTAATATGTGTTTACCTCAGCCAGGCTTCCACCCTCCACCATTGCCACGATGACTGGACAGTCTCCTCGCACACTGAACCCAAACTCTTGTCCATCACCTTTGACCAGGTCCACCTGTCTTGGAGGAGACCACTCGTGCTTGGCAGAGAATATAGCCAGTGGTCCCTGCAAGGTACACAGAGCCCTTCTTTATCCATGAGTGAATATCACACCACTTGGTCTCTTAAACCTTTCCTACCCCAATTGCCCCAAACACCCAGATAAAAACTGTCTTCTGCCTTAACATTTTTACTTAAATTTGTCATTACTAGAAAACATTTTTGTTGAGATTTGTACGCAAGACCATTCATGATGGCATGCCCTGCGTCAATAGCTTTTCTTGGCACAGGTTGGGTGCATTGTGCCCAACCAGCACCAAAGCAAGTGAGTGACTCAGCTGTACTCTGACTAGGAATGGGTTAAACTCTTAAATGCTATTCACAACAATGTAATGCTAATTGGAGTAATCATAGCGAGTCCAAATTCTTCATTAATTAGACATTCCTTCAATGCAAAGCATTGACTGAAGGGTCTGCCATTTGCTCAAATTAGATCATGGTAGCACCAAAATCTAATCAGTTCATCTCGCCAGGTAAGATAAGCATATTGCCAAATCTGAGCAAAATACATGAAGGCATTCTGTAGATATCTTGGCAACAAGAATGTGCACATCTGGACGGACAGAAATCTGGATGGACGTCCAGACAGACGGACAACCCGAAAACATAGAGGGTGGCCTCATGGGGCGGACCCTTAAAAGCACCTATCATTATGTACCAGCATGCTTCAGTTCCGCAGGAAAAAGAATGCTCCAGGCCAGCAGCTTTCCACAGTGTACGCCTATGCACACTGCACACAAGGCACACCCAAGGCAGCTGCTGTATCAATCTCCTACCTAGCACCAAACAACTGTTATTGGAGTAACAATACCATGAAACAGAGCACTCAGGAGCTAGTGAGTAGCAGGACAGGAGGTTCCTTGTTCACCACTTGAATCTCCAGACAGTAAACAAGAGGGCTGTGTGAACAGCCCGTGCTTCAGCTGATCCTGACATTCACCACACTTGCAGCTCTATGAACTTGGGAAAGGATCAAGGACACCATGTTCTGAGTAAGTCTGACCTTTATAGAAGAACACTTACATGTGCAACATCAAAGTTCAAGTAGTTCTCAAGTTATAATGAAGAGTAAAATTCATGTATGTTGCACTGTGACCCCACAAACGAGGTCAAGGTCATTCATGCACTGTCTCAGCATGACCTTCATACAGAATAATTAACATGTGTAGCTAACTCAAAACAGATCTCAAGCTATCAAGTAAACAGTAAATTTCGTGTCAGTTGTCCTGTGAATTAGCATTAGAATGCCCATTGACTTACATAGTAATCAATACGAAAGCTGCATCGAATGATAAGTACCCGAATTGAAAATCCTTAAAAATCAGGAATCCAAAGCAGTGCCACCTAGTAAACAACTGTTTGACCCTTCCACAACAACATATCCATCACATTTCAGCTTAATCTGAGGGACTGTTCTGACAACAAGTGAAAAATAGCAAAACCATAAAAAAAATTCCTAAAGAAATTGCAGCGCCACCTGGTGAACAAATTGGGAGCTAGGTGTCCCCGGGAGTGTCTATGTACGATATCAAAGCAATTGGGTACGCAGTTTCAGAGAAGATTTTTTAAGATTTGTCAAAAAAAAAAGAACAAAAAAATTCATTAAAAATCCAAAAATCACTGGAGCATGAACATTTGTACAAAATTGGTAGAAACTCACCCAAGGTACATTGCCACCAAGTTTGAAGTTAATCTGGATGACGGTTTTGGAGCAGAAGTAGAAAATGTGAATTAGCATTAGAATGCCCATTGACTTCCATAGTAATCAATAGGAAAGCCGCATTGACTGACAAGTACCCGAATTGAAAAAATCGTTAAAAATCAGGAATCCGCAGCATTCCCACATAGTGAACAACTTTGTTTGACCCTTCTACCAGGAACACATCCACCATGTTTCAGCTTAATCTGAGTGACGGTTCTGGAAAAGAAGTCGAAAATAGCTATAACACACAAAAATTCATAAAAAATTAGGAAAAAATTGCAGCGCCACCTGGTGAACAAATTAAGAACTAAGAGTCCCAAGGAGTGTTCCTGTGTGATATCAAAGCAATTGGGTGAGCGGTTTCGGAGAAGAAGATTTTTTAAGATTTACCCAAAAAAGAACAAAAAAATTCATTAAAAAAATCCAAAAATCACTGGACCGTGACCATTTGAACAAACTTGGTAGAGACCCACCCAAGGCACATTTCCACCAAGTTTGAAGTGAATCTGGCTGACGGTTTTTGAGAAGAAGTCGAAAATGTGAATTGTGGACGACGGACGGACGACGGACGACGGACCCTCACAAAACCTCAGCTGACTGACAAGTCAGCTGAGGTAAAAAGTAGGTTTACTTGATTATAACTGAAACTTGCAACTCATACAATTACTACCCAAGACTTTACTGTCAACACTTATGAAGGTATTTGGTCATGAATATGCTCCACTTTTCATTAATGTTTTTAATCATTTCAACGATTTTATTCATGTGTATCACTTTATCGCCCCTTTATGTCTTACATTTCTACTCCCACACACCTACTCAACGTGTCCAAGGAAGTTCTGAGCAGCACAATTTACTTACCAATCCATGAAACAAGTCTACAACTTTGTGTCTGGAGAAGTCAGGGAGGATTATGCCAGTTGGTTCCAGTGTCTCAGCTATTTCAGAAAGATAGAAATACATAATGATATACTTTAAACACAACAGACGGCCGTACATTCAACAATCGACCCACCTACACTGGGTTCACATACACAGAGGCTCCAAGTAGGAGTAAGGCAAACTAGGGAGATTCCCCCGTCATAGTTTATTGAAAATAGGGAGAATTTTTAATGCGAGCGTGAAAGGCACAAAGCTATCCGTGGGGGAGGGCTCCAGGACACAACCACCACCACCAAAAAAAAAAAATTGCTTTATTTGCTGCATTCTGGGTCATTTCAGGCCTTTTAAGGTGGAAGGTCTGAAGCTGCACCTTTGGATAACCTCAAATCACTTTTTCATATTTTTGGATAGCCTAATACTTAAACTACATGCTCCCCAAAACTCAAATGTGTGAACATCAAATTTATATGAGACAATTGATCTGAAAACTTGTTTACAATGAAAAGTTTAAACAGTGCCGGACACATGGTTTTGTTTGCATGGGCATGGTACCTTTTTCTTGTTAGAAAATGGACAAAAACCAGTGCATATCTACAAGAAATTGATGTTTATTTGCTATCACTAATCAGCACCTTGAAACTTATAAGTTTATTCCCTGCAATTCTTGCCATTTATCACAATCCTTGTTTCATGATGCAGTTTACATATTTCTATTAATGTAATCACATTTGTTGTCTGTTCTTTTGCATCTGGTATGAAATATACCTGTGAAAATCAGACCTCAGGAAGGCAGTATGCTTTCCCTTCAATCATACAAAAATCGTTTTGTTGTTTTTTAACTGTGAAAAAATCAGGAGACTTTTTTTTTTTAAGAGGGAGATCTGAAAAAAAAGTGCTTAAAATCAGGAGATCTCCAGATCTTTCAGGAGACTTGGAGCATCCATACGGGCTTTGGGCTGGTTTGCCTGTATTGCAGACCACTGGCCCTTGCCACCTGGTAATTTTACATGCACTCTCTCTCTCTCTCTCTCTCTCTCTCTCTCTCTCTCTCTCTCTCTCTCTCTCTCTCTCTCTCTCTCTCTCTCTCTCTCTCTCTCTCTCTCTCACTTACACAAACACACAGAGAGCAGGCATCCTGTTAAATGAGAATTCCTTTCTAACAGTAACCCACTCACACGTCCTCTGCCTACTTACGTCTGATGTCTGGTACCACTGGAACCTCAGAGAAGTCATCTTCATCCTCTACCTGTGAGAAAGCCTGCAGAGAACTGTAACCAGATGAAACAAAGGTTAGGAACATCTTACAGTGTTGCATCAGGTGAAGGAAAGCTGACATCCTTATGGTAAACCGCATGTCAGTTATAATGGACAATTGGTGCACAGTAACTGCACATGAAATAGAACTCCTAACATGCTGATGTTGGTCGCATCAGCCCAAAAGATCAGATCATCTGTCACATTTGTCAGTCAAATCTACCTAAACTGCGAAGACAGTTCACTTGTGTTGTTCAACTGCAAGCATGTGCATCTTGTCACAGATAAACATCAGTAATTGCAGATGACCATTTTGATTGTGTTACAAGAATCAAACATCCCCTTGTGACAATTTGAATAATGTGGATCTCCAAAATTACACAAAAATTGGGTTTACTATGTGTTAGCAATCCTCATACTTTGTAACAATTACCTTGATGACACAGACCATTGGAAAAATATGAATTTTTGTCCTTCTACAACCTGTTACCTGTAACTTGTTCTGGTTCCTGCAAATCAGTGCCTGGTGGGGCTTTTTCTTGTTCTTGCTTAATTTTTATTTATTTTTTTTAAGCTTTTCCCCCTTTTTTCAATAATCAAACCCCAAAACCTGCTTTTGATATCAAATAGGCCCACTTTAATGAAAAAGTAAGTATACCATTCAGTGGTCTTAATTCTATTGACCATCATTTTGCCAAAATATGGCAAATAAGTCACCCTTGTTCAAGTCAGCTGCAAAACCCACCTGTCGTGTGCTCTGTGCAGTACTGCCTGGAATGTGTCAATGTGACGCATCTGTTTAGTCTCATTATGCAATCTGAGGGCTTCTTCGTGGCAAATCAGGGCTTGTCTCAAGTAAGCCTTTGCTGCAACACAGACATGCATAATGAATAAATGATACCCAATATTTAACTCCAAAATAACAATGGGCCAATGCAACAAGCAATGAAACATGCTCTCATCTGAAGATATAACCTCATCCAAAAATAAAGCTTCATCTAAAAATATGGGCCCAATCATCTGCACAAAGTGGCCACATCATAATTATGGAGGCCCCACTATCTGCCCATCATACATGGAGTGTTTTTTTCTAAATTGTCTCACTATATGGTGAGGCAGACATAAACCAGTTGCCTGCTCACTCAGGTTATGCCTGTTAGTGTATGCTCCTCCTTAATTACCATCAAATTCTCAGACGAGCACTGTATAGGAATCCCAAGCACAAATCATTCAAAATTCATTAATAATCAAAATGTCACAAATCCGTATTTCCCCAAACTCCTGAGCGGGGTAAGATGATATCATTTATATAGATCTCATAAAGGCATGTCTTTGGAAAAAGATTTTTCTGTTTTAATTTTCCTGAATGATAATTACAAATTAATCACCACAGAAAAGGTGCTTAATTCAACAATTCAGGCCATAATCCCCCTTCCCGATTGTTAATACTGAAAATCATTATGTCAACTTCTGTTCATTCAGAATTTATTTTAAAACCAAGAAATGTTGTTAAACTTAATGGTGTGAAATGGCTACAGGCACCACAAGTCAAGTACAGTAAAACCTGTTCTGAGAGACCCCTCCTTTGGAAGACCACCTGCCTTTTGTGACCACATTTCTCATGCAAAAACACATTCTAATGATAATTTACCATTTTTGGAGACCAGCTGCAGAACCTGACCAGTGACCATCCAAATACCCCTAAAAAAACACTTGTCCAGCCACAAATACCCCATTTGAATAAGTAAAATTCGCCGATTTTGCATAAAATAAGTAAAACTGTTTTGATAAAACCACTTTAAAAACTAAATATGTTTATAATATCAACAAATAAACAAACACGTGACTGCAAGTTAGAACTGCATATACATGTAAGTGCAGAAATACACATGTACATGTATGAATCTGAATTATGACGCAAATTCAAAGTAGAGGTTAGTTGTTGGCCCAGTGGCACAAGGGTCAACCCTCCTTTAGGAGACCACCTGCTTTATGTGACCCCTCTCAGGTCTGTCCCAGGGATGGTGTCTAAAAACAGGTTTTACTGTATCGTGTCAGGTCTTCCCCAGTGATCACATAATGACAATACACTACCCAGTAATCGTCGTCCATCAAGACTCTCTGGTGGCGTCACTGAGCTAGCACCCACAATGTGAAGCTCCGACAGCAGACGGCCTAATTTATCAATATCTCCACTATCTGAAACATCAATCCTAAAATTGAAACATTTATATTTTCCTCAGCCATGCATCATGGAAAGATTTTATGCATAACATTTTTTGTTTCATGCAGGATGTACATGTATAAAGCACCTGAATATGGCCGACATGGCTTATGACAAGCCTCAACATTTTTCCCAATTGCTGTCCCCCCCCCCCCCCCCCCCGCCCCCCAACAACAAAACTTGTCTCCTTCTTATTCATTTTGAAGTCAGCAAAACCTGAACTGGTAACCAGCCTATGGTACAGTATGAATTTTTACAATTTTCGACAGCAAACACTAAGAGCTATGTGCAACAAGTCCATGTCAAGTCACCTACACTAATCACACCTGCTCCTTGACAGGGTCGTCTGGAGTTTTTCTCATTCCACTTCCACACATTCGCAAGTCTCACTATTTAATACCAAGAAATTTAACAAACCAAACTGTCATGACGCAAGTTACAAATAAACACCATCAATATCCAGCATTCATGCCCAAAGGTCCATGTACATTCCATCCACAGTAAAAAGGTTGGTTATATATTTTATCCCATAATGGGGCCCTTGGGAGGGTAATAAAGATATCTGTCATGGCCATAACATCTGCTGTTTCATATCACATAGTACAGCATTACATTTCTAGAAAAATAGACAGATTCATCCGTGCATGGCAGTGTTGGGTGGTTATTCTTTCCTACGTGTTTCTGGCCTCTTTCTTTTGTTTGTTTAAAAGTTACCATTCTACTAAAACAGAATATTCCATAGAAACATTATGGGATAAATACACACCCTCATTCATGCATGTTTCTGTTTGGGATTCAATGATTCTGCGCAAGCATACCACTCACCGCTTCGCAGCTCGTGGTTTCCTGCCCAGAATCATTTCGTCCCATCCAGAAACACAGCTCTTGACAGTTTGTATAAGGAACAAATGACACTCTTTGTACTGATGGTTTGGAACAGAAGATGCCAAATCAGCGTTCATAAATACAAGATCAGAATCGTCAGTGGGAGATAACAAGACTTGTTTCTGTGACAACAAAGGACCGAATGGGCACACAATAACCCATACAGCCTCTTCTTAACAGGCAAGAGAGTACATGTACAGTTGTTTTATTTATATCAGACCTGACTGGTCAAAGATGCCCATGCCACTGTAGTAGTTTGCCAGCGCTTGAAAATACTGCGCCTTGACCTGGACCATGGTGACCCAGGAGTGCGGAACGTAGTCTCCCATCTGCCGGACTGTCATCAGCTTATGTGTGGTTTCGTACATCTCTGCCACCTGCCATAGACCAGGATTAATCAGATCTACATGGCTTACATGTTTTTTTTTTTCTTTAGCACCAATGGACATGCCCATGCAAACACTTATTGCTATAGGCTCAAATAAGGTTGGCTAGTCATGCATCTCAGTCTCATTCATGTCAGTATCTTCACTATTTACTTTTTGTTTACTTCAATGAAAATACACTTTGCATGACAAATGTGGGTGTGACCCATTAAGAACATACCATACGTCATGTGGTGAACAACTGTCTTTGCTGTAGACAGGGCTCCAAGTCTCTGATCTACACCAGTAAAAACTTGATTTAGTTTTCTTTCAAGGGTGGGGAGGCTCACAGCCAGTCAGCCTGACTGGCCTAACATAATCTTTCTCGCATTATTGACTATGGCTGTGTCACATTTATCACCCAAAGTGCTTTTTAGTGATCTTGACGGTGAGGAAATATATGTAAATGTAATAATGCACCCCTTCATAGCCCTTCATTGAAAGGCAGATTCTGGCATACAGTAAAAACTCCTTATAATGACATCATCTATTCCCCAGAGAATATGCCAGATACATGAGTCAAATAAAGGAATTTGATTTTAGGTCCCTCAAAACTTGTGTGAACATGTTGGATGTCACAGCATATTCACGAGGTTTCACGGCAACTTGCTGGGCCCCTTGGCTCCCACTGGACCACTTTTCCCATCACTTCTGTATTAAGTGTCCTCTCATTAGAAAGCAGTTTTGCTATGACAGTCTGTTCCATGGACCCTGTTATCAGCGTTGTAAAGAGGATCGAGGCACTGTATGTGATGCTTTCCATCAGCAGTGATTACTCAGGCATGAGCTAAGCCATTGAAATGTCGAGTTTTGGTGACAAGAGGTCTAAAAGTGTCCTTAGAGATCACTCGTAATCACAGGCTCATCAAACCAATCATCCTATGTGCTCATTGTCAAACCTCTATTGAGATACAACCTGGCTAACTGAGACATATAATAGCAGGCATACCTTGTGGAAGAGTTGGGGAGGGAACAAGGAGGGAGCCAGTGAGAAATCAGGAGTCACTCACCATGGCAGCTTCATGGGCTGCCACCAGGTGGAGTTCCATACTGTCTGGAATGCCAGCCAGCAACTTCTTTTCCAGCACACACTCCTGGCCTTGGGCCTGAAGAAATAAATTCACGGTCAGAGTATATGCCTCAGGGTTTCTGACAACCCCATACAGTGACAGAATAGGCTGAACATATAAAAAAACATGTTATGCTTCTACTATGAATCAAAATTTGAAATATCCATTAACTTCAGTTGTTGCTGATCTCTGCAGTAAAACTGATCATACTGGATTTAACAGGTTCGCCTTTCCCTTTTCAAAATGCTCCAAAGCAACTGGATGTGAAACTATTGTCTGCTTCTCCATTGTTTCTTAAATTTGAATTGTTTTGTCAAAATTTTGTATTAAGTTTGGAAAGAATACCCTACAGAATCATACATGCTAGGTCACCAGTTTTCCATAAAACTGTTGACTCAGTCTAATTTGACTATGACGGGGTTAAGCTGAATGTTACTTTGCAGTCTTTGTGTTCTTGTCTTTGTTCCATGTAATTTTGATATACTGTGAATACATTAATTTTATTTTACACTGACTTTTTTCAGTTTTCAAATTTCATATATTTTGCTGAAGCTTAACTTTACTTTTACCCACTGTTCTCACAGTCTATCAATCTTAACTCTTTCAGTGATCTTGTGAATTATCATATTAATTTTAGATTCAGACTCCTCATAAGGTAATCTTTCATTGAAGTCGCAGCATATCTATATATGTATTTCCACAAGAAAAAAAAAGTCCAGCTCAAGAGCTTTCCTCAGAAAAACACAAAGCACAGCCAGAGAAGCTGTGGTCTCCCTCTCCAACCTAGCATTGAAAGGGTTAATGTATTTCTGTACACCTAAATGTCCATTGTTGAGGCATCTTGTCACAATATTTCGGGGATACCAAAATATCAACATTGCTATGGTCTGTTGTGGTTATGCATTTCTGTGACACCAGAGTGCCCACATTGCTATGGTTCACTGATGTGATACTTCTGTGACACCTACCAGCATGAGCTGTATAAACATGGTCAGCGTGTGTGGCTGCATGTCCATGCTGGGTGCATGATTAAAGTTGGAGTGCAGATACTTGAAGGTCCCTGCTGCGCGCTCAAAGTACTCAATGGCATGGTCTATGGCCTCCACAGTGCCACGATCCTGGACACCCAAAACAAGCAAAAAGTCATGACACATTTATGGTTATCAGTGAGCGTACTTCCAAAAGGACTCAATCCTGAGAGACCTACCACAGATGTGTAAACCAGCAACTTTCTTCCATTCAAAACTGCCAGAAAAGGTCCAGAGTCAAAAATGTTTTGCTTCTTTCTTTCATGATGAGCAATTTAAAAGATTTACCCAAGTGTTCCTCAGTACTGCCTGGCTGTGTGGCACACACAGCGTGTGCCAAGGAAAGAAACTGACTCAGCGCCCCAAGGGCCTGGAGTGCTATGATTTTGAACAGCAAGAAAATATCTTAACTCTTTCAGTGCCAATCCTGTCTGAAGTCAATCTGTTGAAGTCAGACATGTCTGAATTATCATTAGGATCCCGGATTAGTATTCCTCATAAAAAGACCTTTCATTCAAGTACTTGTAGGCCTATAGTTCCAGAGAGAATATCCCAGGTCAACAGCTTTTCTTGGTGTGCATTGGGCACAATGCACCCAAAGCGTGCTGAGAAAAGCTGTTGACTCAGTTAAAAATTTGGCACTGAAAGGGTTAATTTAACCAAGTCTTCCAATGAGTACAGCTGAATTTCCCTATCAAGACCTCTCTGCAAAGCAATTGGTCTATATTACAACCAAATAAGTTGGTAAAGCCACAAAGCTACTTTTGGCAAACCTTGTGTTTTAAATTCGAGATCTCAAAAAAAGAGTCAATGTGATATACCAGAAATCAAAGAAGTGAAGCAAAGCCACCATCAAGTAGCCAAAACGTTGCTTCTCAATACAACTTGTAACTAAGTATTCAGAGACCCACTTACACATAGAAGAAGGGCTGACCTTAAAGGGTGAAGTAAAAGCAACAGTCCCAGGATTGAATTTTGAACAAGTTCTAATTAAAGACCACACACAGGTCTGGAAACTAACTCTGAGACAGTGTCAAAGAAAACATGTATGTACTGCCTGCTGAATTTGCCCGGCTCTGAGGTATACCGGCCCTATGAATCAATACTATGATGTTAAAGGGAACTCACCTGCCTCACGCCTAACTCTGTGTAGAGAGCTGCCACGTTGAACAGGACACTGCCCTTCTCGAATCCTACTGCTTTCTGACAGTTAGGCACCCCAGTCAGGGAGTCATACCTGAAACAAAAAAAGTAACAGCACATGCACATTTGTATGTAACCACACCACATACCTTCAATTGCAAAGTACTATATGACATTGGACACAGAAAAATGTGTACAATATGGGCAATAGTACTTCCATATGTTTATAGGGTAGACAGTGACAGGTTAGCTTATGGCGAGTAAAGAGCTTGGACTGCGGAATAGGTAATGACTACTAGGACGTGGTTCTGCACAAAAAGACACAAATACAATTTGTATCCTTTGCTTGCTCAAAGTGACTAAAAAGCACCTTCTATGCAAATACTCTCTGACTCAAGAGTTCTTACAGACGAATCCCCGTATTTTACAAAAGTGTCCCAAAGAGAAAAAATGTTTTGAATCCGGCACATCTGGAGAGCATGTCTTGAGTAACCAATTGCTATCAGGTCTTTTTTCTTACTGGTGATGCAAAACCATATTGAGGCTGGCTGCCTGGATCAGTATCTTATCCATGGGCATGAGAAATACGAGGCCATCTTGTTGACTTTTCAGAGACACAGATGACATCCCCCATAAAGAAAGTTGAGCAGGCAAGGTTTGACCCTTTCCTGCTAAACTTACCCAAACATGCCTGAATATAAATTGTCTTCTCCTTTTAAATTTCTTTCCTTATATTTCTCATTGATGGAAATATTAGAAAATATCTGTGGTTGGAATTGTTGATGAGACCTTCCAGGAGTGCATGAGGCAATTCTACAGCTTTTCTTGTCAGAGGTTGGGTTCAATGCTCCAAGGAAAGCTATTGACCCGGATCTTATTTTGAAAAGGGGAAAGCAGGGTTAATGTTGCCCCAAGTCTCAGTGGTCAGTTATGCACACCTAATGTAATGAGGTGTCACTCCCTCAAAAAGCAGTGACACTGACACAATAAACGCCACTCACCACTCAAAGTTGATGCCAAGATTTTTGCTGATGGGAAAGAAACGTTTCTCTATGAAGTATAACTGGTTGTAGTATTCAAATAGCAACTCTATGCCAACCTCGTTGCGAATTGGTGTGCGACAGGCCTGCAAGAATTAATGGAATCTATTAAACTCCTGTCTTATCTGACAAATGGCCTACTACAACAGCAATAGACACCCAACAGAGAAGTTTGGAACATCTGCAACATGGATTATTCTATCGACTTAACTTTGTGAAATAGTGACCCCCAATGAAATATCATTTTGGTTATGGTAACAACATCACTGTGCTTAGTAATTTTCATGTTATTTGCATAGTACCTCCTATGAGAGGCCCCCATCTGGAAAGAGCAGGGTTTGGTCACCCCAGGGTGGTCTTTCACAACAGGTTTTAGGAATGTTATATGGCCCATTATTACACCACCGGTCATACACTTTGAGTCACTGAAGGCATTGACAAAAACACACACTGTTATTGGTGCTCATTGGGGTATTATTCAAGACAAGCTTCACTACCTTATATCAATTAAGCTTATTTTCCCACTAAACAATGAGTTGTATCATTGAACATAAGGCAGTCTACAATTGTGTGGGCACCTGTCATTTCACTTGCTTGTCGTTCATGTAAATATTTATAATTACATAATGATCAATTCACTTTTTCAATGTTTACATTCATACTTTTCAATCCATGGGCCTTCCGGATACCACTTTCTCAAACTTAGCTCTTGGTTTATCGCTTGTTCTTACAGTCAAGAATAAAAAGTTTAATCCCTGTGTTTTGTTGATTGAATGGAAACACTGGGTTCACCTGCACATGTGCAACTTCCATGAAGACCATCAACTCACTGGTGACCTCATTCCTCTCTACTCTCTCCCCAATCGGCAGGAGTTTTCCACTTTTTTGCCCTCATTTTTAGACTTTTTAGTGTGATTTGGGCCAATTCGAAGACAATCTCCTCAATCAGAATCCATTTATTTCTTCTTCATTCTTTGTTAAAAATAACATCTCCCTCCACAGGAAGAAAAAGTCTCCCAATGTCTTGCCATGGGATGTTGACAGGTACGTGACCTGCTTGTGCTAAATGAACAGGTGTGTTACCCGACTACCCAGCATGCTGACCAGTGGCACTGTCACTCACCTGTCGTAGCTGATGTAAGCTATGGACGTGGTCCTGGTACTGTTGGCAGTCCTCGTAATAGTGCTCTTTGATGTACTTCTGAAGCAGGTAAAAACACACCTACATGTACAGTGAAACCTCATTAGAAGGACACTTCGATATCTGACTCAGTCACTTAACAAGTTTCACAGGACTTGAAACTTCAAATTCATATGACTCATTTATCTGACATATTCAGATAATATGATGCATTTTACAGGGAAGAGATGTTGTCATTGTCATTTTAACGAATCTTCACTGTACTATACTCCTCCCTGTGAACACCCTTGGCAGTTAAAAATTACACAACAAAGCCTTGTGTGATATGAGTTTGCATTTGACACATTTCACCTGGTGTCTTCCTGTCAAATATTCGAGTTGTTCTGGCAGCCACCTGTGGAACTTACTTATAGTTTTCATCCAATTGAGTTTATCAGTAATCCTAAAATCCTTAAGGACAGGTAAGACACCAAAAATAAATCCCACTTTAATCAATCCTAGCTCAAAATGTATTTGCGTTAGGATAACAAATCATATATGTGTGTAATCGTCCTGCTCCAAATAATTTATATGTCCTGTATTTGGTTGTCTGTAATGTTAATTGTTGAATAAACAATTGAAAGTTGACCACAAAGCATCCACCCCATAAATGTTGATATCAGTCACTAATTATTTCTGATAAAATCACAATTACACTTGTATCTTAATCCTGACATATTGGCGACAAAAAACGATCCTGCAATGTTATATGTTTGGTTTAGTTTTTCTGTTATCCATCCTCAAAGTTTGACGCTTCAATTTTCCCTTTGATTTACAGGATGCTCATTTTCTTCATTTCATAGAAAAAGAAGGAAGCAAAATTTTGAAAATCGCTGAATTGTTTTTGCAGATCGGACATTACAGAATCAAAAGCTGTTAACCGGATTAAATTTCACCCAGTCATTTTCTTGGAATAACCATTCTTAGGTGGGGTTCTCGTCCTATTATTCTTTCTGAGAAAACAAGCTTTAAAGGCCTTTGATGTTGATCATTTACCTCTGAAACAATACCGTTTGCTCAAGTTGAGCTGATATTTGTACAAAACGTAGTAAACATCGTCCCTTCACATTTGGTGGGGTTGTCAATCAATTCTTTGGCAATCACGTGAATAAAAGAGCCTTTAAAGTACTGAAAACATTGTTCAGTGATCTGTCAAAGGGCAACAGCGACAATCTGGTTTCAAAGCGTGATGTCATGGAGGCGGCCCATCAGGCCCCATGACTTCAAGTCTGGCAACGAAAGTTGTGTTGCCTTGCCTCGATGGGGCCGCCTATGGTCGCTCATGGTAAGTGGAAGGATGGCGGGTTTGGTCTTCCACCCCCTACCTCTTCATCTCGTTTTTCGGGATAGTGTTTTATTGTATTTACTTCTATCTGTATACCTTATGTAGTTAGCTTATTAGATTTGTCTGCACATTTTACTTATTTAGCTTGTCATTATTTTGTAATTTTCTCCATGAGTTTCATTTCTCTTTCCAACCTGCGTTTTGTATCGCTATTCTGTGTGTTTTCTCTTCTGTTCACATTTATGCTCATTTCACTGTGTTTATTTGTACATTTATTTCCTCATCCCTGGGTTTCAATGAAATATTATGTACATGGGTATTATCCTTTTTTTTCCGCCTGTCTTTGGTGTGCAGGACCACTGGGGTAATCCATCGCAGCACGGCCTTTGAAGGGACATCGTCTGACGATTCCCGCTCCTCCTGAACATTTAAAGTCTCCCTTCATTAGAGCGCAAAACAAGCAAGATAACTATAAAGTAAACCCCGAAGGCTATGATTTGTTAGCATGTTTGCATCTTTTCCCTACCCACAAACATACTTTTGGCATGCCGATTGATTCTGCGGTGGTGCCGTGATACAACTCTCCTTTTGCCATGGGCCGTTGCTACCTGTAGCCACGTGACAGACTGTTAAGTATGACTGACGGGTGGCATTGTTCCGTTTGGCGGCTGAAAACCCAAAAATGACACATGGACGTTCGGATGTCCACATGCCTGTGTGGTTTTTGGCGTTTTTCTCATAATTCTACTTTATTTAAAAGCTTGAAACTTTGACAACTTATAGAATGGATGTTCATCTTGTAAAAACCGTTAAAATCTCAAAATCGGCCATGCAAAGGTTTTTGGTGTCTTACCTGTCCTTAAAGATAATGTCATAAACCCTAATCCTCTCCGTTTAATGTTACAAAGAATCCCCACACAGCTTCCTTTTCCAGTGACACTGATACATGTATAAATTAAATGATGCAGCCTGTTTGATTTTAAAAGCTTGAAACTTTGACAACTTATAGAATGGATGTTCATCTTGTAAAAACCGTTAAAATCTCAAAATCGGCCATGCAAAGGTTTTTGGTGTCTTACCTGTCCTTAAAGATAATGTCATAAACCCTAATCCTCTCCGTTTAATGTTACAAAGAATCCCCACACAGCTTCCTTTTCCAGTGACACTGATACATGTATAAATTAAATGATGCAGCCTGTTTGATTTTCCCCCAAATCACTCGGGCCCTAACTGCAGCATGGACACTCCTTAGGAAGAATATGGTACTTCACATTTACTGGTCAGAGTTCCAATGAAAGTCCACACAGATAAATCATTCACTGTGTTATTCTTCTAAATTTCATCATGTGAACAATGTTGTAGTTACTATTCACAAGTAATAAAGCTAAGCACAGAACAAGAGGAGACCAGAACATAAACTGAAGAACCATAGCCACAATTAGAAATGTATATCTTCTCCTTTGATATTATATTGCACATAGAAGTTTGTATATTTTATGTTCCGAACATGCGAGACTCGAACTTGCAACCTTTGGCACCAGTCGCCTAGCTGAAACGGGAAACACACATATCCACTCGACCAAATCCCCATTCTTAAAAAGAATGGTTCAATGGAGGTAGTTATGTGCGAGTGCCTTATCAACACAGTTATGCAGTATACGTACTGAATAGGCATTTATTTCCAGAATCGGGGATATATAATATATATTTTATGTTTGGAACGAGCGGGACTCAAACTTGCAACCTTTGGCACCAGTATATTTTTTCTCACCTTACACTTGAATGTTACAAATATATGGTCATTGTGCCTTGTGTGCTTTTCAGGCCAAGATACTGTTCCTCATTTGCACCAAATGACACTCTGGTGTGTTTGTTTGTTGTTTCTTAGTGGTGTAACAAGCATATGAAAGGGCACAAGGACTCACCAAAAATGGCACTGAAACATCTACATCATTTGTTTCTTTCAGCCCCAGTGGAATCATGGGAACTCCATCATCCCTACAGCAGCAAAAAAAAACAAGACAGTCCATTACAAGATTAACATACTGCTATTATACCAACACTTAAAACACTGCTGGAATATGGCACATTCACATCTACAATACAAAACACCCATCCAAATTACCACCAGTACCACAAGGCAGCACTACCATACAGCATCAGCATCATATGGCACCACTATCATATGGCACCAGTATCATCATCAGTCAGTATCATAAGGTATTAATGTCAAATGGCACAAATATAAGGCAGCAGTATCATTATCACTAGTATCATAAAGCTCCAGTATCATATGGCACCACTATCATAAGGCACTGGTATCATCATCTGTCAGTATCATAAGGTACCAGTGTCATATGGCACCAGTATCATACTGCACCAATATCATAAGGCACCAGCATCATAGTCCACCAGTACAGCGTTCCATTTATCATAAGGTACCACTATCACAATCCACCAGTATCATATGGCCCCAGTGTCATAAGGCACCAGTATCATATGGCCCCAGTGTCATAAGGCACCAGTATCATATGGCCCAGTGTCATAAGGGACCAGTATCATATGGCCCCAGTGTCATAAGGCACCAGTATCATTTGGCCCCAGTGTCATAAGGCACCAGTATCATATGGCCCCAGTGTCATAAGGCACCAGTATCACATGTATAAGGCATTAGTACATGTATCACAAGGCACCTGGGGTGGTGCACATGATTGGAGATGCACAGGGTAACATCCAGTCATTTGGATTTGAAGCTGTTATCTTTTGATTTTATAAATGAGCAGAAATTTCTTCATGCAATGTTTGTGCTAAACGGCAGATGACTTTCACCATTTTTAACCCTGAATACATAATGCTGATATAGCCACATGCAACTTTTCCCGATTGAAATTTTACTGGCTGGCATCTGATGCCATAAATGTCTGTTTCTTCTTTCATGATTAGAAATAATATGTCACAATTCACCAGCTTTTCTTCCTAGTGAACTGTGTGCACAATGCCCCCCCCCCCTTTCGAGGAATGATGTTGACTCAGTCCTCAGAGTTTATCATCATTAAATTGAGTCCCTTGAGGCTGAGGACAGCTGCTGTGTACCTGTGGAGCAGTCTACCCAATTCTTAGGACACCCAGCAGGCTGGCTTCAACAGGGCAGTGTGGCACTTTATTTACTGTGACTACCCTAATACTGCTGACCTGATCTACATCAATTAACTCTTTCAGTGCTACTCAGAAGGAAATGGAAAGACAAGGCAAGTGTTCATGAAGGTACATATCTGATGTGGCAAAATGCCTCACCAGGTTTTGTCCATAACTGGACTCTTCAGAGGTGAGCGAGTTCTGTTCAACCCCAGGGTAAGCATAAATGTTTATATTTACTAGTTACACAGAGTTGGTCTCTGTTCCAACTCTCTGCTCTGTGATTCAACAGAAACTGAATGACGTGCATTTGATACATCGGCCTTTTAAAGGGCAGGATAATTTGACCATGCGTATTGACTGCATAACTATGTTATGACATAACTGTGATGATATCAATAACATATTGGCTCCCAGTGTACTGGATGGTAGAGGTGAATTAAATTATAATGTCAGTTGTCACAAGTACATGACATTTTTGTTTGATTGACAGGCCATGTGTACAAGACAAAGCCAAAGAAGCATGTTGCTTAGGAAAAAAGACATGGTCATGTCAATTATCATGATTCAGATTCAAGTTCCCCATAACAAGACCTTTCATTCAAATCCCTGCGTGTCTATAGTTCCAGTGATGGTAAGAATACTCCTTGGCCACATCAACAGCTTTGCTTGGCACACCTAAAGCATGCCAAGGAAAGCTGTTGATGTCATCTCTGACCTGGTACTGAAAAGGTTGTAGACACTCTGGAATTTGGCATGCTTCAGTTACAAGAACTTTGGTTGAAGTCTGAAACTCAGATGACCCACAAGGGTGGCAGGCCTATGAGGTTGTTTGTTTCATATGTCAGAGACTTCAGTGCTGTTAATTATAAACATATTTATTGAAACTGGCTCATTTGGAGGCTCTCCTGTAACATGCACTTAAGTTAAGCAGCTATATTGCCATTCAATCATGGTAGCACGGGTCAAGTGGAATACATGTTATAGTGTTCTACTGTCCCATCAAAATTTTCTACTTACCGTATTCTCACTTGATGGCACGTACTACTGTCCCCTTTTGCTGTCCCCATCCCACTCATCTAGCTCAAAAAAAAAAGCTCCACAAATGTTACTATTAAAAATTTTCACTGCCAATTATGCAAAAATATAGTGTTATGATATTCAAAACACAGGTCTGAACTTAAGACTCACATTCAGAATGTTCG